>RYFJ01001201.1:0-75065 GCA_003991445.1 Oryza meyeriana var. granulata | reverse complement strand
TTTATTTTTTGATGAAGTCGGTTTTGTAGGCAATGGATCTGGTATCAGTTTTGGTTATTGTATTCGCCTCGGGGGCAAGTTTTGAGTTTGCTTTTACAATTAAGCCTTATCGGACTAACATCAAGCGGAGTACGAGGCGGTGCTGAAGGCACTTCAACTATTGAAGGAGATCAAGGGCGTTTATATCAATAGAGGTTATTGGTGATTTCTTCGTTGGTGATCAAGCAGTTATCTGGAGAATATGAGTGCAACAGGATGACATGTTTTTGAGTGTCATATTTGAAGATCAATGGATTTGTTGAAGGCTTTTAAGATGGTGTAATAGATATATTCCCAGGGAGAAGAATTTGGAAGCAAATGAATCTTGCAACACAACCGATTCTTCAGGATATCGGCTGAATAGGAGGTTGAGGTGGAGATGAGCCGATATTGCTTGCTCAGAACAAGGCCGATTGCCACTGGAGACGGAGATAATTGATTACTTGCGAAATCCGTCGCAGGATCACTTTGTTGGTATACCAGAGGACAGATAGTCTGGGTTATATGAATGACTAAGAGTGTGGTATGCTGCGAGGACTTGATTGGAGCATGTATTACTATCCGCAGTCAATCGGCTATACAAGATTTCTGAGGGAGGAGTTTGGCGTAGTGATGTTTCTTGAGATTTGGAAGAAGAACCGAAGTGGGTTTTAGGTGTGTGAAGATATAGTCTATTGGAAGGCATGCCTGTGGGAAACTCGCAATCAGAAATCTGATGGATCTCATAAGATGGAAGTGGTTGCTGATTTGTCGTGTCAAAAGGAGTAGGTGTGTAATTATTTGGCAAGGGTAGTCAAGCAATTGTTGAGCTGGAAGATTGCTTACACTCAGCGCTCGTATTGTAGAATAATGGGATTAGATCAAAGATCTGTGAGCCAAGTCAGTTTGGCAGAATAGTATCCAGCGGGCAAGCCTATGAAAGAGCCTTATCAATGGGCTATCGAAATCATACTCATCAAAACGTGCGACCGAAAGTTAGAGAGCGTGGTCGGGGTAATTGAACATGTACGTCGAGGAGTGTGGGCCAGTTATTCTTTGACATGCCATACGCGAGTAAAGGGAGGCAATAAGTTTATATTGGCGGCAAGGTTTGTTCCTCCATTCAAACGAGGATTATTTATCACACCAAGTGGGGGCATAAGTTCTAGTATTGAGGCGAATTCCTTTGGAAGAAGGTCACGTCCAATAGAAGCGAAGTCGGAGTTTTGTCAAGAGCATATCATTTATTCGGTTTGGAATTCCTCAGACGATACTATGATGCAGGGGTCTATCTTTGTTTCTGATTGAGTTTTCAACAGTTTTGTTGCCAGTATGGGGATCAAGCTATTAAATTCATCGCCTTATTACTGCTCAAGCCAATGGCAACGGCAGAAGCTTCCAAGAAGAGTTTGATCAAATTGATTAAGCAGGAAAATTGATGAGCAGCCACGGCGTATGGCATATGACATTAGCCGATTTCATTGTGGGCTTATCGATGGCATGTATGGGTCTACTCGGGTGCCGCCATATCAGTTGGTACATGGACATGAGGCGGTTTTACCTGGGAAACTAACATCGGCTCTAGAAGAATTTCTTTGCAGAATCAGTTGACGGCGATGATTATTATAACTTGATGACAGCTGAACTTGAAGATTTAGCTCAGAATCGGTTAAGAGCGCTGGAAAGAATCAAGGAGAATAAGGCTAGGACAGCTCGTCATTACAAACAAAAAAGGTGGTGAATAGTCGTTTGCCGAGAGGGAAAAAAATCTTGTGTGGAAGTTGATTTTGCCGATCGGGTCAGAGATAATAAGTTCGGAAATGGTCGCCTAATTGGGAAGGGCCCTATCGGATTAATCGCTGTGTGCTGGTAACGCATATATATTAGAAGATCTTGACGGGACGGAGTTTTTGCTAAAGCACTTAACGGGAAATATCTCAAGAAATACTACCCTAGTGTTTGGATCAACTCTTAAATCGGTTAAGTACAGCCGATTTCTAAGCAATTCGTGTCGGAAAGCCAATGTTTTTTCTACGTCGCCTAAAGACAGCCGATATCAATTGATATCGCCTTTAGATCAAAACAGCAGCGGACAAACATTATCAAGACTGAAAGAGATAAGTAGCAGAGCCGATCTGGTTACATGACAGCAGAAAGGTGATCGGCATGTTCCAGAAGATCGTCAGTTACAAAGGTTTAAGGTTTACAAGATTTTTGGATCGCTTCAATTGCGCGCAGGCGGATTTGATCAATCTCATTAATTGCACGGATGTCGTCTTCATCGGAGCCCGGGATGGTCTTCAGACTCTGTGCGGCGATGAATGACTTGACGCACTGCGCTGCAACTTTGGTTTCTTGATCCTGGATAGCTTGCTGGTAGGCGATTAGTTGGGATTCTGTTTGCTGTGAGGTCTTGCGCGAACTTTTTCAGTTTCGTGCCAGCAATCGGCCTCCTTTTTTCTTTCAGCTGGTCTAGCTTGGGTTGGAGCTCTTGGGGGACAGCGCCATATCATCAAGCTTTTTCTTCTCTGCTTGGGCTAATAGCCGATTGGCTTGGATGTCTTCGGTGGTCTTCTGTTGGTCAGCACGATCGGCTATGCGCTGTCTAAGCTTGATGAGTTTGAAATCTATGGGACTCCAGATATGCCTGGGGTTAGTGCGTCGACAAGTTCTTCGGGCAGATGGTGTTCGATCTCTGCGAATCTTGCCCGGATTGGCCCACAGTCTTCTGCCAGTGCGTCGATCGATTTTCCAGCCGGCTGAGATGCTCGTTAAGTACTCGCGCACGTCGGCTGAGAAAGACGTTTGGAGGCCGCACTGGTGGTCGTAGCTTCTTTCACCTCCAGATATTGACCGATGTCAAAAGGGAACAAGTCGGCCAAGGAGCTGCAAGGTTGACATCGGTGAAGCAATCGATGAGAGATTAGAAGCAAAATTTGAGCATAAAAAGGTTACCTGAGGAAGGAATCAGCGGCTTTGAGTGGCATGGCTTCGGGGGGATGAATGGGCTGTTCTTCGAGGGGGCCGATGTCAGCCGATGGAGTAGGGATAGTATCATCAGCATACCAGAGGACTTGGTGCTGAGAGGGGAGCAGCTGGAGAAGTCATCGGGCTCAACGCTTGGAGGACGTTAGAGGGATGGTGAGGTCTGGGGCCGATGATTCAAGCTGAAAAGGATTTGGTAAGATAAAATAAGGAAGTGGGTGATAATAATATAGGCTTGGCGCATACCTGAGTACGAAGGAGCCGATGTGGTCTGGGGGAGAAGTGGCGTCGTGGCGGGTTAGCAACATCGGCATCGGTCTTTCTGTTTCTTTGAGGGGGACGATGGCTAAGCTTCTTACCCGTTTTTGGCCCAATTGGCCTGAGGCGCCTTGAAGAAGAGCCGATGGAGATGGAGCATCACGCCCTAAGACTTTTTGGGGGTGGCCAGATGGAGGTTGGTACTGGATCAGCCGACCGCTGTTGCTTGTTCTTGGGGGTTCGATGCTGGTGGCCTGCAAGATTGAGGTGAGAGTTGGTTGAAGAAGGCGATTAAAGACTTGCAGGTGTTACTCGTCTTCGATTCAACATAGTCGGCGTCCAGACGGGAAGCAGTAACAGGCAAGGAGCTAAGCAGAAACAAATGTTTCTTCATTCTTGCCACCACCATCGCGGACAAAGAGCTTGGTGTTGGCAGTGCAGATGAACACCTCGGTGGTGGGCCTAGCAGGAGGGAGTCTGTCAAAGACCGCAGCCGATCATATTCCAGGGCGCTGCTGACCGATTGTGCCTCGGGCTTGAGGGTTTGTCGATGAGGATAGGCCTATCGGGAGTGACCAAGGCCAAATTGGCGAGAGCGACTCGATGGATGACTAGAACTCACGGATGGCTGAGTGCCCAGAGAAAAGCCGGTTGGCAGCAGACAAGGACTGAGTAAGCCGATAGGAATATGGCTTTAGACTGATCATCATTCAGAGCTTTGAGTGGATCAAAGTTGGAAGCATCTCGAATGATGATGCGTCATTTGTACAAACCAAAGAGTGGCATCCCTGTAAAAGCCGTAATCAACCCCTGCACCACTGACTAACTAGCAGGGTTATCTTTTGCCGCCAGAAAGAGCCGATGCGCACGGTCTCGCCCATAAGAGAGACTCTTGCATCGGCGGTAAACAGTCGCTCGTCTTTTCGGGTCTTGATCTTCTGGGTAATCGGCGGGAAAGATTGCTTGAGGAGGAGAGGTTTCTGAGATAGCCTTGGTGAGGTAGGTCGTAAATATTGAGCAAGAGTTGCCCAAACACCAAGGACCCCCAATGTGGCCGACGGGCTGGCCAGCGATAGCTTAGTTGCCACTGGTGAGTAGCTGTAGCCTTGCGTAGGTGGCGCCAAGGAGATAGTGCCTCCAACGGAATTTGTTTCCTATCGCCAGCACTCTGCAGGCATTGCAATATGGTGGTCGTGGATGAGCCCCGCTGGCCGAGGGTTGCACCACCAAAGACGAACCGTTCCAACCACAAGTTTAGAAAAGCGACGTTTGTGCCCGATCATCAACCGGTCCAGTTCCTTTAATTGTGGAGAGATATATAGACCCTGACCAGCCGCCAATGTTTTTTGTTTGAAGCCGGTGAGCAGGCTTGAACCGGAGTTTGAAGGGGTTGATGTAGCTTGTGCGTATCCAGGCAGGTGAGCAGTGGCTCTGTTGGGTCAGCCGTGTCATTCGCCTTGACTTGGTTAAAGGTCTCATCAGCCCATGCGAACATGAAAAGCATTAAGAGCATCAGACCAGTAGTATGAGGCTGATGCAGGGAAGGTAGGGACTCGTCCTTTCCATGTCAGCCAGGGAAAGGTTGATGCAGTGGCCGATGTGGAGATTCTTCCCAATAGGTTCTCTTTGCAGCCGATACCCTGAGGTACCAATCTCTCCACCCAGACAGCTTACTCGGCCATGATCTAAAGCTGTTGGTCCAGTCACTGACCAACATAGTCGAGTTCTTGAAGGGAACGCGTTGGGTTTCGGCGACGATGGAAATCGGTTGGGATCTTCGCTGCCCATAGGGCCATGATAGAAAAGCAGGGGTAATCGGCGGCCGGAATCAAGATTTGGGCTCTAAGATGCTACAGTAAACGAAACACGACGAGAGAACAGGTCTAAGGACATAGCAGATCGGGTTCGTATAGATTGCAGATTGGGGAGAAATAATCGGGTGAGAAGACTTTACCTCAGGAACTGCAGATGCCGATGCATCGCGGAAATAGGAGAAGTGCAGGGATCGACGAGGCCGCGGAGAAAGCGTTTGCAATGATTTGTCTGGATGTCGCTAGAGCTTGGTGAGGACGTGGAAGATGAAGCGGTGGTGCTCTGGTGATGTGAAAGCATAAAAAAAGCAAGAAGACGAAGCGTTTTTATAAAGGTATGACAGCGAGCGGGGAATCGAGGCCGTTGGCACTGTTTCAAAATATTTATGGCAAGTGGGCTATCTTGGGCCGCCTCGGTATGGGAGAAATCTAGAGCCCAAAGTTGGAGAGATTTCGAAATCCTACGGAGAACTCCAAAATTGGGGGGCAGTGTTAACGCCAAAATTTGGTAAGGACCTGTATCAGATTCGGTCAAGAGGACGGTTGCAGTCGGATAATGGAAATTGATCCAATGAAGCAGACCGAGTCGAGAAGGAGCCGTGAAGACCGCGCGTGGCAGTTAATTACTCCTGATAGTTATTAGCCAAAGATGTTTATCTCTTTAAGAAACTGACCTCCTGTGTCCGGTCAGGGCCTTGTTAGCGTTTTCTGTTATAGATAGGAAATCATATACCATGTCCTATAAGGACTCATGTAACTCGAGGTATATATACGTATGCCCGGGGACCTTGTAAATTATCAACACAGATCAATCAAATTCGGCGCATCGCCACCCTTTCGACGGGATCCTGCTTCTCAAGCCGGGCTGCATCGGTTAGGTCCGAACTCCTGTAAGAGGGTAAGTCTCGTCACCCCGGCTACCAATCGGCTAGGACTTCCTCGGTTAGGTCCGATATTCTAGTCAGTTTATGGTAGTCGGCTTACCACGATATATTTACTTTATCTATGGCTGCATCAGTTCAGTTTGATCTCATAGATTGATTAGGTATATCACATCACGCGTGCACAGACTGTATCGACTTACTGGGAGCGATTTATCATCAGTTCGTGCTGCATCAGTTAGGTCCGACCTACTGAACTGCTAGTGATAAGTCGATCCTGCCGGGCCGATGCGTTGTGTGCAGGCGTTTTATCGGAGTGCATAGCCGGTAAGTTATTTTCATCACGATCGCATTATATCTATCGGCCCATTGAGGCATTGTTATCATTGTCGGTCTGTGCTGCAACGGTTAGGTCCGATCTACTAGACTGACGATAATAGTTTTACTCTTGATGAGCCGATGGTGTTGTGCGATGGTATTATCGGAGTGCTTAGCCGATAAGTTATCTGTTAAAGCCGACTACATTTATTCATTGTTTTATCCTGTACTCGCTCCATCCAGTAGTCGGCTAGCTTATCAATTATTTATCATTTATGTTATTGCATACTTTATTATATGTTCTTGCCTGTATTATTGTTACAAACGGATAAGGGCTAGCCGATGGGTTTATTCTGTCGATCCAAGTACAAGTGCAAGCAAGTTCCCGGGCACGACCCCAGGTGAGGGCCCGGGCATGAGCCCGGGTAAGGATCAGTGTATGGGCCCGGACAGCGGACGAAGATCCCGGGAGCCGATTTAAGCAAGGGCTCGGGCACAGGCATATCTTCAGGGCAACACCAGTAACACTAGACTATGATCAGGCTAGGATTTATTTGATTTATTTATGCATTATACTTGCTTATTTTATCAAGTTTATAGCCGGTTTTTGAGTATCCCTTCAACGATCGGCTAGCACGATATTTGTTTATTATTATGTTATTGCTCTTGCCGTCATCGGCCTTAAGCCGATGTATAAGTGCTACAGTGCGCATCGGCCATCGGCTGATGAAATGAGTCTAGATCGGCTTCCAGCCGATTGACTCATTGATCTAACATTTTCCTCCTTGTCAATTACAGGGTCAAATTGACTGGCACGCCTACGAACCTCAAACTTTAGGACCTGCACTGGAGTGAAGCAAATCTCCCAGGCCTTCGCGTGTCACCCAGACGCCGAACCAGGTCCCGGCGATTTTCGGCATCAACAGCCTCCTCGAAGAAGCAGAAAACCGATGCCGATGTCGTTGCCCCGACGCCACCTTCTCCTCAAACAACATCGGCTCCCTCATCTCCTCAGGTATGCGTCAAGTCTCAATATTATTACCCGCTTTCCACTTATCTTACCAGTTTCATTTTCAGCCCGAATCATCGGCTCTAGAACCTCAACCTTCTTCCGACATCCCTCCAAGCACCGAGCCGATGGCTTCTTCAGCTGCCCCACTCTCGGCACCAAGTCCTCCAGCCGTCGATGAGACTGCTCCTATTCCATCGGATGACATCGGCCCCTCCGAAGAACAACCCATTCACCTCCCTGAAGCCGATGCCACCCGAGCTGCTGATGTCCTTCCTCAGGTAACCCCTTCATGCTCATATTTTGCTTTTAACTTTCTACTGATCCTTTTACCGACACCAATTTTGCAGTCCTTAGCCAATTTGTTTTCCTTTGACATTGGCAAGTATCTGGAGGCAGAAGACGAACCAACCACCAGCGCAGCAACCAAACCGTCGTTCCCAGCCGATGTGCGCGATTACTTAGCAAGCATCAACAATCGGCTGGACAACCCAATCGATGCGCTGGTGGAAGATTGCGGGCCTATTCGGGCAAGACTCACAGAAATTGAACACCATCTGCCCGAAGAACTCGTCGACGCGTTAACCCCTACAGCATACCTGGAGTCTCATAGGTTTAAACTCATCAAGCTTAGACAGCGCATAGCCAATCGCGCTGACCAACAGAAGATCACCGAAGACATCCAAGCCGATCGGCTGCTAGCCCAGATAGAGAAGAAAAGACTTGATGACATGGCAGCCGCCCCCCAAGAGCTCCAACCCAAGCTAGATCAACTAAAGAAGAAGGAGGCCGATTTGCTGGTAGAACTTGAAAAAGTTCGCAAGGATCTTGAAGCCACAGAATCCCAGCTTATCGGCCTGCCGCAAGCCATCCAAGACCAAGAGGCTAAGGTCGCAGCGATGGTGCGTCAAGTCATTCATCGGCGCAAGAACTTGAAAACCATCTCGGGTTCCGATGAAGACGACATCTGGGCCATCAATGAAATTGACCAAATCCGCCTGCAAGCAATCAAAACGATCCAAAAGTTCATGTAAATTAATGACCGATGGCCTCCTGAAACATTAATTGTACTGTAATATATCCTGATCGGCTTTGCTGCCTGCTTCCTCCCCAATAATATTTCTTTTCGCTTGATCTAAAGGCGATATCGATTGATATCGGCTGTCTTTAGGCGATGCAAAACATCGGCTTTCCAGACTTATTTTAGAAACCGGCTACACTTAACCGATTCAAGAATTGATCCAAACGCTAGGATAGTATTTCTTGAGATATTTTCCATTAAGCGCTTTAGCAAACTCCGTCCCGTCAAAATCTTCTAATACATAGGCATTACCAGGCACACAACGATTAATCCGATAGGGCCCTTCCCAATTAGGCGACCATTTTCCATACTTATTATCCCTGGACCCAATCGGCAAAATCAACTTCCACACAAGATCTCCCTCGGCAAATGATTTATTCACCACCTTTTTGTTGTAATGCCGAGCTGCCTTAGCCTTGTTTTCCTTGATCCTTTCCAACGCCCTTAACCGATTCTGAGCCAAATCTTCAAGTTCATCTGTCATTAAATTATAATAATCATCGGCTGTCAACTAATTCTGCAAAGAAATTCTCCTAGAGCCGATGTTAGTTTCCCACGGTAAAACTGCCTCATGTCCATATACTAACTGATACGGTGGCACCCGAGTAGATCCATGACATGCCATCCGATAGGCCCATAGTGAATCGGCTAATGTAGTATGCCATCACCGCGGCTGCTCATCAATTTTCCGCTTAATCAACTTGATCAAACTTTTGTTAGAAGCTTCTGCCTGCCCATTGGCCTGAGCATAATATGGCGACGAATTTAATAACTTGATTCCCATACTGGCAGCAAACTATTGAAACTCGTCAGATACGAGATAGACCCCTGATCAGTAGTTATCGTCTCAGGAATCCAAAATCGATAAATTATATGCTCCTTCACAAACTCGATCGCTTCCTTGGACGTAACTTTCTTCAAAGGAATCGCCTCTACCCACTTGGTAAAATAATCTGTTGCCGCCAATATGAACTTATGTCCTTTACTTGATGGAGGAAAAACCTGGCCGATCATGTCAATTCCCCATCCTCGGAACGGCCACGGTTTGATGATAGGATTCATAGCCGATGCTGGTGCTCGTTGTACATTTCCAAATTTCTGACAATCTTGACATCCTTTATAGTACCTGAAGCAATCTTCCAACATCGTCGGCCAAAAATATCCTACTCTTCTCAACAACCACTTCATCTTATGAGCCGATTGATGAGTCCCACAGACGCCTTCATGCACCTCGCACATAACCACTTTGGCTTCTTCCAAATTCAGGCACCTAAGCAGAACTCCCTCAAAAGTCCGATAATACAGTTCACCATCAAGCAGCACATACTTAGTAGCTTTATACCAAATTTTCCTGGAAACCGATTGCGACGGATTTTGCAAGTAATTAATTATCTCCTGTCTCCAGTCATTGGCCTTGTTCTGAATGTCAATATTGGCTATCTCAACCTCAACCTACCTATTCAGCCGATACCCTGAAGCAATCTGCGCAAGATCATTGGCTTCCAAATTCTGCTCCCTGGGAATATGATCTATTGATACTATCTTGAAATCCTTTAACAAATCCGTACACTCCTCATAATATGACCTCAAAACATCATCCCTGCACTCATATTCTCTAGACAACTGCTTGACCACCAATAAAGAATCGCCAATTATCTCTATGACATCGGCCCCGATCTCCTTTAAGAGTTGAAGTCACTTTAGCACCGCCTGGTATTCTACCTGATTGTTAGTCCGATAAGGCTTAATTGTAAAAGCAAACTCAAAACTTGCCCCTCGAGGCAATATGATAACTAAGCTGATACCAGATCCTTGCTTGCAAACCGATCCATCAAAAAACAAAGTCCATGGGATCGGCTCTACATAATCTTCGTGAGCCCCTCTGTGCTGCACAATGAAATCGGCCACCGCTTGTCCCTTGATTGCTTTAGTCGATTCATATCTCAAGTCGAACTCTGTCAAAGCAAAAACCCATTTACCAACTCGCCCTTTCAAGACTGGAGCCGACAGCATATATTTGACCACATCGGCCTGGCAAACTACTGTGCATTCAGCCGATAGGATATAATGCCTTAACTTTGTACACGAGAAATATAAGCACAGGCATAACTTCTCCACCACAGGATATCTTGTTTCAGCATCCAAAAGCCTTCTGCTCAGATAAAATACAACTCGCTCTTTGCCTTCAAACTCTTGTATCAAAACAGACCCGATGGACTTCTCATCGGCTGACAAGTACAACTTGAACGGCACTCCTTTCTGCGGCGGAATTAAAATAGGTGGGGAACTCAGATAATTCTTGATCTCGTCAAATGCCTTCTGCTGTGCTGCCCCCCACACAAATTCTTGATCGGCCTTCAACTTCAACAATGGAGTAAAAGATTCAATTCTACCTGATAAATTTGATATAAATCTTCTCACAAAATTAATCTTGCCAATCAATGATTGCAACTCTGTCTTATTGCTTGGTGGCTCTGTAGTCTTAATGGCTCTGATGCTTCACTGACTAACTTCAATTCCTCGCTCATGAACCATAAAACCCAAAAACTGCCCAGCCGATACACCAAAAGCGCACTTATTGGGATTCATTCATAGTCCGTATTTCTTGGCCCTCTCCAGCACTTTTCGTAAATTGGCTATATGGCTTTCCTCACTTTTAGACTTGATCACCACATCATTCATATAAATTTCTACCAACAAGCCGATGAGATCATGAAATATATAATTCATTGTTCTTTGATAAGTCGCACCGGCACTCTTCAATCCAAAAGTCATTACTACCCACTCATACAAGCCGATAGCTCCTGGACACCGAAACGCAGTCTTATGTATATCTTCTTCAGCCATAAAAATCTGATTGTATCCCGCATTGCCGTCCATGAAGCTGATAATCTTGTGGCCTGAGGCTGCATCCACCAATAAATCCGCTATCGGCATTGGGTATTCATCCTTGGGGGTAGCTTTATTCAGATCCCGAAAATCAATACATATCCTCAATTTTCTATTTTTCTTTTCCACCGGGACGATATTAGAAACCCACTCAGCATATCGGCATGGCCTTATAAACTTGGCATCATATAACCTTGTGATCTCTGCTTTGATCGGCTCATATAACTCTGCCTTAAACCTCCTTGGAGCCTGTTTAAATGGCCGATATCCTGGTTTAATGGGCAGCCGATGTTCAACAATTGATCGGCTTAATCCTGGCATCTCATGGTACTCCCAGGCGAAACAATCCTGATACTCCTTCAACAGTGCTATCAATTCTTCTCGAAGTTTAAGACTTAGTTTTTTGCTTATGTACGTCGGCCTTGGCTTATCTCCTGGTCCTATGTCAATTTCCTCCAACTCATCGGCCGACGTAAATCCTTGCCCCAGTTTCCCCTCAAAGTCTTCAATGGAGCCCATCAGAGTAACAATTCAGAGCAGACTTGCTGGATCGGCTATATCCCCAGGCTAGTGACCTTAAGGTAGTCTCCTTCCCATATTTTTCCGGATAGGCAGTCAACACCATCGGCTTCCCAGACTAGTAGATCGGTCATTGCAATGTTGGTTGACCACTTCGACTTGGTCTCCCTGCCACTGTATCAAACATTGATGCATTGTCGAAGGCACGCAACAGTTCGCGTGAATCCAGTCCCTGCCGAGAAGCAAACTGTACGACCCCTTTCCGTCGATGACGAAAAACGTGGTGGGTAATGTCTTATTCCCCACGGTCAACTCCACGTTCAATACGCCTTTCGCTTTTGATGAATTCCCACAGAAGTCTTTTCGCACCATATTTGTCTTGATCAGATCTTTGGCAGTCTTCCCCAATTTCCGGAATGTGGCATGAGGCATGAGATTGACTGCTGCTCCCCCATCAACCAGCATCTTTGTCATCGGCTTCCCATTCACATAGCCCTTGATATATAACGGTTTTAGGTGCCGATGCTCTGACTCTTCAGGCTTATCAAATATAGCTTGATCGGGTTGCAACGTCAGTTGAGCAAAAATCTCCTCATCGCCTTCTTCATCTGATGAAAGTGCTTTGTATTCCCGAGGTAAAAAGAACACCATATTTGCTGGGGCCGATTGATCAGGTTCATCATCTTTTCTCTTCACGCGCCAAACTTGTTTAGTTTTCTTGTGACGATGATCGGCCTCTTCCTGATCTTGACTCTGTTCTTCCTGTTGCTCTCGGTGTCGTAGTCGCTGTGCCCTTCTCTTCTGATTCTTCGTGAATATCCCACTAGGGCACCATTGAGGATTCTGGACTTGTTTCTCACGTACTTCCTCTTCATCCTCTTCAAAGAACTCTTCATGGATCGGCCCTAATCGGCTATGAACCGATGCTCTTTTTCCAAGCGACCGATCCTGTGAAAACCCCTGCTGCCTATCATGCCGATTCCCTGTACTGCCGCACTCGGGGCAATTTTCAACTGATGGTAGTCTCATCCCTTGATCCCAACAGAACCGGAAGAACGGGCAGTCCCAATGCGGATTATATCTTTCTGGTTCATCTCTTTGTTCCTCATATCTTGAATATTTTTCTTTCATATCCGATGAAGTAATCCTTGATTTATACCTTTGACGTCTCGCTCCATCGGCCTGATCTCTTGACGATGATCCCGCATAAACCATGTTTACGGGAAACGGGTGCCCATCAATCTTCATCGGCTTCTTGTCTTCGAACCTGATTCTGCCCTGTTCGACAGCCGACTGAATTTGTTGCCGAAAAACCTTGCACTCATTAGTATGATGCGATATAGTATTGTGCCACATGCAATATCTTTTCTTCTTTAGTTCTTCGGCTAATGGAATCACGTGATTTGGCGGCAGTTGTATCTGCTTCTCTTGTAACAGCAAATCAAATATTTTATCGGCCTTATTAATATCAAAATCATACTGCTCCTCCTTGCCGATATCCTTGACCCATGGGCATGATACTGACTTCTTGTTCCTGGCCCACTCCGCCAATCCAACTTCAGCATCGGATCCCTCATCGTCTGAGCTTGATGAATAAACTTGAACTTGAGCAACCCTTCTCTGGTATTTATCTTTTTTCGCCTCTTGGAACCGGCTTTCATGAGCCGATACTTTCTGTACCAGATGCGCCAGGGACTCGAACTCTTGTGATGAAAATCTCTCCTTAATTGGTGCCAAAAGGCCCTAGAAAGCCAGATCGGCCAGATGCCCATCGCTCAAGTTTAAACTGTAACATCGGTTTCTGACGTCCCAAAATCGCTGAACGTATTCCGGTACTGTTTCATCTGGCCGTTGCCTAACCGATGTCAAATCTGTCAGTCTCATCTTGTGGATTCCAGCAAAGAAGTATTTATGAAACTGTTTTTCTAGATCGGCCCACCCCCGAACAGAATTCAGCGGTAATGAAGAGAACCATGTAAAAGCCGATCCAGATAGTGACAAGGGGAAAAACCTAACTCTCAGAGCCTCTTCAGCCGATGCCTCCCCGCATTGCGCCAGGAACCGGCTGACATGTTCCACTGTAGACGTGTTGTCCTGCCCTGAGAACTTAGAGAAATCCAAGACCCTGTATCGGTGTGGTAATGGAACCCTGTCGAACCACTCAGGATATGGATGCCGATACATGAATGTTTGTTCCTTGGGCTTGATCCCGAACTGCTCTCTTACTATTTCAGCAACCCTAGTTGATAGATCTTCTTCCCTCAAGTTGTCTTGTTGATACTGCACGGGTGGAGTTTGTTGCCGATTCTGTCTATTATATTCCCTCTGGTAAGTACCTGGATCGGCCCCGCCTCCTGGGTAATTTTGCTGATATCCTCCATAGTAAGAAGACCGATGGTACCCAGCAGGAATATCCTGTTGCCCCCCAGCCTGGTTCTGTGTAAACATGTTTTCTGGTATATCTCTGCTGATGTTGTAAGCAATCTGAGTCGGTTCAACCTTCGGTGGGAGGTAAACAGGACCCCGAGCAGGCTCTTGAATAATTGATCCATCCACCGTCTTCTTTATAAGATTATGAAGTGTGTTCACCAGAATTCCGGACTGATTGATGAGCACGTGATGAACTGCTTCATTCACCATCTCTTGTAAGGGTTTTACCGGTGGACTCTCAGGTGGCGTACGGCTCGATTCTCCAACCAATACTGGCTTCAGAAACTGAGATTTTTGAATTGGCCCTTGCCTTGTCATGCTGAAGGACTCTAAGCACAGCTTCTGAAAGTTGGCCATAGTTTGCTCAATTTGCTGTTTTTGTTCTTCTGTTAAATCTTCCATGTTGACTAGGATTATGTTGTCTATTTTGACTTCTTTCCCGGCCATGTTGCCAATCTGATTGTTGAAAACTTCACGTCCCACCGGCCGTGCCAAAAACGTGTTGACGCCGAAAACCCGCCGGGGGCCGTCCAGCGTCTGGGAGACACGCGAAGGCCTGGGAGATTTGCTTCACTCCAGTGCAGGTCCTAAAATCTTGAGGTTCGTAGGCGTGCCAATCAATTTGACCCTGCAATTGACAAGGAGAAAAGATGTCAAATTCGTGAGCCAATCGGCTGGAAGCCGGCTTGGACTCATCTCATCAGCCGATGGCCGATACGCACTGTAGCACTTATACATCGGCTAAAGGCCGATGATGGCAAGAGCAATAACATAATAATAAACAAGTATTGCGCTAGCCGATCATTGAAGGGATGCTCAAAAACCGGCTATAAACTCGGTAAAATAAACAGGCAGAATGCATAAGTAAATAGATTAAATAAACTCCAGCCGATCATAGTACTGGTATTGCTGTGAAGATACTGCCCGCGCCCGTGCCCGGGCCCTTGCTCACATCGGCTCCCAGGATCTTCATTCGCTGTCCGTACCCGTGCCCGGGTTCTTACCTGTGCTCGTGCCCAGGTCCTTACCTGAGGTCGGGCCCGGGAACTTGACTGAGGTCGTGCCCGGGAACTTGTCTGAGGTCGTGCCTAGGAACCTGCTTGTGCTCGCATTCGGATTGGCAGAATAAACCAATCGGCTAGCCCTTATCCGATTGTAACAGTAATGCAAGCAAGAATGTATAACAAGGCAAGTAGCATAATCGGCTATATTCAATAAGGGATAACTTATCGGCTAAGCACTCCGATAACAACATCGCATAAAATCCATCGGCTTATTAAGAGTAACGTTATTATTCAGTCTAGTAGATCGGACCCAACCGTTGCTGCACAGACTGATGATAATAACGAGGTCTCGATAAGCCGTTAGATCTGATGCGATCGTGATGCTAAAACATGATAACTTACCGGCTATACACTCCGATAAGACGCTTGCACATAAAGTATCGACCTAGCAGGAACGATTTATCACTAGCAGTTTAGTAGGTCGGACCTAACCGATACAGCACAAACTGATGATAAACCGCTCCCAGCAAGCCGATACGATCTATGCACGCGTGATGTGATATACCTAATCAATCTATGAGGTCAAACTGAACTGATGCAGCCATAGATAAAATAAATATATCGTGGTAAGCCGACTACCATAAACCGACTAGAATATCGGACCTAACCGAGGAAGTCCTAGCCGATAGGTAGCCGGGGTGACGAGACTTACCCTCTCGCAGGAGGTCGGACCTAACCGATGCAGCCCGGCTCGAGAAGCAAGATCCCATCGGAAGGGTGGCGATGCGCCGAAATTGTATTGATCGAGTGATAATTTAGAAGGTCCCCGGGCGTACGTATTTATACCCCGAGTTACACGAGTCCTTATTGGACATGGTACATGATTTCCTAATTATAACAGAAAACTTTAAACAAGGCCTGACCGGACACGAGGTCAGGTTTCCTAAAGATAAACACTTGCCTAATTAATAGGTACAGTAAATAACTGCCAAACAGTGGTCTTCACGGCTCCCTCCCGGAATCGGTCTCTTCTGGATCAATTTCCGCCAGTTGACTGCAATTTCCCCTTTGACCGAATCTGACATAGGGCCTTGCCAAATTTTGGCGTTAACAGAAGGACATCCTCGAGTGGAAACGCTGTGACCACCGTGACTTGATGTGCTTGGAAATAATGCACTAGCTTCCGAACTGTGATAAGTAAGCCATATAGCAGCTTCTGGACCTGCGGATATCTTGTCTTCAAGTCGGAAAGGACCTCGCTGACAAAGTAGACTGGCCGTTGTATTTTCTGGATGTGACCCTGTTCGGATCGCTCGACCACCAGCACCGTGCTGACTACCTGAGTAGTTACCGCCAGATATAGCATTAGCGGTTCTTGGGGCATAGGTGACGCCAACACGGGAGGTGATGTGAGAAATTGTTTGAAGTCTTCGAAGGCTTGTTGGGCTTTCGGAGTCCATTGGAAGTTGTCCATCTTTTTGAGTAGCTTGAAGAAGGGCATACCCCGTTCGCCCAGTCAGGAAATAAACCGGCTGAGTGCCGCCATGCAGCCTGTCAGCTTCTGGACGTCTTTGAGGTTAGTCGGGGGAGCCATGTTCATTATGGCGTTGACTTTCTCCAGGTTAGCCTCGATGCCGCGATGCGAGACGATGAAGCCGAGTAACTTTCCGGATGGCACACCGAAGGCGCACTTTTCCGGGTTCAACTTCATCTTAAATCGTCAAAGATTTTGGAAGGTTTCTTCTAGGTCAGCGATGAGGTATTCTTTGGACTTTGTCTTGATCACCACGTCGTCGATGTAGGCTTCCACGTTGCGCCCGATCTGAGTGTGTACACACCGCTGAATTGCCCGTTGATAGGTTGCTCCAGCATTCTTCAAACCGAACAGCATTGTGATATAGCAGTACACTCCAAACAGCGTGATAAAAGATGTCTTTAAGCAGTCTTCCTCCCTCAGGCTGATTTGATGGTATCCCAAGTAGTAGTCGAGAAAGCTGAGTAGGTCTCACTCGGCCGTGGAATCTACCACCTGATCTATCCTGGGAAGACCAAATGGGTCCTTGAGGCATGCCTTGTTGAGATCGGTGTAGTCGACGCACATGCGCCATTTACCATTTTTCTTCCGGACCAGAACTGGTTTGCCAGCCAGTCAGGATGATAGACCTCCTTGATGAACCCGGCTGTGTGGAGGCCATGGTCCCCGGGTACCTCATAACCAGCATATGGGCCACTCAGATAGAGGATGGGCCTAGCCTTGTAATTAGAGATATGGTAACCCTCGGCAGACCTTGCCTTGTACAATAAGGAATATACAGTCCTAGCCGGGTACATTATATCTCTAAGGGGAGATCTTCTAGTCGGAATCCAGGGGGGACTCCTACCTTGTAACCCTGTCCCCCAGTATATAAGGGGAGGCAGGGCGCCCCTTGAGGGCACGGCCATACAGTTCATCAGAATCGCCACCATAATTCCTCAAAGGAATACATATAAACTGGACGTAGGGTATTACCTCACATCGAGGGCCTGAACCAGTATAAAATCTCCCTGTGTTCCTTTGCAATCCACCGAGTTTCCATCCGCCGAGTAGCCCCATATATTTATTGCCGATGTAAAACATCGACAGTTGGCGCGCCAGGTAGGGGCTTCGGCGCGATCTACATCTACAAGCTCGACGGCGGCAAACTCTCCCCCAGAGATACAATCGCATTCAGAAGCCTCGACTTTGTCGCCGACCAGATCGGCAATCTCACCTTGGCCGACTCGGACTCGATCCGATCTGCTAGGGAACCAGCCGACTCCGCGCCAGTTAGCCTACACGATGTTGCAACAATCTTTCACGACATGTTGCGGCGATCTCCAATACGCCCGAGTCCAGGGACAACTCTTTCTTTCGGTGTTCGACTCGGACTCGGTTTAGAGCCGGCCGAGATCGGGCCAAAAAAGGAAGAGATTGTCAATTTCCCATTCGAACTCGGCGACGCCGTGGATATCTACAATCTACATCCAACGCGGCAGACCCGATCCTCCGGAGTTCGACTCGGATACGGCCCTGAGCCGCTCGAGATCGGATCTAGGGAGGTCGGAGTTGTAATCACCCCCATCAACTATTCCAACTACGACTCTCAGTCGGACTACGACTCCCAGTCGGATTCCAACTCTAAGTCGAACAGCAGTTCGGCAAGCTTCTCCCCGCCACGAGAAATCTTCATGGCATCCAAAGGCTCTACTTCTACTCAGGAATCACTCCGACTACGCGAGCAGCAAGAGGAGGAAGCCTGCCGACTGCGAGAACAACAGGAGGAAGAAGCAAGACGCCTGCACACCCGCAACGACGGCCTACGCAGGGCTGGGTGAACCGCTCAGCAACAAACCCTCCAAACAAAAGTCGGCGACCACGACGTCTTCGTCATGCCACAACAGAACATCGTGGCCGCCGCAACCCTACTGGACATGACCCAGCTTGGGACTGATCACCAGGCCACCCCGACCATCGCAAGGATAAAAACCATGCTTACCGCTGCTGCATGTCAGCAGCACCAACAGTCCCCCATACCGACCAACCGGTCGACATCCCCAACGGCAGTCTCATCTACCTCAAAGCGATGCCGAGCGGCTGGCTCCAGTCAGCTGCATACGGAGGCACATCAGGCGTCACTCGGCAACCCCAACAACAACCGGCGACGTCAAAGCAACCGTCGGGACGATCAGGACCTCCGAGACCGACTACGGCGCGACCTTCAGCAAAACATCATCGCTCGGTGCCGTGAACAAGAAGAAGATGAGCAACGCCAACTGGAAGACAAGAACAAGCGTTTCGGCCTCCACCACGAGCGGTTTCACCGCCATATTCGGAGTCAGAGCCCTCATAAAGACGAAGGCATACCGGCCTTCACCCAGGAGCTACAACAGGTCGACTGGCCGTTGAGTTTCAAGCCTACAGGCATCAACAAATACGACGGCAAGACCAATCCTGAGTCCTGGCTCACGGTCTACACTCTGGCAATCCGAGCAGCTGGGGGAAATCACAAAGTCATGGCTAACTACCTCCTAGTCGCTTTAGCCGACTCAGCGAGGACATGGATAACATGACTTCCCAAGCAATCAATCGACTCCTGGGGAGAACTCCGGGAACACTTCATAACCAACTTCCAGGGAACATACAAGAGGCCATCTTCTGAGTACGACTTATATCAGTTGCATCAAAGGAAGAACGAGTCTCTTCGTGACTTCATCAAGAGGTTCTCTGAGAAGAAAAATTCAATCCCGAACATCAAGGACGAGGTCGTCATCACCGCCTTTCGAAAAGGAGTCAAAGACACCTCGTTCATCGACAAATTCACTCAGAATCCTCCCAACTCTGTCAAGGCTCTATTCGACATGGCGAACAAATACGCCGACTCAGCCCACGCTGTTGCTGAGGCCCTTGAAGATAAAAAGGCATCCTGACAGAAGAAGCGGGAGGGCACCAACGACGCGGTCCCGACTAAAGCCGGGAATTGCAAACGCAAGTCAAACGGCTTCATTGTGGCAGTCGGTCACAATCGTCTTCGACTTTCAACAACTGAAGATTATAAGAACAACAAGTGACATGCTCGGGGGCTCACAAGCTCAAACGCAAGGATGGCATCCCCACTCTGAAATACTGAATAGCTAAGTCGCTTCCTGATAAATATTTCTTCACTCGGCCTTGCCAATGCTGCTTACACCTAATAGGTGCACAAGCTACACTCTTCTCTGTTTTTGCTCTTAAATGATTGCAACAGTACTCAAGTAGCATAAATCCTGATCCGTGAAACTTTGCTCCTTGAAAGACGAACTCAAGTCACCCAAAACGCGTGTCTGGGAAAGAGCCATGAGCCATCTCCCGACGCTAGGGGGCTATGACTTGTCGGGCAGAGTGCTTAAACGTAAGGGGTCAACTACTCGGGGAAATTAATATCAATAAGAGGAAGAACATGAATTTACATATATTGTAAAATACATTTTATTCGGATGATTGTTTTCATCATCAGATGCTACTCATCCGATATCTTTATATTGCAGGCCCAGCTCCGGATACGCGTGACAGGAACTCAAGGCTGCGAGCCTATCTCCTACGCTCGGGGGCTGGACAAGTCTGCCAAAATACACTCGGGATGCTCCATGAGGGCTACTTACCGAGTACTTGCGCCAGTCGGGACGTCATCTTTCCCGGCTACGCTCCATGTGAGCTGACAACCGACTTCCGGCACTAGTCGGGGGTCGTATAGCACTCGGCTGGGTAAGATACGCCCCATGAGGGTCACTAGCCGAATCCTATGCTAACGCAAGGTTCGGGTACCTCGCTTGGCTATAACTCTGTTGGGTAGGGTATGCCCCATGAGTGTCGCTAGCCGAATCCTATGCTAATGCAAGGTTCGGGTACCCTGCTCGGCTCTCCTGAAGTCAGAAAAGACTTACATCGTCAAAGCGCATCCGAAGTTCTCATGCACTGCGTCACACCTGAGGAGGTCAAGCAGATCCTGCAACACACCTGCTCGGGCACCTGTGGCAACCAGGCTGCATCCAGAACATAAATCGGAAAGGCTTCCTAATAAGGATTTCTCTGGCTGATTGCGGTTACCGACACCAAAAAACTCATCC
The DNA here is from genome assembly GCA_003991445.1 of Oryza meyeriana var. granulata. Classification (NCBI taxonomy): domain Eukaryota; kingdom Viridiplantae; phylum Streptophyta; class Magnoliopsida; order Poales; family Poaceae; genus Oryza; species Oryza meyeriana. Next base: position 54,240 of record RYFJ01001201.1, on the reverse strand, counting down.
TGACATGCGATGGATGAGACTTCTATAGAGCTATGCTGGATAGGTCGGCTCAGGCCGGCTTATTTGATAGCAGCCACCAAGATATGGGTTCCTACAGTAGCATGCTCCATGTGGGCCGCCCGCAGGCTGAGTTGAAATTATAGCGCTGGTGCTACCAACAGGAGCCGATGAGGTAAATAGATATGCTCCATGAGAGCCTTATTGCTAAACATATATGTTTGGGTATCTGTTTTATCCACCAAGTCTCGAGGATATATCCTTATAAGGATCACAAGCTGGTCTTCATTAAAATTGGGGATGTAGGTATCTTTCTCGGGTACACCTGACCACGCCGTGGATTTATTTTCATAAAGTGGTACTCGGCCTACATGCGTGGCCATCGGTTGCCATGAGCGACATTTTACCCGCCGACATGATGCGGAAGAGTCTAACTTTCGAGTAGTGCACTACTCGGGAAAGACTATAAATATCTATTCCCGCTGACATGACGTCGAGGAGTCTAACTTCTGGGTGGGACGCCACTCGGAAAAGACTATAAACCCCCCTTTCCAGCTGACATGAAGCTGAAGAGTCCCATATACGAGTAGCATCCTACTCGGCAAGACTATAAATCATATTCCGACTGACATGAAGTCGAAGAGTCCTACATACGAGTAGTTCCCTACTCGGTCAGACTATAAATCATATTCCGGTTGACATGATACCGAAGAGTCTCATATACCAGTAGTAATCTACTCGGGAAAGACTTCTAGGTTAAAGATCTTTGACTTTATGTTTAATTGTCTTCACAATTAAGCACAAAGTCAGGGGCTACACCTAATAGGTGCACCTATTCGACGCACACTATTCATATATCTACATGAAGCCCTTCATAGCCTCGCTGCCAGCTGACATGAAGCAGGACTCGGGAGAAGCTGCACTCGGACAAAGAGTACTCGGGAGCAATGCACTCGGGAAGACTTCACTGTGGAGGATGAGCACTCGGCATCAGCTGTGACTCAACTATGAAGGTCTCGGGGGCTACTGTGGAGGCCATGGGCCCCGGGTACCTCATAACCAGCATATGGGCCACTCAGATAGAGGATGGGCCTAGCCTTGTAATTAGAGATATGGTAACCCTCGGCAGACCTTGCCTTGTACAATAAGGAATATACAGTCCTAGCCAGGTACATTATATCTCTAAGGGGAGATCTCCTAGTCAGAATCCGGGGGGGACTCCTAACTTGTAACCCTGTTCCCCAGTATATAAGGGGAGGCAGGGCGCCCCTTGAGGGCACGGCCATACGGTTCATCAGAATTGCTACCATAATTCCTCAAAGGAATACATATAAACTGGACGTAGGGTATTACCTCACATCGAGGGCCTGAACCAATAAAATCACCCTGTGTTCCTTTGCAATCCACCGAGTTTCCATCTGCCGAGTAGCCCCATATATTTATTGCCGGTGTAAACCATCGACAGGCTGCGAGGAGCTTGGTGATCTCCTCCCGAATAGGATCCTTGCGGTCTTGAGCGAAGCGCCGCAGCCATTGCTTGACTTGCTTGGCGTCTGTCTTTACGTTTACGGCGTGCTTGGTCACCTCCCTTGGTACGTCCGGCATGTCGGACGGTTTCCATGCAAAGATATCTTTATTGGCTTGTAGGAAGGTGACAAGCGCATCTTCCTATTTGGGGTCGAGTCCGGTCCCGACTAGGGCAGTCTTGGAGGGGTCAGAAGGGTCCAGGGGGATCTTCTTCGTGTCGGAGTCCGCTGAAATTCCCGACTTCGCCGCCTTTTTTGCCAGAACTTGATCTTGCTTGACTTCGGTTGTGATGGCTTGCCGAATGCTATCGCGCCCGACTGCCGCCTCTTGTGATTGAGCCAGTTCACAGCTCTCCTCGTCGCAGGTGAAAGCTTGCTTCGTATCGCTGCGAAGGGAGAGGACTCCTGCTGGCCCAGGCATCTTGAGCACCATATATGTGTAGTGCGGTATCGCCATGAATTTGGCGAGTGTCGATCGTCCGAGTATCGCGTGGTACGCGGTCTTGAAGTCGGCAACCTCGAAGCAGATGTTTTTCGTGCGGAAGTTATCCCACGTGCCGAAGGTTACTGGCAAGGTTATCTGCCCGAGTGGAGTTGATGATAGGCCGGGAATTATCCCGTGGAAGGCGCAGTACTCGGCCGTAGTTCTGAGCAAGGAATCTTCATCTCGTCCAAAGTCTTGGCGAATAAGATGTTGAGCACGCTACCTCTGTCGATGAGGGTTTTCTCCAGCCTGATGTTTCTGACGACCGGGTCTAGGACGAGTGGATAACGTCCCGGATGAGAAACCCGATCTAGGTGATCTGCGCGATTGAAGGTAATGACCATCTCTGACCAACGCAGGTACTAGGGGGTGTCCGTCGTAGAGACCGTGTTGATGTCGCGCGCTGATAGCTTCTGTTTACGCTTGGACTCGCACGCGAGCGGCCCCTCGAAGATGTGATTGAGCTCGACTTGAGGATCTTGAAAATCATCAGCCAGACCCGAGTCTGGCTTGTCTTTGTCCTTGTTGGCGCCAGACGATGAAGCCTGCTCGGAGGCAAACTTCTTGAGCATGTAGCAGTCTTTGGCCGTGTGCTTGCCCTTGGGATGGAAGGGGCATGGCCCGCTCATGACTTTCTGGTAGTCGTTGTTCCGCTGGGGCCGCGACCGGGTACGCTCCATGTTGGCCACCTTGTTGTCCGACTTCCGCTTGCGGTTGCTAGACTTGTTTTGAGACGGCTCGTTGTCGGCTTTCGCCTTTTGGTCCTTCTGTCGGGACTCCTTCTTCTCGTCAAGGGCCTCTGCGACCGCTTCAGCCGAGTCGGCGTATTTGTTGGCCATGTCAAACAGAACCCGGACAGACGGCGGTGGTTTCCGAGTGAACTTCACGATGAACGGGGCATCCTTTACTCCCTTGCGGAAGGCGGCGATGACAGCCTCGTCACGGATCATTGGGATCTTATTGCACTTCTCGGAGAACCTCTTGATAAAATCTCGTAGAGACTCGTTCTTCTTCTGGTGCAGCTAATAAAGATCGTCCTCTGAAGACGGCCTCTCGTAGGTTCCCTGAAAATTGGCGATGAACCGATCCCCGAGTTCTCCCCAGGAACCGATCGACCGCCTCGGGAGCCCTATCAGCCAAGTCCTCGCCGAGTCGGCTAGCGCGACTGGGAGGTAGTTAGCCATGGCTTTATTGTCGCCCCTAGCAACTCGAATTGCTAGGGTATATACGGTGAGCCAGGACTCGGGATTTGTCTTGCCATCATACTTTTCAATCCCAGTGGGCTTAAAGCCAGTCGGCCAACGGACGTCCTGTAGCTCCCAAGTGAAAGCTAGGATGCCTTCGTCTTCATGAGGGCTCGGTCTTCGACCATGGCGGTTGAACCACTCATGATGGAGACCAAAGTGCTCGTTTTCGTCTTCCAGTCAGCGGCGCTCATCTTCGCGTCGTTCGCAGTGCCGGGTGCTGATAGTGTGGCGAAGTTCTTGTTGTAGGTGCTCTCGGAGGTCTTGATTAGGCAGGCGATCATACTGGTGACGGCGCCGGTTGTCGTTATTGGTATTGCCGAGTGTAGTTTGCCTAGACTCCTCGCATGGCCGACTAGAGCCAGCCGCCTGACGCCGTGCTGAAGTGGATGAGCCGGCTGCTGGAGATCCTGACCGGTTAGTTGGTATCACGGTGTCACCCGACTGCTGTTGTTGCTGTTGGCAGGCAGCAGCCATGATCATCGCCTTGATCTTGGCAATAGTTGGAGTGGCCTGGTGATCAGGCCCGAGCTGGAGCGTATCTAGCAAGGTTGCGGCGGCCACAACATTCTGTTGCGGCGTGACGAAAACGTCGTGATCACCAACTTTAGTTTGGAGAATCTGCTGCTGGGCTACTCGCCCAGCTCTGCGCAGCCCGTCGTTGCGAGCCTCGCGATCTGCCTCCTCCTGTTGTTGCAGTCGGCGCGCCTCCTCCTGTTGCTCCTCTTGTAGTCGGCGCACCTCGGAGGGTGGTGTTGAAGCCCTGAAGATCTCGCGGGGGAGGAGAAAACTTGCCAGGCTGGAGTCCGAACTGGCGTTCGAACCATTATCCGACTTGGAGTCGGACTCCGAGTAGTTTATCGGAGTGAGAACGACCCCAACCTCTCTAGATCCAATCTGAAATGTCACTTGGCCGTGTCCAAACTGAATCGCAGGAGATCGGGTCTGTTGTGCGGGATGTAGATCCGCTGCGTTGCCGAGTCCGTGTGGGAGATTGACGATCTCTCCCCTTCTCGGCCCAACCCGAGCTGGCTCAAGGCCTAGCGCAAGTCAGACGCCGAAGGAGAGAGTTGTCCCGATGCTTGGTGATGTGAAGGACTACCATAGTAAGTCGTTGAAGGAGATCGCGGCATCCTGTGGGCCGACTGGCGCTACATCGGCTGACTCCTCGGCCGGCAGGATTGGATCTGTTCTGGCCAAGGTAAGGTTGCCAACCTGGTTGGCAATGAAATCGAGGCTTCTGAAGGAAATCGTGTCTCCAGGGGAGAACTTGTTGCCGTCGACTCCGTTTGTTGGATCCATCGAATTTGCGGATGAAGAATTCGCCGGAGCCCCTACCTGGCGCGCCAACTGTCGATGCTTTGCACCGGCAATAAAACTATTGGGCTACTCGGCGAAGGGAAACTCGGTGGATTACAGAGGAACACAAGGAGTTTTTATACTGGTTCAGGCCCTCGATGTGAGGTAATACCCTACATCCAGTTGAGGTGTTATTCCTCTGAGGTGTTTGGTGATCAATGATCTTGCGTGCCCTCATGGGGCGCCCTGCCTTCCTTTATATACTAGGGGACAGGGGTACATGATAAGGATCCTAGCCGGATACGGCCAAGGGATATCCTTCTTAGAGATAGAGACTTATCCGTCTAAGACTGTGTTTCCTTATTATACAAGGTAAAGATCTGCTGGGTGCTGTCTTATCTCTAACTGCATGGTTCAGCCCATCCTCTATCCGAGTGGCCCATATACTGGTAATGAGGTACCTGGGGCCCATGGCCCCCACATACACCTAATCACATGATGGATTAAATTTTATAAAGTGGTACTCGGCCTACATGCTTGGCCAACACTTGCCATGAGCAAATATTTTTTCAGCCGACATGACGCTGAAGAGTCTAACTTCCGAGTAGTGCACTACTCAGGAAAGACTATAAATTATTTCCGGCTGACATGACGCTAAGGAGTCTAACTTCCAAGTGGGATGCCACTCGGGAAAGACTATAAACACTCTTTCCAGCTGACATGAAGCTGAAGAGTCTCATATACTAGTAGTATACTACTTGGGAAAGACTACAAGGTTAAAGATCGTTGACTTTATGTTTAATTGTTTCACAATTAAGCACAAAGTAGGGGGCTACACCTAATAGTGCACCTATTTGGTGCACACTATTCAAACTTCTACATGGAGCCTTTCATAGGCTCGCTACCAGCTAACATGAAGCAGGATTCGGGAAGAAGAAGCACTCGGACAAAGAGTACTCGGGAGCAATGCACTCGGGCAATCTTCACCGTGGAGGATGAGCACTCGGCATCAGCTGTGACTCAACTATGAAGGTCTCAGGGGCTGTTGTGGAGGCTGTGGGCCCCGGGTTCCTCATGACAAGCATATGGGCCACTCAGATAGAGGATGGGCCTAGCCTTGTACTTAGAGATATGATAGAACCCGGCAGACTTTGCCTTGTACGATAAGGAATATACAGTCCAAGTCGGATAGGTTATATCTTTAAGAGGAGATCCCTTGAACGTAATCCGGTTGAGACTCGTACCTTGTACCCCGGTCCCCTAGTATATAAGGGGAGGCAGGGCACCCCATGAGGGCAGACAACCATACAAGACCACATGAGTTCATCAGAACCACCATCAAAATTCCTCAAAGGAATACACCACAACTAGACGTAGGGTATTACCTCACATCGAGGGCCTAAACTAATATAAAATCTCCTTGTGTTCCTTTGCAATCCACCGAGTTTCCATCCGCCGAGTAGCCCTATAATCATATTGCCGGTGTAAAACATCGATAGAACTTAAAGCTTGGCAGCATTGCAAGTATATGCACACATGTCCTTACAAAAATACACTGACTGCATGACGGATTGTTCTTACATATCCAAGTCTCGGGTGATCACCTCTGCAGTCAGCCTCGCCATGGTTATCAACTCCAGCGCCTCCTCAGGTGTCGTCTCCTTGGCGAACCCCTCTCTGATGGCTTCAATGTCTGCCCTGGGGTAGATGGACTTGGCCATCGCCAGGGTTTGGGCCACGCCAACGACAATGCGCTCATCCGAGTACCTCTTCAGGATACTGTTAACGCCAAAATTTGGCACGATTCATATCCATGTTCGGTTAAGGAAAGAAGCCATGTCAGCCAATGGAAGCTCATCTGGAAGAGACCAAGCCTGGAAGGAATCGTGAAGACCACGTTATGGCAGTTATTTATCTTATCTATTAGATAGTTTTATCTTTTAGGAAACCTGATCTCTTGTCCGATCAAGTCTGTTAGTTTTCCTTTTCTAGTTAGGAAAGTCCTATTCCGTGTCCTATAAGGACTCATGTAACTCGGGGTATAAATACGTACGCCCGGGCACCTTGTAAACTATCCACACAGATCAATCAAATTCGGCGCATCGCCACCCTTTCGACGGGTTCTTGCTTCTCGAGCGGGGCTGCATCGGTTAGGTCCGAACTCCTGCGAGAGGGTAAGACTCGTCACCCCTTACCCAGGTGTATCTGCCCTGTCTACGGCTGCATCGGTTCGGTCCGACCTCTTAGGCCGATTAGGTATACCACATCACGCGTGCGTAGATCTTATCAGCTTACTGGGGGCGATTTATCATCAGTTCGTGCTGCATCGGTTGGGTCCGACCTACTGAGCTGCCAGCGATAAATCGTTCCTGCTAGGTTGATGGTTTTTGCGCAAGTGTCTTATCGGAATGTATAGCCGATAAGTTATCTTATTACATCACAGTTGCGTTAGGTCTATCGGTTTGTTGAGGTTCCTCTATTATTATTAATCTGTGCTGCATCAGTTAGGTCTGAACTACTAGATTGATAATAATAGATTTATCCTTGGTGAGCCGATCGGTGTATATGCGACGTTCTATCGGAGTGCTTAGCCGATAGGTTATCTTTTTATAAAGCCGACTGTATTATCTTTACTATTTTGGTCATCTACATTATCATCGGTTTTCTAGCCGATGCACATGTGTTTCCTTGGCAGTCGGCTAGCTTACTATTCTGCCTATCTATTTTATCATCGACTTCTAGCCGGTGCACATGTTATACTGACAGCTTATCTATTTGCTTATAGCGTTATCGGTTTCCTAGCCGATACACAGGTGCCATCGGCCATCGGCTACAAGGAGCCTACATCAGTCCGTATCGGCCGATAGCCGATGTGCAATTGCTGCTGACCCGGGCACGAGCACAAGTGAGGACCCGGGAGCGAGGACCCGGGCGCGGACAGCTGGGGCCCGGACAAAGTTTTATCATCGGCTTTTAGCCGATGCTCAAGCATTCCTTCGACAATCGGCTAGCAGGATTCTTATTGGCCGATTGAATCCCTGAGCTAATATTCTCCTTGTCAATTGCGGGGTCAAATTGACTGGCACGCCTACGAACCTCAAATATTTTAGGACCTGCACTGGAGCTAAGCAGATCTCCCAGGCCTTCGTATGTTCAATCGCATCAAGCCAGATCATCAACAAGCTTCTTGGCACACCCAGTGGTTGTTGGTGCGAACAGATACTCGGGGCTTCATTTAGGTGCGCTTGCACCTAGGCGATCATGTTGGAGCTGGTTCCCACATGGTGAGGGTCCATTACGTCAAGGAGCCCTTTCACGGACTTGGCAAGGGTCTCCCGTGACTCCTTGATGACTTTTATCTCCTCTGCAAAAGCCTGAAACTGGATTCGGGCATTGGCTCTAGCGGCTACCCGGGTTCATTGACAAGTAAACTTGTTACGCAAAATTGCAGACAGAGCGCTTCATGGATTGGTTAAGATCATTGTTAGAGTGGGGACTTACTTTCGTAGTCGGCCTCCTACTTGGCTTTGGCCTTCTCTAGTTCAGCCTTTTCCTTTTCAAACTTGGCGTTGGCCTTCTTCAAGTCGGCCTTCTCTTTCTCAAGCCCGACCTTGGCCCTTTCCAAGTCGGCCTTGTCTTTCTCAAGCTCGGCTTTGGCCCTCTCGGCCTCCTTCAGCTTGGCTTCCCCCTCTGTTCGGGTCTTCAACTCGGCTTCGAGGGCTGCACATCAGAATAGTCAAGTACTCAATGTTGCAGCCAAGACACAACTAGGCAGTCGGGAAACAACATAGCTGGAGAAATATACTAAGGGCCCAGTCAGGAAGACGTATTTGGGAGACTTACATCCAATCGTCTTGGCTTGGTCCCAATTTTCATCCCTGAGCTGATTAACGACTCCCTTCAGCCAAGACTCCCTCTCCTTGCTACGCCGTTCCAATTCAGCCTTTAAGGCCTGGAGCTGGTCCAATTGTTGGAGCTGGGGGGCAAGCTGGGTCAGGACCTCGTTCATTTGCTCCGAACGGTCAACAATTTTCTGCTCAAAGCAAAAACAGAGCAAAGCGGAGTCAAGCGTCAGAACATCCAAACAGGGAAGACCGACAAGAGCCTGTCATGGCGAAAATCCTACCTGAATTCCCTAGGACGCGGCAATCGCGGCGCGAAGCAAGATTTCATGCTCCCTCTTCGCTACAGCTTCGTCATGCACATACTTCTTCGCTATCCCGTCGGGGGTCATCCAGCGAAAGGTTCTCAGGAGCCTGCAGGGGGGAGCTTCAAGCCTGGGGAGGTCTGGCCTTTCCGAAGATGACGACGATGACGACAGCGACAAGGACGGTGATGGGGTCCTGGCTCTCAACTCAGCAGCGTCTGGGACCCCGGAGGTTGGCCCAGGGGCTGGAGCAACAACTTCGACATCCGCCCCTTGGTCGGTCGGTGTCGGCGGCCCTACGGTCGGGATGATCTCAGTTTCTGCAACTGAGATTGTCGCTGGCTCAGCAGGTGTGCTCGCTGGCGCTGGCTCGGCTGGGGCTGGCTCGACAATGGGAGTGGCCGGAGTGGTCTCTTTGAGATCACTATTGGCTCGCTTCCTGCGAAACGGGTCAAACATCAAGACGCTACCATGCCGAACAAGATTTTCAGAAGATTTAAAGCAACCTACCTCTTGGAGAACTTAAGCTTTTGTCCAGGGGATCCGGAAGTCGGCACTAGAGGGCTGCTGGCTATCGGGCCTGATGGCACGGTAGTCGGCGGCAGCGTTTTCGTCCTGGTTGGTCCCGTTCGTGGTGCGGCCAGCTGGGGTACCCGGGTACTCGATGGCGCCATCCCTAGCGTCGATGCTGCTGAGCCTGGTAGCGCTGAACTCGACCTCGTACTCGACGGCGCTCTTCTTGGGCTCGATGTTGCTGAGCCTGACTGCGCTGGTCCCGGTCTAGGGGTTGAATTTTGAGGCTCCCAGCTGTGGCACTCGGCCTGATAACCTTCTTTTTGCCCTCGTCTACGACAGGCCTTTTCCCGGCTCTCTTGGAGTTGGGCTGGGCAGCAGAAGGACTTCTCGGCCTCTTCTTCTTTGACTTCATGGCCGATAAAGTTCGGGAGTCATCATCGAACTCCTCACATGACTGCAAGCAGTTCAACAACACATGTTACACATTGCAGAGCAATCCTAAGCACATATCTGCAAGCACTCATCACAAATGAACTACAAGACAACATCAACAAGAGTTACCTATGGGCGTGGCCACTTTAGGCTGTAAGCCACCACAGACTGTTCTGGGTCTTCAGTTTCGACCACCCCGCTGACGAAGAAACCCAGCAGGATGTCAGTCACCTTATGCTTTTCCATCAGGTCGGGATACTATCGGCTGGGATCGCCTTTGCACTTATAGTCCCAGCCGAAGTGGCACCTCAACTTCAGCGACCTGATGCACCGAGTCAAGAATCGTCTGGCCACCCATGGACCAGTTAGTCTGGCGCTCTTCAGCTTGTTAATCTTTTCAATCGATATATGAACTTGGCCCATTTTTTCAAAGCTGGGCAAAGATGACTAGTTGGGCACAACCATTGGAGGCAAACCCAAAAAAGGGGGAGGCTTGGTTCAAGATCGGAACAGTAAAACCATTCCTTATGCTAGCCTTTGCGAGAAGACTTCAGGGGAATATCGATATAAGTCATCTTCATCTCACTCCTGAGTTGGATACTAGCCCCCCTATCACCTGGACCTTGCTCTTGGAGGGCTAGGGTTTGATGTGGAACAGGTGTCTAAATAGATTCAAATGGGGTTCCACACCCAAGAAACACTCACAAAGAGTCACAAAAATAGAAATTTGCAAGATCGAGTTGGGATTCAGATTCACCAACTCGAGTTCATAAAAGGCAAGAAGCTGGCGGAAGAACTCGGAAGATGGAAGAGAGAGACCCCGGTTGAAAAAAGAGGCGAAAACAATGGTCTCACCAGCCTGGGGCTCCGGAACCGATTCACCTTTAGCCGGATGCTACTTGATGACATCGCAGCTTTGCAATCTCAGCTGTTTTTCCAGAAGCTTTAGCTTAGCTGACCTGCAATCCGAAGTTAGCCAGACCTCATCCGACGCATACAAGAAATCTGAAGCTCTCGGCATGGTTTAGGGCAAAAAGATTTGGGGGAAATGTCACTGGGGGCTTGGAATGGAAGAGGAGGAGCGGGATCGCCCGAGTTTGAATGGGGATGAGCAAGCAATGGTGAACCCTAGCGAGGTGGGAGGCAAAATTTCGGTGCGGAGGCTGGAAGACGAAACGATTGGTGGATTGGAGAAGATGAGGGAATCTTTTCTCTCTCTCCCCGCCTTTTATAGAGCCTGTACCGATTCATGGGCCTAGGTCTACAAATTCGGTATTGGGCTACCAAGACATGAGTTTCTATAGTAGCAAGCTCAATTTGGGCCGCTCGCGGGCTGTGTTAGAAACACAGTGCTGATGCTACCAACAGAGACCGATTGAGTAATCAGATATGCTTCATGAAAGCCGACTGCTGAACACATGTGTTCAGATATCTGTATTATTCACTAGGTATTGAGGATATATCCGTATAAGGATCACAAGCTGGTCTCCATTAAAATTGGAGATGCAGGTATCTCTCAAGTACACCTGACCACATAATAGATTAAATTTTATAAAGTGGTACTCGGCCTACATGCTTGGCCAACATTTGCCATGAGCAAATATTTTTCTAGCTGACATGACGCTGAAGAGTCTAACTTCTGAGTGGGACGCCACTTGGGAAAGACTATAAACATCTTTTCCAGCTGACATGAAGTTGAAGAGTCTCATATACTAGTAGTATACTACTCGGGAAAGACTATAAAAACTATTCCGGCTGACATGATGCCGATGAGTCTCATATACCAGTAGTATACTACTCAGGAAAGACTATAAAAATTATTCCGGTTGACATAATACCAAAGAATTTCACATACCAGTAGTATACTACTCGGTATAAACTACAAGGTTAAAGATCTTTGACTTTATGTTTAATTGTTTCACAATTAAGCACAAAGTCGGGGGCTACACCTAATAGGTGCGCCTATTCGGCACACACTATTCATATTTCTACATGGAACCCTTCATAGCCTCGGCGCCAGCCGACATGAAGTGGAACTCGGGAGAAGAAGCACTCGGACAAAGAGTACTCGGGAGCAATGCACTTGGGAAAACTTCACCGTGGAGGATGAGCACTTGGCATCAGCTGTGACTCAACCATGAAGGTCTCATGGGCTGCTGTGGAGGTCATGGGCCCCGGGTAGCTCATGACAAGCATATGGGCCACTCGGATAGAGGATGAGCGTAGCCTTGTAATTAGAGATATAGTAACCCTCGGTAGACTTTGCCTTGTACGATAAGGAATATACAATCCTAGCTGGGTATGTTGTATCTCTAAAGGGAGATTCCTTAGTCGTAATCCGGCTAGAACTCCTACTTTGTAACCCCATCCCCCAGTATATAAGAGGAGGCAGGGCGCCTCATGAGGGCAAGTCATCAGACGACCACACAAGAGTTCATCAGAACAACCACCGTAATCCTCAAAGGAATACATCCAAACTGGACGTAGGGTATTACCTCACATTGAGGGCCTGAACCAGTATAAATCTCCCATGTTCCTTTGCAATCCACCGAGTTTTGATTTGCTGAGTAGCCCTATAATCATATTGCCGGTGTAAAACATCGACAGTTCTATTGCTCTGATCTTGAACCCTCTCTGCCCCTTTTTACTAGCTTGTCTCCGGTGGTCTTGCCCAGCTGGTCGTCTGTGCCAAACTTTGAGGAGATGGGCCAAGTGTACTAGTTGATTGATAGAATTGACAAGCTGAAGAGCTCTGGATTGACTGGTCCCTAGGTGGCCAGATGTTTCCTGAACCGCCGTATCAATCCCCTGAAGCTGAGAAGCCACTTCGGCTGGGATTATGAGGGCAAAGATGATCCTAGCCGAGAATACCCAGATTTGACTGACAAGCACAAGGTAACTGATATCTTGCTCAGCTTTTTCACCAGCGGGGTGGTTGAGACAAAAGAAGCAGAGCGCGCCACCGCGTCTTACAGCCAGAAAAGGCCTCGTCCAGAGGTAATATTGAAATGCTGATGTTAACTTGCTACCCATCTGTGATGAATGTTTGTAGATGGGTATCCTGGATTGCTCTGCAATGCATGATGTATGTTGCTTGAATCACTTGCAGGAATGCGAGGAGTTTGATGATGACTCCCAAACTTTGTCGGTCGCCAAATCAAAGAAAAGGACATTGAGTCCTTTTGCTGCCCAACCCAGCTCCAAGAAAGCTGGGAAGAAGCCTGTCGAAGACCCGGGCAAGAAGAGAGCTAGCAAGCCAAGTACTACAGCTGGGAGCCTGAAGATAAAAGACATCGCCAACACTGCTCCCAGGCCACCGAGTCCAAGGCCATCGTCTCCAAGCCCGAGATCAACACCACCAGTTTCAGCAACATCGAGCCCAAGGCTAGCGCCGCTGAGTACGAGATCAGCAGCGTCGAGCCAAAGAGCAGCGCCACTGAGTGCTTCGATGCCCCAATCGGCCATACCAGAGACTTGGCCGTCCAAGAGCAAAGCGCCACCGCCGACTGTAGTGCCAACAAGCCCGACAGCCAGCAGCTCTCCACCGCTGATATCTGGTGCCCCCTCGTGGAAGATCAAGAGCTCCAAGAGGTAAGCAATCTCGAATCTTCTGAAAATCTTGATCAATGTAGTAGTGTCTTGATATTTGACTCATTGCGCAGGAGGCGAGTAAACATAGATCCCAAGGATACTATGCCGACTGCTCCTATTACTGAGCCAGCCCCAGCTGAGCCAACACCAACAAGCTCATCTACTGAGCCGATGACTGCCCCAGTTGTAGCAACTGAAGCTGTCCTGATAGCAGGACTACTAGTGCCGGCTAACCAAGGGGCAAGTACTAAAGCCGTTGCTCCAGCCCCTGAGTGAGTCCATGAAGCCCTAGCAGCCGCCGAGTTAGGAGCCAGGTGTGGAGGCCATGTGCCCCGAGTACCTCATCACAAACATATGGGCCACTCGGATAGAGGATGGGCTGAGTCTTGTAATTAGAGATATAGTAGCACTCGGTAGATTTTGCCTTGTACAAAAAGGAATATACAATCTTAGCCGGGTAAGATGTATCTCTAAGAAGGAAATCCCTTGGCCGTATCCGGCTAGGATTCCTACCTTGTACCCCTGTCCCCCAGTATATAAGGGGAGGCAGGGCGCCCCCTGAGGGCACGAGATCACAGATCATCAAGAGTTCATCAGAACCACCACCATAATCCTCAAAGGAATACATCCCAACTAGACGTAGGGTATTACCTCACAACGAGGGCCTAAACCAATATAAAATCTCTCCGTGTTCCTCTGCAATCCACCGAATTTTTCCTTGCCGAGTAGCCCTATAATCATATTGCCGGTGTAAAACATCGACAGTTGGCACGCCAGGTAGGGGCTTCGGCGAGATCTACACCAACAATCTCGATGGATCCTACATCAGGAGTCGATGGCGACAAGTTCTTCCCGGGAGACACAATAACCTTCAGAAGCCTCGACTTCATCACCGACCAGATCGGCAATCTCACCTTGGCCGACGCAGATCCAATCCAACTGGCCGAGGAACCAGCCAACTTCACGCCAGTCGGCTCACAAGACGCAGCACCAGATATCATCAATCCAATGCAGCAATCTTCAACTTCGTCGAGCTTTGGGACAACTCTCTCCTTCAGCGTCCGACTCGCGCTAGGCCTTGAGCCAGCCCGGGTTGGGCTAGGAAGGGGAGAGATCGTCAATCTCCCACGCAGCTTCAGCGACGCCGTGGATCTACATCTTACGCGACAGACCTGATCTCCTGCGATTCAGTTTGGACACGGCCAAGCGTCGTTTCAGATTGGATCTAGGGAGGTCGGAGTCGTTCTTTCTCCGATGAACTACTCGGATTCCGACTCCATGTCGGACAACGTTTTGAACAACTAGTTCGGACTCCAGTCTGGCGAATTTTCTCCTACCCTGCGAGATTTTCATGGCTTCAACACCACCACCCAAGGTGCGCCAACTACAAGAGGAGCAGTAGGAGGAGGCGCGCCGACTACGACAACAGGAGAAAGCTGACCGCACGGCTTGCAATGATGGGCTACGCAAGGCTGGGCGAACCGCTCAGCAACAAATCCTCTAGACAAAAGTTGGTGACCACGACGTCTTCACCACGCCACAATAGAACATCGTGGCCGCTGTAACCCTGCTAGACATGCTCCAGCTCGGGCCTGATCACCAGGCCACCCCGACTATCACCAAAGAATGCAAGGCGGATGTTAATGCTATTGTCAGCAGCAACAGCGTCGGCGACACACTGTACCGACCATCGGGTCAGTTCTCCGGTAGCAGGCCTCATCTACATCAGCTCGACGCTGGGGTGGCTGGCTCAACTCCGGCCACACGAGAGTCGGCAACATCATCGACGACAACCAATAACAAAATCGGTGGCATCACCAGTACAATCGTCAGCCCAACCAAGACCTCCGAGTTCGTCTACAACGCGACCTCTGACACGACATTAACGCCCGGCGCTGCCAACGTGAAGAAGAAGAGAGCCGCCGACTGGAGGACGAGAACGAGCGTTTTGGTCTTCACCACAAGTGGTTTAACCGCCGTGATCGGAGTCGGAGCCCCTCACGAAGACGAAGGCATTCTAGCTTTCACCCATGAGCTCTAGGATGTCGACTGGCCGTCGAGCTTCAAGCCTACGGGGATCGAGAAATACAATGGCAAAACCAACCCCAAGTCCTGGCTCACCGTATACACCCTGGCAATTCGAGCTACCGATGGTGACCATAAAGCCATGGCTAACTACCTCCCAGTCGCACTAGCCGACTCGGTGAGGACATGGCTAACAGGGCTCCCGAGGCGGTCGATCGGTTCCTGGGGAGAACTCAGGGAGCGGTTCATCGCTAACTTTCAAGGGACCTACGAGAGGCCACCTTCCGAGCACGATCTATATCAACTGCACCAGAAGAAGAGCGAGTCTCTGTGCGAATTTATCAAGAGGTTCTCCGAGAAGTGCAACAAAATTCCAATGATCAAGGACGAGGCCGTCATCGCCGCCTTCCGCAAGGGAGTAAAGGACGCCCCGTTCATCACGAAGTTCACTCGGAAGCCACCATCCTCTGTCTAGGCTCTCTTTGACATGGTGAACAATTACGCCGACTCAGTTAAAGCGGTCGCTGAGGCCCTCGACGAGAAGAAGGAGTCCCAATAGAAGGACCAGAAGGCGAAAGCCGAAAACGAGCCATCAACAAACAAGTCTGGCAACCGCAAGCGGAAGTCAGACAATGAGGTGGCCAACATGGAGCGAACTCTGTCGCGGCCCCAATGGAACAATGACTACCAGAAGGTCATGAACGGGCCATGCCCCTTCCACCCCAAAGGCAAGCACGCGGCCAAAGACTGCTTCATGCTCAAGAAGTTTGCTTCCGAGCAGGCTTCATCATCTGGCGCCGACAAGGACAAGGACAAGCCAGATCAAGGCCTGACTGACGATTTTCAAGATCCCCAGGCCGAGCTCAACCACATCTTCGGAGGGCCGTCTGCGTATGAGTCTAAGCGCAAGCAGAAGCTAACAGCACGCGACGTCAACGCAATCTCTACAGTAGACACTCCCCAATATTTGCGCTGGTCAGAGACGTCCATCGCATTCACCCGCGCTGATCATCCAGATCGGGTTTCGCACCTGGGACACTATCCACTCGTCCTGGACCCGATTGTCAAGAACATCAAGTTGAAGAAGGTTCTCATAGACGAAGGCAGCGCGCTCAACATCCTATTCGCCAAGACTCTGGATGAGATGAAGATTCCACGTTCCGATCTGTGGCCGAGTACAGCGCCCTTCCACGGGATAATTCCCGGCCTGTCTTCAACACCACCTGGGCAGATTACCTTGCCAGTCACCTCCGGCACGTGGGATAACTTCCGCACGGAAAACATCTGCTTCGAGGTCGCCAACTTCGAGACTGCGTACCACGCGATACTCGGACGACCGGCGCTCGCCAAGTTCATGGTGATACCGCACTATACATACATGGTGCTCAAGATGCCAGGGCCAACAGGAGTCCTCTCCCTCCATAGCGATATCAAGCAAGCCTTCACCTGTGACAAGGAGAGTTGCGAATTGGCTCAATCCCAAGAGGCGGCAGTCGGGCACAACAGCACTCGGCAAGCCGTCATAACAGAAGTTGAGGAAGACCTAGTTCCGGCCAAAAAAGCATCGAAGTTGTCAATGTTTTACACCGGCAATATGAATATGGGGCTACACGGCGGATGGAAACTTGATGGATTGCAAAGGAACACGCAGAGATTTTATACTGGTTTAGGCCCTCGATGTGAGGTAATACCCTACGTCCAGTTGTGGTGTTATTCCTTTCAGGATTTGCGGTGGTGATTCTAGTGAACCAACTCAACTTGCCCTTAGGGGGCGCCCTGCCTCCCCTTATATACTGGGGGATAGGGTTACAAGGTAGGAGTCCCAACCGGATTACGGCCAAGGGATCTCCTCTTAGAGATATAACGCACCCAACTAGGACTGTGTTTTCCGTATTGTACAAGGCAAAGACTGCCGAGTGTGGCTATATCCCTAATTACAAGGCTAGGCGCATCCTCTATCCGAGTGTCCCATATGCTTGTCATGAACTACCCGGGGCCCATGGCACCCACAGTAGCCCCTGAGACCTTCATAGTTGAGTCACAGCTGATGCCGAGTGCTCATCCTCCACGGTGAAGTCTTCCCGAGTGCATTGCTCCCGAGTACTCTTTGTCCGAGTGAGTTTTCTTCCCGAGTCCTGCTTCATGTCAGCTGGCAGCGAGGCTATGAAAGGCTTCATGTAGATCTATGAATAGTGTGCACCGAATAGGTGCACCTATTAGGTGTAGCCCCCGACTTTGTGCTTAACTGTGAAGACAATTAAACATAAAGTCAAAGATCTTTAACCTGGAAGTCTTTCCCGAGTAGATTACTACTGGTATATGAGACTCTTCGGTATCATGTCAACCGGAATATGATTTATAGTCTTGCCGAGCAGGGAACTACTCGTATGTAGGACTCTTCGACTTCATGTCAGTCGGACTGGGCATTTTTAGTCTTTCCCGAGTGGCGTCCCACCC
Organism: Oryza meyeriana var. granulata; assembly: GCA_003991445.1. Classification (NCBI taxonomy): domain Eukaryota; kingdom Viridiplantae; phylum Streptophyta; class Magnoliopsida; order Poales; family Poaceae; genus Oryza; species Oryza meyeriana. The sequence goes on along the minus strand of RYFJ01001201.1, from coordinate 36,522 downwards.
AAACTGCTCATGGCAACTGATGGCCACGCATGTAGGCCGAGTACCACTTTATGAAAATAAATCCACGGCGTGGTCAGGTGTATCTGAGAAAGATAGCAGCATCCCCAATTTTAATGAAGACCAGCTTGTGATCCTTGTAAGGATATATCTGTTAACGCCAAAATTTGGTAAGGCCCTGTATCAGACTCGGTCAAGAAGAAAATTGCAGTCAACTAACGGAAATGAGCGGTGAAGACCGCAGTATGGCAGTTATTTACCGTGTCTATTATTTAGGCAGTGTTAGGATCGGGTCTTGTTAATATTTCTTCCTGTAAATTAGGAAATTGTGTGCCGTGTCCAATAAGGACTCGTGTTAACTCGGGGTATAAATATGTATGCCCGGGTGCTTTGTAATCATCATCAATCGATCAATACAAATTCGGCGCATCGCCACCCTTTCGACGGGTTCTTGCTTCTCGAGCCAGGCTGCATCGGTTAAGTTCGACCTCCAGCGAGAGGGTAAGTCTCGTCACCCCGGCTACCTATCGGCTAGGACTTCCTTGGTTAGGTCCGATATTCTAGTCGGTTTATGGTAGTCGGCTTACCACGATATATCTAATTTGTCTATGGCTGCATCAGTTCAGTTTGATCTCATAGATTGATTAGGTATATCACATCACACGTGCGTATATCATATCGGCTTATTGGGAGCGGTTTATCAACAGTTTGTGCTGCATCGGTTGGGTCTGACCTACTAAACTGCCAGTGATAAATCGTTCTTGCTAGGTTGATATTTTGTGCGCAAGCGTCTTATCGGGGTGTATAGCCGATAAGTTATCATATGTTACATCACGATCGCATCAGATCTATCGGCCTATCGAGATCTTGTTATCATCATCAGTCTGTGCTGCAACGGTTGGGTCCGATCTACTAGACTGACGATAATAACTTTATTCTTAATAAGCCGATGGGTTTTATGCGGTGTTTTTATCGGAGTGCTTAGCCGGTAAGTTATCTTTTAATAAATATAGCCTATTATACTGCTTGCTTTGTTATACATTCTTGTCTGCATTATTATTACAATCGGCTAAGGGCTGGCGGATTAGTTTACTCTACCGATCCAAGCGCGAGCACAGGTAGGCTCCCGGGCACGAGCTCAGGTAAGTTCCCGGGCACAATCAGCAGGTGAGGACCCCGGTATGGACAGCAAGCGAGGACCCGGGCACGGACAGCAAGCGAGGACCCGGGTGGTGTATAAGTGCTAGAGTTCATATCGGCTATCGGCTGATGAGACGAACAAAAACAGCAAGTTGAGCAAACTATGGCCAATTTTCAGAAGCTTTGCTTGGAATCCTTCAGCATGACAAGACAAGGGCCGATTCAAAAATCCCAGTTTCCGAAACCAGTACTGGTTGGAGAATCGAGCCGTACGCCACCTGAAAGTCCACCGGTAAAACCCTTGCAGGAGATGGTGAATGAAGCGGTTCATCACGCGCTCATCAATCAATCCGGGATTCTGGTGAACACGCTTCATAACCTCATAAAGAAGACAGTGGAGGGATCAATTCTTCAAGAGCCTACTCGAGGTCCTGTTTACCTCCCGCCAAAAGCTGAGCCAAACCAAGTTGCTTACAACATCAGTAGAGACGTACCAGAAAACCTGTTTGCACAGAACCAGGCTAGGGGGCAACAGGATATTCCTGCTAGATACCATCGATCTGCCTATTATGGGGGATATCAACAGAATTACCCAGGTGGCATTGCCGATCTAGGTAGTTACCAGAGAGAGTATCATAGACAGAATCGGCAACAAACTCCACCTGTGCAGTATCAACAGGACAACCCAAGGGAAGAGGATTTATCAACAAGGGTTGCAGAAATAGTATGGGAGCAGTTCGGGATCAAGCCCAAGGAACAAAAATTTATGTATCGGCATCCATATCCTGAGTGGTTTGACAGGGTTCCATTACCACACCGATACAGGGTCCCGGATTTCTCTAAGTTCTCAGGGCAAGACAGCACATCTACAGTAGAACACGTCAGCCGATTCCTGGCACAATGCAGAGAGGCATCGGCTGAAGAGGCTCTGAGAGTTAGGTTTTTCCCCTTGTCACTATCTGGATCAGTTTTTACATGGTTCTCTTCATTACCACTAAATTCCGTTCGGGGATGGGCCGATCTAGAAAAACAGTTTCATAAATACTTCTTTGCTGGAATCCATGAGATGAGACTGACAGATTTGACATCGGTTAGGCAACGACCAGATGAAACAGTACCGGAATACATTCAGCGATTTCGAGACGTCAGAAGCCGATGTTATAGTCTGAACCTGAGCGATGGGCATCTAGCCGATCTGGCTTTCCAGGGTATCTTGGCGCCGATTAAGGAGAGATTTTCATCACAAGAGTTCAAGTCCCTGGCGCACCTGGTTCAGAAGGTATCGTCTCATGAAAGCCGATTTCAAGAGGCGAAAAAAGATAAATATCAGAGAAGGGTTGCTCAGGTACAGGTTTATTCATCGGACTCAGATGATGAGGGATCCGATGCTGAAGTCGGATTGGCGGAGTGGGCTAGGAACAAGAAATCCGTGTCATGTCCGTGGGTCAAGGATATCGGCAAAGAGGAGCGTTATGATTTTGATATTAATAAAGCCGATAAAATCTGACTTGCTGCTACAAGAGAAACAGATACAACTTCCGCCAAACCACGTGATTCCATCAGCCGAAGAACTAAAGAAGAAAAGATATTGCAAGTGGCACAATACTATATCGCATCACACTAACGAGTGCAAAGTTTTTCGGCAACAAATTCAATCGGCTGTCGAGCAGGGAAGAATCAAGTTTGATGACAAGAAGCTGATGAAGATTGATGGGCACCCGTTCCCTGTGAACATGGTCTATGCGGGATCGTCATCAAGGAGTCAAGCCGATGAAGGAAGACATCAGAGGTATAAATTGAGGATTACTTCATCGGATATGATAGAAAAATATTCAAGGTATGAGGAACAGAGGGTTGAGTCAGAAAGATATAATCCGCATTGGAATTGCCCGTTTTTTCAATTCTGCTGGGATCAAGGGATGAGATTGCCATCAATTGAAGACTGCCCTAAATGTAGCAATATGGGATATCGGCATGATCAGCAGGAAAGGTTTTCGCAGGATCGGCCGCATGGGAAAAAAGCATCGGTTCATAGCCGATTAGGGCTGATCCATGAAGAGTTCTTTGAAGAGAATGAAGAGGAAGTACATGAAAAACAGATCCAAAATCCTCAGTTGTGTCCTAGCAGAATATTCACGAAGAATCAGAAGAGAAGGGCACAGCGATTACGGCACCGAGAGCAATAGGAAGAACAAAGGCAAGATCAGGAAGAGGCCGATCATCGTCATAAGAGAACTAAACAAGTATGGCGCGTGAAGAGGAAGGGCGATGAAGTCGATCCATCGGCCCCAGTAAATATGGTGTTCTTTTTGCCTCGGGAGTATAAAGCACTTTCATCGGATGAAGAGGGCAATGAAGAAGTGTTCGCTCAGCTAACATTGCAACCCGATCAGGCTGTATTTGATAAACCTGAGGAATCAGAACATCGGCATTTAAAGCCATTATATATCAAGGGTTATGTAAATGAGAAGCCGATGACAAAGATGCTGGTTGATGGGGGAGTAGCAGTTAATCTAATGCCTCATGCTACGTTTCAAAAATTGGGGAAGACTGCCGAAGACTTGATCAAGACGAATATGGTGCTAAAAGACTTCGGTGGGAATTCATCAGAGGCGAAAGGCGTGTTGAACGTGGAGTTGACAGTGGGGAATAAGAGATTACCTACCATGTCTTTTGATTGACAGAAAAGGGCCATATAGTTTGCTTCTTGGCAGAGACTGGATTCACGCAAACTGTTCTGTGCCCTCGACGATGCATCAATGTTTGATACAGTGGAAAGGAGATCAAGTTGAGGTGGTCCTAGCAAATCGGTCAACCATCATTGCAATGACCGATTTGCCAGTCTGGGAAGCCGATGGTGTTGATTGCCTGTCCGAGAAAATATGGGAAGGAGACTATCTTAAGGTTACCAGCCAAGGGATACAGCCGATTCAGCAAGTCGGCTCTGAATTGTTACTCTGATGGGCTCCATTGAAAATTTTGAGGGGAAACTAGGACAGGGGTTTACGTCGGCCGATGATTTCGAAGAGATCAACATAGGACCAGGAGATAAGCCAAGGCCGACATACATAAGCAAAAAGTTATGTCCTGAACTTCGAGAAGAATTGATAACACTATTGAAGGAGTATCGGGATTGTTTCACTTGGGAGTACCATGAGATGCCAGGATTAAGCCGATCAATTGTTGAACATCGGCTGCCCATTAAACCAGGATATCGGCCATTCAAACAGGCTCCAAGGAGATTCAAGGCAGAATTATATGAGCCAATCAAAACAGAAATCACAAGGTTGTATGATGCCAAGTTTATAAGGCCGTGCCGATATGCTGAGTGGGTTTCTAATATCGTCCCTGTAGAGAAGAAAAACGAAAAATTGAGGATATGTATTGATTTCCGGCATCTGAATAAAGCTACCCCCAAGGATGAATACCCAATGCCGATAGCGGATTTATTGGTGGATGCAGCATCAGGCCACAAAATTATCAGCTTCATGGATGGCAATGCAGGATACAATCAGATTTTTATGGCTGAAGAAGATATACATAAGACTGCGTTTCGGTGTCCTGGAGCTATCGGTTTGTATGAGTGGGTAGTAATGACTTTTGGATTAAAGAGTGCCGGTGCGACTTATCAGAGAGCGATGAATTATATATTTCAAGATCTCATCGGCTTGTTGGTAGAAATTTACATCGATGATGTGGTGGTTAAGTCTAAAAGTGAGGAAAGCCATATAGCCGATTTGCGAAAAGTGCTGGAGAGGGCCAAGAAATACAGACTAAGGATGAATCCCAATAAATGCGCTTTTGGTGTATCGGCTAGGCAGTTTTTGGGTTTTATGGTTCATGAGCAAGCGATTGAAGTTAGTCAGCGGAGCATCAGAGCCATTAAGACTACAGAGCCACCAAGCAATAAGACAGAGTTGCAGTCATTGATTGGCAAGGTTAATTTTGTGAGGAGGTTTATATCAAATTTGTCAGGGAGAATTGAGTCTTTTACTCCATTATTGAAGTTGAAAGCCGATCAAGAGTTTGTGTGGGGGGCAACGCAGCAGAAGGCATTTGACGAGATCAAGAACTATCTGAGTTCCCCACCTATTTTAATTCCGCCGCAGAAAGGAGTGCCGTTCACGCTGTACTTATCAACCGATGAGAAATCCATCGGGTCTGTTTTAATTCAAGAGTTTGAAGGCAAGGAGCGAGTTGTGTTCTATCTAAGTAGAAGGCTTTTGGATGCTGAAACAAGATATCCTGCGGTGGAGAAATTGTGCCTTTGTCTGTATTTCTCATGCACAAAGTTGAGGCATTATATCCTATCGGCTGAATGCACAGTGGTTTGCAAGGCCGATGTGGTGAAATACATGTTGTCGGCTCCTATTTTAAAGGGACGAGTTGGTAAATGGGTTTTTGCCTTGACAGAGTTCGACTTAAGGTATGAATCGGCTAAAGCGATCAAAGGATAGGCGGTGGCCGATTTCATTGTGCAACACAGAGGGGTTCACGAAGATTATGTGGAGCCGATCCCGTGGACTTTGTTTTTTGATGGATCAGTTTGCAAGCATGGATCTGGTATCGGCTTGGTCATTGTATCGCCTCGGGGGGCAAGTTTTGAGTTTGCTTTTACAATTAAACCTTATCGGACTAATAATCAAGCGGAATACGAGACGGTATTAAAAGGACTTCAACTTTTAAAGGAGATTGGAGCCGATATCATAGAGATTGTTGGTGATTCTTTGTTGGTGATTAAGCAGTTGTCTGGAGAATATGAGTGCAGGGATGATGTTTTGAAATCATATTATGAGGAATGTACAGATTTGTTAAAGGATTTCAAGATGGTATCAATAGATCATATTCCCAGGGAGCAGAATTTAGAAGCCAATGATCTTGCACAGATTGCTTCTGGTTATCGGCTGAGTAGGCAGGTTGAGGTTGAAATAGCCGATAATGACATTCAGGATGAAGCCGATGATTGGAGAAAGGAAATAATAGATTATCTGCAAAATCCGTCGCAATCGGTTTCTAGAAAACTTCGATACAAAGCTACAAAGTATGTGCTGCTTGATGGGGAGTTATATTATCGGACTTTTGAGGGAGTTCTGCTTAGATGCCTGAATTTGGAAGAAGCCAAAGTGGTTATGTGCGAGGTACATGAAGGCGTTTGTGGGACTCATCAATCGGCTCATAAGATGAAGTGGTTGCTGAGAAGAGTAGGGTATTTTTGGCCGACAATGCTGGAAGATTGCTTCAGGTACTATAAAGGGTGTCAAGATTGTCAGAAATTTGGAAATGTACAGCGAGCACCAGCATCGGCTATGAATCCTATCATCAAACCGTGGCCGTTCAGAGGATGGGGAATTGACATGATCGGCCAGGTTTTTCCTCCATCAAGTAAAGGGCATAAGTTCATATTGGCAGCGACAGATTATTTTACGAAGTGGGTAGAAGCGATTCCTCTGAAGAAAGTTACATCTAAAGAGGTGATCAAGTTTGTAAAGGAGCACATAATTTATCAGTTTGGGATTCCTCAGACGATAACTACTGATCAGGGGTCTATTTTCGTGTCTGATGAGTTTCAACAGTTTGCTGCCAGTATGGGAATCAAGTTATTAAATTCGTCGCCTTATTATGCTCAGGCTAATGGACAGGCAGAGGCTTCTAATAAGAGTTTGATCAAGTTGATTAAACGGAAGATTGATGAACAGCCGCGTCGATGGCATACTACATTAGCCGATTCACTATGGGCCTATCGGATGGCATGTCATGGATCTACTCGGGTGCCGCCCTATCAGTTGGTATATGGACATGAGGCAGTTCTACCTTGGGAGACTAACATCGGCTCTAGGAGAATTTCTTTGCAGAATTAGTTGACAGCCGATTATTACTATAGTTTGATGACAGATGAACTTGAAGACTTGGCTCAGAATCGGTTAAGGGCATTAGAGAGGATCAAGGAAAACAAGGCTAAGGCAACTCGGCATTACAACAAAAATGTGATGAATAAATCGTTTGTCGAGGGAGATCTTGTCTGGAAGTTGATTTTGCCGATCGAGTCCAGAGATAGTAGATTCAGAAAATGGTCGCCTAATTGGGAAGGGCCCTATCGGATTAATCGTTGTGTGCCGGGTAATGCCTATGTGTTAGAGGATCTTGACAGGACGGAGTTTGCTAAAGCACTTAACGGGAAATATCTCAAGAAATACTATCCTAGCGTTTGGGTCAACTCTTAAATCGGTTAAGTGCAGCCGATTTCTAAAATGGTTTAGAAAGCCGATGTTTTTGCATCGCCTAAAGACAGCCGATATCAATTGATATCGCCTTTAGATCAAACAAACAGAAATATTATCAAGGGTGAAGGAGGCAGACAACAGAGCCGATCAAGATATATTACAGCACAACCAGCATGTTTCAGGAAGCCATCGGTCATTAATTTACATGAATTTTTGGATCGTTTCGATTGCACGCAGGCAGATTTGGTCAATTTCATTGATAGCACGGATGTCGTCTTCATCGGAGCCTAGGATGGTCTTCAAATTTTTGTGCCGATGAACGACTTGACGCACCGTTGCTGCAACCTTAGCCTCTTGGTCTTGTATAGCTTGCGACAGGCCGATAAGCTGGGATTCTGTTGCTTCAAGATCCTTGCGAACTTTTTCAAGTTCTGCTAGCAAATCGGCCTCCTTTTTCTTCAGTTGGTCCAGCTTGGATTGGAGCTCTTGAGGGGTAGTTACCATGTCATCAAGCTTTTTCTTTTCTGATTGGGCTGCCAGCCGATCGGCTTGGATGTCCTGGGTTATCTTCTGTTGGTCAGCACGATCGGCTATGCGCCGTCTAAGCTTGATGAGTTTGAATCTGTGAGATTCTAGGTATGCCGCGGGAGTCAGTGCGTCGATGAGTTCTTCAGGCAGATGGTGTTCAATCTCTGCAAGTCTTGCCCTGATTGGCCCGCAGTCTTCCACTAGTGCATCGATCTGATTTTCCAGCCGACTGATGATGCTCGTTAAATACTCACGCACATCGGCTGGGAAGGATGGCTTGGTTGTTGCGCTGGTGGCTGTTGCGTCTTCTGCCTCTAAGTACTTGCCGATGTCAAAAGAGAACAAATCGGCTAAGGACTGCAAAATTGACATCGGTAAAAGAATCAGTAAAGAGTTAAAAGTGAAGTGTGGGCATAAAGAGTACCTGAGGAAGGACATCGGCAGCTTGGGTGGCATTGGCTTCAGGGGGATGAGTAGGTTGTTCTTCGGGGTGGCCGATGTTAGGTGATGAAGAAGGAGTAGTCTCATCGACGGCTTGAGGACTTGGTGCTAAGATTGGGGCAGCTGGAGAAGCCATCGGCTCAATGCTTGGAGGGATGTCAGTAGAAGGTTGAGGTTCTGGAGCCGATGACTCGAGCTGAAAATGAAACTGATAAGATGAATGAGAAAGCGGGTAATGATATCAAGACTTGGCACATACCTGAGGAGATGAGGGAGCCGATGTTGTTTGGGGAGTAGATGGCGTCGTGGCAATGACATCGGCACTGGTTTTCTGCTTCTTGAGAGAGGGGCGGTGTGCTAACTTCTTGTGTTTTTGTCCTATCGGCCGAGGCGCCTTGAGGAGAGCCGATGGAGAGGGAGCATCGCGCCCTAAGTTCGGAGTGGCCGATGGGGGTTGATACAGAATCGGCCGACCGCTGTTGCTTGTAGTTGGGGGCTCGACGTTGACGACCTGCAAAATTAGGGGTAAGAGATGATCGGAGGGGATAATTAAGGTTTATGAGTGTTACCTCTTCATCGGATTCGATGTAGTTGGCATCGAGGCGGGAACAGTAGTGGGTGGCCGCTAAGCTGAATAGATGTTTCTTCCATTCTGACCACCATCAGACGAAAAGCTTGGTGTTGGCAGTGCAAACATTCACCTCGGTGGCGGCGCCTAGAAGAAGGGATTCTGTTAAAGTCCGCATCCGATCGTACTCTAGGGCGTTGTTGACGTTGCCCCGAGCCTGAAGTTTGTCGATGAAGAATAGACCGATCGGAAGTTGACCAAGGCCAAGCTGACGGAGCCGCCCGATGGATGGTAGAACTCATATGATGGTTGCGATCGGCCTAGAGAAAAGCCAGTTGGCAGCAGACAAGGGGTAATGGCCGATAGGAATATGGCCTTGGACTCATCATTTTCCAAAGCATCAAGCGGGTTGAAATTGGAAGGCATCTCAAATGATGATGCATCATTATATGCGAACCAGAGAGTGGCCTCCTTGGTGAAGCCGTAATAGAACCCCTTGAACCATTGGCTTAGTCTAGCAGGTGTTATCTTGCCACCAGAAAGAGCCGATGCAGCTTCGCCCATGGAGACACATCGACAGTAAATGGGATCCTGGTCTTCTGTATGATCGGCTGGAAAGGATTGGTTGAGAAAAGAGGTCCCAAAGAAGGCCTTGGAGGTGTAGACGTTGAGCCAGAGTTGCACAAACCACCAAGGACCCCCGATATGGCCGATGGGCTGGCCGGCCGATAGCTTGATCGCTACTTGGTGAAGCAGCTGATAAGTAGCGCCAAGGAGGTATTGCCCCAAGGGGATCTGTTTCTGATCGACCAAGCACTCTGCCAGACATTGTATGTTGATCGTTGGGCCGAGGGTGGCACTGCCGAAAACGAACCGTTCCAGCCACAGGTTCAAAAAGGCAACATGTTCCCGATTGTCGACTAGTCCAGTTCCCTTGTTATGGATTGATATATACCTGGACCAGTCACCAATGTTCTTTGCTTGGAGCCGATAAGCAGGCTTGAACCGGAGCATGGAGGGATTGATGTAACTTGTCGTATCGAGGCAGGTGAGCATAGTCACATCCAGCAAGGTGGGAGTCATCGGCCCGTGCCCGAACATGAAGGCGTTGAGAGCATCAGACCAGAAGTATGAGGCTGATGCAAGCAGAGGTTCATTCCTTTCCATATCAGCTAGAGAGAGATTGATGCAGTGGCCGATATGTGATTCTTCCTAGAGGGTTCTCTTCGCGGCCGATACTCTGATATACCAATCTCTCCACCCAGGTAGCTTGCTCAGCCATGACCTGAAGCTATTGGTCCAGTCACTGACTAGCATGGCGGAGTTCTTGAAAGGAATACGTTGGGTCTCGGCGCTAATGAAATTTGTGGGATCTTCGCTACCCATGGGGCCATGGTAGAAAAAGTTTGGGTAATCGGCGGCCGGAATCAAGATCTGGTCTCTAAGGTGCTACAGTAAACAAGAACACGACGAAGAACAGGTAAAGAACATGGTGGATTGGGTGCATCTAGGCTACGGAATTGGGGAAAAATAATCGGGTAGGAAGATTACCTCGGGGACTGCGGATGCTGATGCCATCGCGCGAGAGAGAGAAGATGCAAGAATCAGCAGTTGAAGAAGAGAGTTGCGACGGTTCGTCTGGGTTCGCTGGAGCTTGTCGAGGTTTTGGAAGATGAAGCGGTGGTGCTCTGGTGATGTGAAAGCATAAAAAAGGCTAGGTAGACAAAGCGGTTTATAAAGGCATGATGACCGGGCGGGAATCGAGGCCGTTGGCACTGTTTCAAACAATTAAGGCAAGTGGGCTACCTTGGGCCGCCTCGGTATGGAAGAGATCTGAAGGCCCAAAGCGAAAGAATTTCGAAGTCTTATAGAAGAACTCCGAAATTGGGGGGCATGTGTTAATGCCAAAATTTGGTAAGGCCCTGTATCAGACTCGGTCAAGAAGAAAATTGCAGTCAACTAACGGAAATTGATCTAGAAGGGATCGAATCCGGGAAGGAGCCGTGAAGACCGCAGTATGGCAGTTATTTACCGTGTCTATTATTTAGGCAGTGTTAGTTTTTATCTTTAGAAAACCTGATCTCGTGTCTGATCGGGTCTTGTTAATATTTCTTCCTGTAAATTAGGAAATTGTGTGCCGTGTCCAATAAGGACTCGTGTTAACTCGGGGTATAAATATGTATGCCCGGGTGCTTTGTAATCATCATCAATCGATCAATACAAATTCAGCGCATCGCCACCCTTTCGACGGGTTCTTGCTTCTCGAGCCAGGCTGCATCGGTTAAGTTCGACCTCCAGCGAGAGGGTAAGTCTCGTCACCCCGGCTACCTATCGGCTAGGACTTCCTCGGTTAGGTCCGATATTCTAGTCGGTTTATGGTAGTCGGCTTACCACGATATATCTAATTTGTCTATGGCTGCATCAGTTCAGTTTGATCTCATAGATTGATTAGGTATATCACATCACACGTGCGTATATCATATCGGCTTATTGGGAGCGGTTTATCAACAGTTTGTGCTGCATCGGTTGGGTCTGACCTACTAAACTGCCAGTGATAAATCGTTCTTGCTAGGTTGATATTTTGTGCGCAAGCGTCTTATCGGGGTGTATAGCCGATAAGTTATCATATGTTACATCACGATCGCATCAGATCTATCGGCCTATCGAGATCTTGTTATCATCATCAGTCTGTGGTGCAACGGTTGGGTCCGATCTACTAGACTGACGATAATAACTTTATTCTTAATAAGCCGATGGGTTTTATGCGGTGTTTTTATCGGAGTGCTTAGCCGGTAAGTTATCTTTTAATAAATATAGCCTATTATACTGCTTGCTTTGTTATACATTCTTGTCTGCATTATTATTACGATCGGCTAAGGGCTGGCCGATTAGTTTACTTTGCCAATCCAAGCGCGAGCACAGGTAGGCTCCCGGGCATGAGCTCAGGAAAGTTCCCGGGCACGATCAGCAGGCGAGGACCCGGGTACGGACAGCAAGCGAGGACCCGGGCACGGGCGACAGGCAAGGATCTAGGCGCAGGCACGAGCAAGGGCCCGGGTACAGGCGCAAGCAGTACTACACGAACAATCACTATTGCAATCGGCTGGAGTTTATCAAATTCATTTATTTACGCATTGTACATATCTATTTTATCAATTTATAGCCGATTTTCAAGTATCCTTCGGCAATCGGCTAGCTCAATATTTGCTTATTATCATTAGTTGTTCATGCCATCATCGGCTTCCAGCCGGTGTATATGTGCTACAGTTCATATCGGCTATCGGCCGATGAGGCGAGTCCAGATCGGCTTCCAGCCGATTGGCTCATTGATCTAACATTTTATCTCCTTGTCAATTGCAGGGTCAAATTGACTGGCACGCCTACGAACCTCAAGATTTTAGGACCTGCACTGGAGTGAAGCAAATCTCACAGGCCTTCGTGTGTCTCCCAGACGCTGAACGGCCCCCGGCGGGTTTTCGGCGTCAACAATATCCTCGAGACCTGGTGGATAAAACAGATACCCAAACATACATGTTTAGCAATAAGGCTCTCATGAAGCATATCTGTTTACCTCATCGGCTCCTGTTTGTAGCACCAGCGCTATAATTTCAACTCAGCCTGCGAGCGGCCCACATAGAGCATGCTACTGTAGGAACTCATATCTTGGTGGCTGCTACCAAATAAGCCGGCCTGAGCCGACCTACCCAGCATAGCTCTATAGAAGTATCATCCATCGCATGTCAGGATGAGTAACCGCAATCAACCAGAGAAATCCTTATTTGCAAGCCTTTCCGACTTATGTTATGGATGCAGCTTGGTTGCCACAGGTGCCCGAGTAGGTATGTTGCAGGATCTGCTTGCCCTCCTCAGGTGTGATGCAGTGCATGAGAACTCCGGATGCGCTTTGACGATGTAAGTCTTCTCTGACTTCAGGAGAGCCGAGCAGGGTACCTGAACCTTGCATTAGCATAGGATTCGGCTAGCGACCCTCATGGGGCATACCCTACCCAACAGAGTTATAGCCAAGCTAGGTACCCGAACCTTGCATTAGCATAGGATTTGGCTGGTGACCCTCATGGGGCGTACCTAACCTGACAGAGTTGTGACCAAATAAGGAACCTGATCCTAGCATTAGCGTAGGATTCGGCTGGCGACCCTCATGGGGCGTACCTCACCCAGTTGAGTAGTATATGACCCCCAACTAGTGCCGGAGGTCGGTTGTAAGCTCACTTGGAGCGTAGCCAGGGAAGATGATGTCCCGACTGGCGCAAGTACTCGGTCAGTAGCCCTCATGGAGCATTCCGAGTGATTCTTGGCAGACTTGTCCAGCCCCCGAGCGTAGGAGATAGGCTCGCAACCCTGAGTTCCTGTCACGCGTATCCGGAGCTGGCCCTGCACTATAACATATCAGATGAGTAGCATCTGATGATGGAAACAATCACCCGAATAAAATGTATTTTACAATATATGTAAATATGAGTTCTTCTTCTTATTGATATAAATTTCCCCGAGTAGTTGATCCCTTATGTTTAAACACTCTGCCCGACTAGTCATAGCCCCCTAGCGTCGGGAGTTGGCTCATGGCTCTTTCCCAGACACGCGTCTTTGGTGACTTGAGTTCGTCTTTCATGGAGCAAAGTTTCACGGATCAGAATTTATGCTACTCGAGTACTTTTGTAATCATTTAAGAGAAAAGGACAGAAAAAAGTACAGCTTGTGCACCTATTAGGTGTAAGCGGCTGCAGCAATGGCAAGGCCAAATGAAGAACTATTTATCGGAGAGCGACTTAGCTGTACGGTATTTGGGAGTGGGGATGCCATCCTTGTGTTTGGGCTTTTGAGCCCCCGAGCTTGTCACTTATTGTCCTGATAATCTTCAGCTATTGAAAGTCGAAGACGGTTGTGACCGACTGCCATAATGAAGCCGTCTGACTTGTGTTTGCGACTCCCGATTTTAGTTGGGACCGCGTCGTTGGTGCCCTCCCGCTTCTTTTGTCAGGGTGCCTTCTTGTCATCGAGGGCCTCAGCCACGGCGTCAGCCGAGTTGGCGTACTTGTTTGCCATGTCGAATAAAGACTTAACAGAGTTAGGAGGCTTCCGCATGCATTTGTCGATGAACGAGGTGTTTTTGACTCCTTTTCGAAAGGCGGTGATGACGACCTCATCCTTGATCATTGGGATTGAATTCTTCTTCTCAGAGAACCTCTTGATGAAGTCACAAAGAGACTCGTTCTTCCTTTGATGTAACTGATGCAGGTCGTACTCGGAAGATGGCCTCTCGTATGTTCCCTGGAAGTTGGCAATGAGGCGTTCCCGGAGTTCTCCCCAGGAGCCGATTGATTGCTTGGGAAGTCCTATTAGCCATGTCCTCGCTGAGTCGGCTAAAGTGACTGGGAGGTAGTTAGCCATGACTTTGTGATTTCCTCCAGCTGCTCGGATCGCCAGAGTGTAGACCGTGAGCCAAGACTCGGGATTGGTCTTGCTGTCGTATTTGTCGATGCCTGTAGGCTTGAAACCTGACGGCCAGTCGACCTGTTGTAGCTCCTGGGTGAAGGCCGGTATGCCTTCGTCTTCATGAGGGCTCCGACTCTGAATACAGCGGCAAAACCGCTCGTGGTGGAGGCCGAAACGCTTGTTCTTGTCTTCCAGTTGGCGTTGCTCATCTTCTTCTTGTTCACGGTGCCGAGCAATGATGTCTTGCTGAAGGTCGCGCCGTAGTCGGTCTCGGAGGTCCTGATCGTCCCGGCGGTTGCTTTGACGTCGCCGGTTGTCGTTGGGGTTGCCGAGTGACGCCTGACGTGCCTCCGTATGCGGCTGACTAGAGCCAGCCGCTCGCTGTCGCTTTGAGGTAGATGAGACTGCCGTTGGGGATGTTGACCGGTTGGTCGGTATGAGGGTATCACCCGACTGTTGGTGCTGCTGACATGCAGTAGCGGTAAGCATAGCTTTTATCCTTGCGATCGTCGGGGTGGCCTGGTGATTAGGCCCGAACTGGAGTTTATCCAGTAGAGTCGCAGCGGCCACGATGTTCTATTGAGGAGTAATGAAGACGTCGTGGTCGCTGACTCGGGTTTGGAGGATTTGTTGCTGTACAGTCCGCCCGGCCCTGCGTAGATCATCGTGCCGGCGTCTTGCTTCTTCCTCTTGTTGCTCTCGTAGTCGGCATGCTTCCTCCTCTTGCTGCTCGCGTAGTCGGCGTGATTCCTGAGTAGGAGTAGAGCCTTTGGATGCCATGAAGATTTCTCGTGGCGGGGAGAAGCTTGCCGAACTGTTGTCCGACTTAGAGTCGGAATCCGACTGAGAGTCGTAGTCTGACTGAGAGTCATAGTCGGAATAGTTGATGGGGGTGATTATAACTCCGACCTCCCTAGATCTGATCTCGAGCGGCTCTGGGCCGTATCCAAGTCGAACTCCAGAGGATCGGGTTTGCCGCGTCGGATGTTGTCTGAAGATATCCGTGGCGTTGCCGAGTCTGTACGGGAGATTGACGATCTCTTCCCTTCTTAGCTCAATCTTGGCCGGCTCAAGGCCGAGTCCGAGTCGAACACCGAAGGAAAGAGTTGTCCCGAGACCCGAACAAGATGAAGATTGCCGCAGCAAGTCGATGAGGGTTGCTACAGCGTCGTGTGGACCGACTGGCGCGGAGTCAGCCGGTTCCTTGCCAGATCGGATCGAGTCCGAGTCGGCCAAGGTGAGATTGCCGTTCTGGTCGGCAACGAAATCGAGGCTTCCGAATGCAATTGTATCTCCGGGGGAGAGTTTGCCACCGTCGACTCCGGTTGCTGGATCGATCGAGCTTGTGGATGTAGATCACGCCAAAGCCCCTACCTGGCGCGCCAACTGTCGATATTTTACACCGGCAATATGAATATGGGGCTACTCGGCGGATGGAAACTTGATGGATTGCAAAGGAACACGCAGAGATTTTATACTAGTTCAGGCCCTCGATGTGAGGTAATACCCTACGTCCAGTTATGGTGTTATTCCTTTGAGGATTTGCGGTGGTGATTCTGGTGAACCAACTCAACTTGCCCTCAGGGGGCGCCCTGCCTCCCCTTATATACTGGGGGACAGGGTTACAAGGTAGGAGTCCCAACCGGATTACGGCCAAGGGATCTCTTCTTAGAGATATAACGCACCCAACTAGGACTGTGTTTTCCTTATTGTATAAGGCAAAGACTGCCGAGTGTGGCTATATCCCTAATTACAAGGCTAGGCCCATCCTCTATCCGAGTAGCCCATTTGCTTGTCATGAGGTACTCGGGGCCCATGGCACCCACAGAAGTCGAGAATTTTACCAGACTCGGACACAAAGAAGATCCCCCTGGACCCTTTTGACCCCTCCAAGACTGCTCTAGTCAGGACTGGACTCAACCCCGAATAGGAAGACGCGCTCGTCACCTTCCTCCAAGCCAACAAGGATATCTTCGCATGGAAACCGTCCGATATGCCGGGTGTACCAAGGGAGGTGATCAAGCACGCCCTCAACGTGAAGACAAACGTCAAGCCAATCAAGCAATGGCTGCGGCGCTTCGCTCAAGACAATAAGATGCTATTCGGGAGGAGATAACCAAGCTTCTCGCAGCCGAGTTCATCAAAGAGGTCTATCACCCGAATTGGCTGGCAAACCCAGTTCTAGTCCAGAAGAAAAACAGTAAATGACGCATGTGCGTCGACTACACCGATCTTAACAAGGCGTGCCCCCAAGGACCCATTTGGTTTACCAAGAATAGACCAGGTGGTAGATTCAACTGCAGGGTGCGACCTTCTCAGTTTTCTCGACTGCTACTCGGGATACCACCAAATCAGCCTGAAGGAGGAGGACTGCCTAAAGATGTCTTTTATCACGCCGTTTGGAGCATACTGCTACATCACTATGCCGTTCGGTTTGAAAAACGCTGGAGCAACGTATCAACGGGCAATTCAGCGGGGTCTACACACTCAGATCGGGCGCAACATGGAGGCCTACATTGATGACGTGGTGATCAAGACCAAGTCCAAAGAAGACCTCATCGTTGACCTGGAAGAAACATTCCAAAATCTTCAAAGATTCAAGATGAAGTTGAACCCGGAAAAGTGCGCCTTCGGTGTGCCATCCGGCAAGTTACTCGGCTTCATCGTCTCGCATCGTGACATCGAGGCCAACCTGGAGAAAGTCAACGCAATTATGAATATGGCTCCTTCGACTAACCAGAAGGACGTCCAGAAGCTGACAGGCTGCATGGCGGCACTCAGCCAGTTTATTTCCCGACTGGCCGAACGGGGCATGCCCTTTTTCAAGCTATTGAAGAAAGCGGACAATTTCCATTGGACTCCCGAAGCCCAGCAAGCCTTCGAAGACTTCAAGCAATTTCTCACATCACCCCCCGTGTTGGCGTCACCCATGCCCCAAGAACCGCTAATGCTATATCTAGGGCAACTACTCAAGTAATTAGCACGGTGCTAGTGGTCGAGCGAACTGAACAGGGTCACATCCAAAAAGTTCAAAGGCCAATCTACTTTGTCAGCGAGGTCCTTGCCGACTCGAAGATGAGATACCCGTAGGTCCAGAAGCTGCTCTATGGCCTACTCATCACTGTCCGGAAGCTGGTGTACTATTTCCAAGCACATCAAGTCACGGTGGTCACATCGTTTCCACTCGGGGACATCCTACATAACCGCGAGGCCACCGGTCGAATCACTAAATGGGCGCTCGAGTTGATGGCGTTCGACATCACCTTTCAGCCACGGACAGCAATCAAATCACAAGCTCTAGCCGACTTCATAGCCAAGTGGACAGAAGGTCAAACGCCTACATCAACAGCGAAGCTAGAGTACTGGACAATGTACTTCGACGGTTTTGTCGATGTTTTATACCGGCAATAGAACTATAGGGCTACTCAGCAAGGGAAAACTCAATGGATTGCAGAGCAACGCAAAGAAGATTTATACTGGTTTAGGCCCTCGAGGTGAGGTAATACCCTACGTCCAGTTATGGTGTAATTCCTCTGAGGTGTTTGTCGATCAATGATCTTGTGATCTCGTGCCCCTTGAGGGGCGCCCTGCCTCCCCTTATATACTAGGGGGCGGAGGTACAGGATAAGGATCCCAGCCGGATATGGCCAAGGGATTTCCTTCTTAGAGATAGAAACTTATCCGACTAAGACTATGTTTTCCTTATTGTACAAAGAAAAGCCTGCCGGGTGCTATCTTATCTCTAAATACATGATTTGGCCCATCTTCTATCCGAGTGGCCCACATGCTAGTGGTGAGGTACCATGGGCCCATGGCCTCCACAGGTTCTCTACGGATCGGCGGCGCCAGGGCTGGCGTCGTACTAATGTCGCCCACCGGTGAAAAACTCAAGTACGTTCTACAAATCCACTTCCCGGCTTCCCACAACGTCGCCGAGTACGAGGCACTTATCCATGGGCTCCGCATTGCTATATCACTCGGCATACGTCGACTGGTTGTGCGCGGGGATTCTCAACTCGTGGTGAACCAAGTCATGAAGGACTGGACATGTCTCGATGATACCATGGTGGCATACTGTTAGGAAGTCCGCAAGTTGGAAAACAAGTTCGATGGGCTGGAGATAACACACGTCCTACAACAATACAATGATGCTGCAGATGAATTGGCAAATATGGGATTCAAGCGAGAAGCGGTCCCAATAGGGATCTTTGTCGAGCAACTTATGGAGCCATCAGTCAAGAAGAAACCAGTACCAGAGCAGTCGGGAGGCGAACCTACCCCGGCTACAAACGAGGTGCTGCACATATGTCAAGATTGGCGGACTCCTGTTATCAAATTCCTCTTGGACGATGAACTCCCAGAAGATCGCAGCCAAGCTGAATAGATCAAACGTCAAAGCAAGAGTTTCTTAGTCGTCGGAGAAGACCTGTACCGAAGAAGTGCATCTGGTGTCCTCATACGCTGCATCACCACCGAGGAGTGCAAGCAGATCCTGCAGTCGATCCACTCAGGCATATGTGGCAACCACGCCGCATCTAGGATGTTAGTCGAAAAGGCTTACCAGCAGGGATTTTTCTGGCCAACAGCAGTAACAGATGCAAAACACATTGTTCGCACATGCGAGGGTTGCCAGTTCTATGCAAGACAAACAAATCTCCCAGCCCAAGAACTTCAAACAATCCCAATCTCTTGGCCCTTTGCAGTATGGGGGCTTGACATGGTTGGGCCTTTCAAGAAAGCGCCGGGAGGGTTCACACACTTGTTCGTCGTATTGGATAAATTCACCAAGTGAATTGAGGCCAAACCCGTTACAACCATAACAGCAGCACGAGCAAAGGACTTCATCATGAGTATATTATACCAATTCGGGGTCCCTAACCGCATCATCACCGACAACGGCACTCAGTTCATGGGCGGCGTGTTTCAAGATTTCTGTGACGACTTCGGCATCAAGATTTGTTATGCGTCTGTGGCACACCCGTGGAGCAACAGGCAGGTTGAATGAGCCAATGGTATGGTCTTACAAGGTATCAAGGCCAGGATATTCGACCGACTACAACCATACACGGGCCGGTGGGTCCAAGAGCTCCCATCTGTTCTTTGGTCTCTCAGAACCACGGTTAGTCGGGCAACAGGGCAATCCCCTTTCTTTCTAGTCTACGGTGCTGAGGCTGTGCTATCAACCGAGTTAGAGTTCGGCTCTCCACGAGTTCGGGCTTACTCAGAAAACATCTCCAACAATACCCGATTGGTCGAACTAGATCAGTTGGAAGAAGCGAGGGATATCGCAACAATCCAGTCGGCAAGGTATCTTCAAGGCCTGCGTCGCTACCACAATCGCAATGTCCGTGGCCGCGTCTTTTTGGTCGGAGATCTAGTCCTGAGAAAATTACAAACCACCAAAGACTGGCACAAACTATCCCCAATCTGGGAAGGGCCATTCATTATAGCCGAGGTCACGCGGCCAGGCGCCTACCGACTGAAGACCGAAGATGGTGCCCTCATCAGCAACTCATGGAATATAGAACAGCTACATCCTTTCTATACCTGAGTTTTACAAATTTCATGTGTATAGTTTTTCTCTGACTCACTACGCCGCTTGTTTCAACCGAGTAGTTAGTCGGGGGCTGCATGTATTATATGTGCTTTGTCAATAATATACGAGCCTATGTTACTTAAGTTATGTAGTTTTACTACGACTTTCCTATGTCTGCCCGAGTACAACTTTCTACGGTGAACGTTTTTATTAAGTTCCTATAGATCAACTCGGTGTAGGCTATATGGTCAAGTAAAGCTAATGACAACTGAGTAATAGTCTAAAGCTTGGCGGCATTGCACATATATTTACACATGTTCTTGCAAAATCTACAATACACCGAATGCATGATGTACTGCTTTTACAGACCCAGGTCTCGGGTGATAATCTCTGTAGTCAGCCTCGCCTTGGCTATTAGCTCCAGCACCTCCTCAGGAGTTGTCTCCTCGGCAAATCCCTCCCCGATGGCTTCAACATTTGCCCTTGGGTAGATGGACTTGGTCATTGCTAGGGTTCGGGCTACGCCGACAATGACGTGCTCATCCGAGTACCTCTTCAGGGCACTCGGTGCATCCTCAAGGTGCGCCTCCACTTGGGCGATCAAGCTGCAGCTGATTCCCACGGGGTGAGGATCCATGATGTCAAGGAGCCCTTTCACAGATCCGAGGAGGGCCTCCCGTGACTTCTTGACAACCCTTATCTCCTCTGCGTAAGCCTGAAATTGGGCTTGGGAATTGGCTCAAGCAGCTACCCGGGTTCACCGACAAGTAAACTTGTTAGGTAAAGCTGTGGATGGAGTAATTAATGGATTGGTTAAGATCATTGTCAAAACGGAGACTTACTATCATAGTCGGCCTCCCACTTGGCTATGGTCCTCTCCAGTTCGGTTTTTTTCTTCTCGAGCTTAGCATTGGCCTCCTTTAGCTCAGCCTTCTCTCACTCAAGCTCATTATTGGCTGTTGTCAGGTCGGCCTTGTCTTTTTCAAGTTCGGCCCTGGCTCTCTCGGCCTCCTTCAGCTGTTCTTCTCCCTCCGTTCGGGTCTTCAACTCGGCTTCAAGGGCTGCACGATAGATTAGTCAAGAACTCGACGTTCCAGTCAAGACACAACTGGGCAGTCAGGAAATAACACAGTTGGAGAAACAAATTAAGGATTTGGTCAGGAAGAAGTGTTCTGGAGGCTCACCTCTTATCTTCTTGGCTTGGTCCCAATTCTCACTCCTGAGCTGGGTGACAGCCTCCCTCAGCCAAGATTCCCTCTCCTGGCTGGGCCCTTCCACTTCGGCTTTCAAGGCCCGGAGTTGGTCCAATTCTTGGAGTTGAGGGGCGATTCGGGTCAGCACCTCGTGCATTTTCTCTGAGCGATACAACGGAAGTCATACCTGAATCCCCTGGGATGCGGCGATTGTGGCACGAAGCAAGTCTTCACGCTCCTTTTCCACTGCCACCTCATCAACCTTGTAGCTCCGCGCAGTTCCGTCAGGCGCCGTCCAGCGGAACGTCCTCGGGAACTTGTGCAGAGGGGCCTCGATCCTGGGGAGGTCGGGTCTGTTCGAAGGAAGGGACAGCACCGACGACGATGACGACGATGGTGACCAAGATGGCGACAGGGTCCTGGCCCCCAACTCGGCGGCCTCCGGGGCATCGGGGGCTGGTTCAGGAGCTGCAGAGACGGCTTCGACTACGGGCGCCGGCTCAGGGGCTGGAACAGCGGCTTCAGCAACCGCCCCTTGGTCGGCCGGGGTCGGCGGCCCTGCAGTCGGGACGGTCTCAGTTTCTGAAACTAGGCCCGCCGCAGGCTCAGCAGGAGCGTTCGCTGGCACTGGATCGGTTGGGGCAGACTCAACAGCAGGGGTAGTCGGCGGGGTCTCCTTAAGACCAATGTCGGCCCGCTTCCTGCATAACGAATCAAACATCAAGGCGCTACAATGTTGAACATGATTTTCAGAAGACCCAGAATGGCCTACCTCTTGGAGAACTTGAGCTTCTGCCCAGGAGATCCAGAGGGCGGCACTGGAGGGCTGCTAGCTGTCGGGCCTGAGGGCGCGGTAGTCGGTGGCGGCATTTCTGTCCTAGTCGGCCCTATTCACTGTGTGGTCGGCTGGGGCACTCGGGTACTCGGCAGTGCTGGGGTCGACCTTGTACTTGGCTGCACTTGGGTTGGGCTCAATGATGTTGAGCTCGACCGTGCCGGTCCCGATCTGGGACTCGATGGCCTGGGTGCTGTGCCGGTGGTATCTCTTATCTTTAAACTCCTGGCTGCGGCACTCGGCCTCACAACCTTCTCCTTGCCCCGATCTACAATGGGTTTCTTCCCCGCTCTCTTGGAGTCGGGTTGGGCGGCAGAAGGACTTCTCGGCCTCTTCTTTGACTTTGTGGCTAACAACGGACGGGAGTCATCATCAAACTCCTTGCACCACTGCAAACGATTCAACAATATACATTGCACGACGCTGAGCAACTATGGATACATGCCTACAGACATCCATCACAGAAGAGAAGCAAGGGTTACCTCGGGATGAGGCCGGTTTTGGCTATAAGCCGCGATGGAGCGCTCTGCGTCCTCGGTTTCGATCACCCCATTGGAGAAATAAGTGAACAATATTTCGGTCACTTTTTGCTGGTCAATCACCTCTCGGCTTTCTCGGTCAGGATCATTCTTCCCCTGGTAATCCCAGCAGAATTCGCTCCTCAGCTTTAATGGCTGGACGCGCCGGGCAAGAAGCGCTTGGCGACCCAGGGGCCGGTCAGGCCGGCTTTCTTGAATTTCTCCAACCTCGCCAGAAACTAATGCACTTGGCCCATCTCTTCAAAGGTTGGCTCCGACGACCAACTGGGCGAGACCGCCGGCGGCGAGCCGGTGAATGGAGGCAGGGAGGGTTCCAAATCAGAACAGTAGAACCACTCCTTATGCCAACCTTTCAAAGGAAGATTGATATATACTTTCTTCATCTCACTCCTCAACTGAAGGCCAGCCCCCCCCAATCACCTGGACCTTATTCTTTGAGGGTTGGGGCTTGATGTGGAATAAGTGCCTAAAGAAATAGAAATGGGGCTCTACACCCAAGTAGCACTCACAAAGAGTCACGAAGATAGAGATTTGCAAAATCGAGTTGGGATTCAGATTCACCAACTCCAATCCGTAGAAGCTAAGAAGACGGCGGAGGAACGCAGAGGACGGAAGAAACAAACCCCAGTCAAAGAAAGAGGCAAAAACAACAGTTTCGCCTGCTTGGGGATTTGGAACCGACTCACCCTCAGCTGGGCGCCAGCGGATGATGTCATGGCTTTACAACTGCAACGACCTCTCCAGCCTTTCCAGCTTCGACCGGCTGCAATCCGAGATCGGCCACCCCTCGTCCGATGCCCCAATGCAATCTGGAACCTTCGGCATGGCTGGGGGGACAAGAAATTTGGGGGAAATGTGGTCAGGGGCTGGGGATGAACAAAGGAAAGGGGAATCGCTCGAGCTTCGATGGGGAGGAGCAAGCAATGGCGAACCCTAGCGGAGCGGGAGGTGAAATTTCAGCGCAGAGCTAGGAAGACGAAACGATTGGTCGCTTGGGGAAGATAGAGGAATCTTTTCTCTCTCCCCTAGCCTTTATAGAGCCTGTGCCGACTAATGGGCTTGACCCTACACAGTCGGAGCTGGGCCATCAAGATATGAGTTTCTACAGTAGCACGCTCAATATGGGCCGTACGCTGGCTGCGTTAAAATCGCTTTACAGGTGCTACCAACAGGAACCGATGAGGTAAACAGATATGCTTCATGAAGGCCTAATTGCTAAACACATGTGTTTGGGTATCTGTTTTATCCGTCAGGTATTGAGGATATATCTTTATAAAGATCACAAACTAGTCTTCATGAACATTGGGGATGCAGGTATCTCTCAAGTACACCTAGCCATGCAATGGATCTATTTTCATAAAGTGGTACTCAGCCTACATGCTTGGCCAACAGTTACCATGAGAGACATTACTCCAGCCAACATGACGCTGAAGAGTCTAACTTTCAAGTAGTGCACTACTCAGGAGAGATTATAAATATCTTTTCCAGCTGACATGATGCTGAGGAGTCTAACTTCCGAGTGGGACGCCACTCGGGAAAGACTATAAACCCCCTTTTCCGGCTGACATGAAGCTGAAGAGTCCCATATACGAGTGGCATGCTACTCGGTAAGACTATAAATCACATTCTGATTGACATGATACCGAAGAGTCTCATATACCAGTAGTATACTACTCGGGAAAGACTATAAGGTTAAAGATCTTTGACTTTATGTTTAATTGTTTTCACAATTAAGCACAAAGTCGGGGGTTGCACCTAATAGGTGCACCTATTCAGTGTACACTATTCATACATCTATATGAAGCCCTTCATAGCCTCACTACCAGCTGATATGAAGCAGGACTCGGGAAGAAGAAGCACACGGACAAAGAGTACTCGGGAGCAATGCACTCAGGCAATCTTCACCGTGGAGGATGAGCACTTGGCATCAGCTGTGACTCAACTATGAAGGTCTCAGGGGCTACTGTGGAGACCATGAGCCTCGGGTACCTCATGTTAACGCCAAAATTTGGTAAGGCCCTGTATCAGATTTGGTCAAAAGGAAAATTGCAGTCAACTGGCGGAGATTGATCCAGAAGAGACCGATTCCGGGAGGGAGCCGTGAAGACCGCTGTTTGGCAGTTATTTACTGTATCTATTAATTAGGCAAGTGTTTATCTTTAGGAAACCTGACCTCGTGTCCAGTCAGGCCTTGTTAGCGTTTTCTGTTATAATTAGGAAATCATGTACCGTGTCCAATAAGGACTCATGTAACTCGGGGTATAAATACGTACACCCGGGGACCTTGTAAAATATCACTTGATCAATACAAATTCGGCGCATCGCCACCCTTCCGACGGGATCTTGCTTCTCGAGCCGGGCTGCATCGGTTAAGTTCGACCTCCTGCGAGAGGGTAAGTTTCGTCACCCCGGCTACCTATCGGCTAGGACTTCCTCGGTTAGGTCCGATATTCTAGTCGGTTTATGGTAGTCGGCTTACCATGATATATTTATTTTATCTATGGCTGCATCAGTTCAGTTTGATCTCATAGATTGATTAGGTATATCACATCACGCATGCGTAGATCATATCGGCTTACTGGGAACAGTTTATCATCAGTTTGTGCTGCATCGGTTAGGTCCGACCTACTAAACTGCTAGCGATAAATCGTTCCTACTAGGCTGATACTTTATGGGCAAGCATCTTATCAGGGTGTATAGCCGGTAAGTTATCATGTTTTAGCATCACGATCGCATCAGATCTATCGGCTTATCGAGATCTCGTTATCATTATCAGTCTGTGCTGCAACGGTTGGGTCCGATCTACTAGACTAACAATAATAACGTTACTCTTAATAAGCCGATGGGTTTTATGCGATGTTGTTATCGGAGTGCTTAGCCGATAAGTTATCTATTGTTAAATATAGCCGATTATACTGCTTGCCTGGTTATACATTCTTGCCTGCATTACTGTTACTATCGGCTAAAGGCTAGCCGATTGGTTTACTCTGCCGATCCGAGCGTGAGCACAAGCAGGTTCCCGGGCACGACCTCAGCCAAGTTCCCAGGCATGACCTCAGTCAAGTTTCCGGGCACGACTTCAGGTAAGGACCCGGGCACGAGCATAGGTAAGAACCCGGGCACAGATACGGACAGCGGAGGAAGATCCCGGACGTAGATGCGAGCAAGGGCCCGAGCACGGGCGCGGGCAGTATCTTCACAGCGATACTAGTATACATTTAAAATATAAACATTTGTGAAATAGCTCAATCTGAAAATTTAGGACAGCAAGTAATATGTTCTGAAAAAGAGGTGAAACTGAGCACAATCCCGTGCTCTAACATCAACAATGGGCCACCATTGCCCAAATAAATATGCTACACAAGCATACCATCTTTCATGGCTAAAACCAAGCCATATTTAACATCAAAGCCTCTTATATAAACCCATCCATCCATGACTATCCTAAGTCATGATATAACCACATAACCCAAGTTGGATGCTAACATAGACTGACTAACACATCAAGCGGTCATCCTGTAACCATGGACACGGCTATTCGAATAGTTCTTACTCTGATCAGAGGTGTACATCTTTACCCACACGATGTGATAGAAGCCAAACGGCTACACTCTAGTTTGATCCGTACCCGTCGGTACCCACACTCTATACATTGAGTGCGGACTAGAGGTCACAACAAAACCTTTCCCACGCTTAGCTCCAACCACCTAAACCACGTCTGGGCCCCCGGTGACTTAGCCACACACACCGGTGACTAAGGCGGGCTCACCGTCGCGGGAGGCACCTCTGGCCAAAACCAGGCGCGCTCGAGGCCCTCCAAAGAAAAGACCATCCTCACGACTGACGGATGGGCGTAGATGGCCACAGCCTCCTGTGCTACTGAGTTAAGCCATCCCATTCCCGGCGTGTGGAAGTACATAGGGTGCTTGAATAGATGTCAACATGTTCAGTCCTTAACGACCCAGACGGAGCTACATGCATCGGGGAAACACCATCCCGTCATCACCCTATCATCCGTCCAAGTCAAACATATTCTTAATTATAAATCAGAAGTTATTCTTTTCAGATTTTAACCCATCCATTCGTATTAAACTAGTTTTTAACCGATAGCTCCATCTATCGGATTTTTCTAAGTCTAGAAATAAGCATGGCTAAGCATTCGATAAAATAAAAGTATCCCAAAGTCCTTAACCAGGGGTGACAAGGTAAAAACATGGAATCAACAACCAAGGAATGAAAATGCATACAAATGGGGCAATATTGACTCTACCCGTTTTCCTATTTTAAGAAGGACTGAACATGCATATAGATATTGTTTTCACAAACAAATCAATTTATTGAAGACATAGGTTCAATATGCTTAGATGCTTGCCTTGCTGCGGCGATGGTTCACACTCAACTTCTAGTTCTTGCTCCACGTACTCCGAATTGTCTGAATCTACCAATAAAAAGCGAATATGAAAATAAGAATCAAATAAACATGTCTATGCAAAATGCTCAATTAATTATGAAATAAATACAGTAGGTAGGCCACATTCTAAAGTGAATTTTAGTGAAACAATCATTCCAAAATCTTTTACGGTTTAGGAGATACAAAAATAACAAGATGAAAAGGCTGAAAATGGCAGTTTTGTAAATATTTTATTGTAACCTTAAGTTATTATATTTGACTGACATTTTCTATTAAAATTTCAAGAAGGCATGTATTTTTATATAAAAGAGCATAACCTACTAGTTCTAACAAAGTTGAGTTTACTCAATTTGGATTTATAAACAATTTATTATAAATTTTGGAAGTCCCTATACATTAATAATTATTGAAATACATGTAGTGTATAAAGGTGTTATAATATTTTACAGAAGTGACAAACATGCCAAAAGGAGCTTACTGATCCTAGGTCCAATTTATTTTTGGAAAAAGAATGAAGCTTTTATGCACTTTGGAAAAATATATACTCCGTTTTTCATTTATATCATTTAATCTAGTATATGATTTACATAGACAAAGTGTCATATTCATGTTACAGAAAAAGAACAGGGCTTGGTGAGGCTTCTGTACCTGAGTTTACTGTATTTTATATTTAGGGTGAATTCACCAAGTTTTTACATTTTCTTTATGCAAAAATATACATTCATTATACAAATTTTTAGAGCAGATTTCCCATACTGTGTTGGTCATTTTTTACTTTACAGAAATAAAGTAAATGTTTTACTAAATCCAACAAAATTTGGTTCACTCAAAAAGGAGTTAAAATGATATAGTTATGGATTTTCAAAGGTTGGCCATTTTTCTGTTGGAAAATAAATCAATTCATCTTTTCTTATTTCTCTCCAGCCTGGCCCACACGTCAGCAAGACAGAGCAGGGGAGGCACAGGCAGGCTGGAGGCGGCGAGCTTCTCGGTGGCGGCGACGGCGAACAGCGGCTCGGCTCGGGTGGCGGCCAACAGAAGAAAGACAGAGGAAGACAAGGTGAACACATCGGTGCAAGCGTGGTGGTCGGCGGTGAACTGTAGCTTGCTGGCGACGAGGATAAGCGGCGACTGTGTTTGGGTTGGCGAGGCCGACTAGGCTACGGTCGGTTTCTGGCCAAACCAAAGCATGTTTTAGCTTCTAAGGGGTACCAGAATGCTCACCGAGGGTCATGCTGGTCTTGGCGAAGCTGGGACAGCAACAACGCCGGCGGAACTAGTCCAGCAGCGGCAGAAACCTTTGGGACCACGTCGTCGGCCTTCTCCCGGGGTACTGCAACTTAGCTCAGGTGCCGAATAGGTTAGAGACCTCTTAGAAATGGTCTCAATGCGAGGAATCGGATCACGGCTCACTAGTGAAGGAGAAAAGGACGGCGGCGGTAGTTGGCCGAAGAGGGAGAAGATGAAAGGGATCTCGTGGCTTGCGGCTTCTCAGCTCGATTCCTTAGGGCTTCGGGGTCCTGGGGTTGAGGCGACGTTGGTGGCACAGTGGCCCAGCCGACAATGCACCACGGCGGCCGAAACGACTGCACACCACGGCGGCGGTTCTGCAGAGCAGAGAACAGGGACGGCAGCGGCACAGCAACTTCGACCAGCGAACCTAGGATGGCCAAGTACAAAAATGGAATGATTAAAACTTGTAGATCACGTTCCCGGGGTCAAGAAGGGATGGAACTCACTGGAGCTAGCTCGGGCTCAACCGAACACCTTTGGCAGAGGAAAAGATGAGTTTGCCTCCGGCGATTCTAGGGCTAACAGAGCTAGTTTCTTGCCAGAATGTGAGGAGGGAGAGGAGTAGAGCTGTTGGCATGGTTTGCAACGAAATGGTCGATGCTCTCCAGGAATGGAGCTTGGCTGGCTAGATCAGTAGGCAGAGAGAGTGAGAGGGAAGAAGAAGGAGAGGAAGACACGTCTGCCATGCAAATGCTGAGGTGCTTCCATTCCATAGTGTCCAGGGTGGGTCCCACATGTAAGGCAACATTGTTCACACACTTTTGGCTAGGTTTTGTCTATGACTTGTGGGCCCTTGTAGTGATGTTCTAGGTGACAGTGAGGAGGATGGTAGGATTTTGGGTGAAACACTCTGTCCAAAGCAGTGCTGAGGTTTACAAGTGGGCCATGGTCTTGTGGGTCCCACTTGGAAGTGAAATAGAGAGGAGAATTCTCTAGAGACGAAGTCTGGAAAAGTGTGCTAGATAGCTGCCTTGCATCTGTGATCTCAGTAGGTTACCAAGGGGTATAATTTATGGAAAAATTATTGGAGGTAGGGGATGATGTGTTTAACCTGCTGACCAATTTTCATGGTTAGAAGTGGTCTGGTTTATCTTTGGTGAAAATGCAAAGTAGGGGTAATGATCCAGTTTTTCTGCAGTGTAATTTATGTCCCTAGGGCTTTGCTCTTATTATTTTATGTGATTTATTTGGGAATTAAATTGAGCCAAAATTACTGGTGGTAGGGTTTTTGTTGAAACACCTGTTGGTAGAATTGCACTGCCTAATTATGTCGATGTTTTACACCGGCAATAAATATATGGGGCTAGTCGGCGGATGGAAACTCGGTGGATTACAAAGGAACACAGAAAGATTTTATACTGGTTCAGGTCCTCGATGCGAGGTAATACCCTACGTCCAGTTGTGGTGTTATTCCTTTGAGGATTTGTGGTGGTGATTCTGGTGAACCAACTCAACCTGCCCTCATGGGGCGCCCTGCCTCCCCTTATATACTGGGGGACAGGGTTACAAGGTAGGAGTCCCCATCGGATTACGACTAGGAGATCTCCCCTTAGAGATATAACATACCCGACTAGGACTGTATATTCCTTTCTATACAAGGCGAAGTCTGCCGAATCTAGCTATATCTCTAACTACAAGGCTAGGCCCATCCTCTATCCGAGTGGCCCATATGCTTGTCATGAGGTACCCGGGGCCCATGGCACCCACAGTAGCCCCCGAGACCTTCATAGTTGAGTCACAGCTGATGCCAAGTGCTCATCCTCCACGGTGAAGTCTTCCCGAGTGCATTGCTCCCGAGTGCTCTTTGTCTGAGTGCTGCTTCTCCCGAGTCCTGCTTCATGTCAGCTGGCAGCGAGGCTATGAAGGGCTCCATGTAGATGTTGGAATAGTGTGCGCCGAATAGGCGCACCTATTAGGTGTAGCCCCCGACTTTGTGCTTAATTGTGAAAACAATTAAACATGAAGTCAAAGATCTTTAACCTTGTAGTCTTTCCCGAGTAGATTACTACTGGTACATGAGACTCTTCGGTATCATGTCAACCGGAATATGATTATAGTCTTGCCGAGTAGGGAACTACTCGTATATAGGACTCTTCGACTTCATGTCAGTCGGAATGTGTGTTTATAGTCTTGCCGAGTAGGATGCTACTCGTATATGGGACTCTTCAGCGTCATGTCAGCTGGAAAAGGGGTTTATAGTCTTTCCCGAGTGGCGTCCCATTCGGAAGTTAGACTCTTCAGCTCGTCAGCTGGAAGATTTTTTATAGTCTTTCCCGAGTAGTGCACTACTCGAAGGTTAGACTCATCCGCGTCATGTCAGCGGGAATGAGAATTTTATAGTCTCTCCCGAGTAGTGAACTACTCGAAAGTTAGACTCATCCGCGTCATGTCAGCGGGAATGAGAATTTTATAGTCTCTCCCGAGTAGTGAACTACTCGAAAGTTAGACTCATCCGCGTCATGTCAGCGGGAATGAGAATTTTATAGTCTCTCCCGAGTAGTGAACTACTCGAAAGTTAGACTCATCCGCGTCATGTCAGCGGGAATGAGAATTTTATAGTCTCTCCCGAGTAGTGAACTACTCAAAAGTTAGACTCATCCGCGTCATGTCAGCGGGAATGAGAATTTTATAGTCTCTCCCGAGTAGTGTACTACTCGAAAGTTAGACTCATCCGCGTCATGTCAGCGGGAATGAGAATTTTATAGTCTCTCCCGAGTAGTGAACTACACGAAAGTTAGCCTCATCCGCGTCATGTCAGCGGGAATGAGAATTTTATAGTCTCTCCCGAGTAGTGTACTACTCGAAAGTTAGACTCATCCGCGTCATGTCAGCGGGAATGAGAATTTTATAGTCTCTCCCGAGTAGTGTACTACTCGAAAGTTAGACTCATCCGCGTCATGTCAGCGGGAATAATGCTGCTTATGGCAACTGGTGGCCACGCATGTAGGCCGAGTACCACTGTATGAAAAATAAATCCATTACGTGGCTAGGTGTACTCGAGAGAGATACCTGCATCTCCAATTTTAATGAAGACCAGCTTGTGATCCTTGTAAGGATATATCCTCGAGACCTGGTGGATAAAACAGATACCCAAACATATATGTTTAGCAATAAGGCTTTCATGAAGCATATCTGTTTACCTCATCGGTTCCTGTGGGTAGCACCAGCGCTATAATTTCAACTCAGCCTGCGGGCGGCCCACATGGAGCATGCTACTGTAGGAACTCATATCTTGGTGGCTGCTACCAAATAAGCCAGCTTGAGCCGACCTATCCAGCATAGCTCTATAGAAGTATCATCCATCGCATGTCAGGATGAGTTTTTTGGTGTCGATAACCGCAATCAGCCAGAGAAATCCTTATTCGCAAGCCTTTCCGACTTATGTTCTGGATGCAGCCTGGTTGCCACAGGTG
Source organism: Oryza meyeriana var. granulata (assembly GCA_003991445.1). Classification (NCBI taxonomy): domain Eukaryota; kingdom Viridiplantae; phylum Streptophyta; class Magnoliopsida; order Poales; family Poaceae; genus Oryza; species Oryza meyeriana. Next base: position 4,953 of record RYFJ01001201.1, on the reverse strand, counting down.
CCCGAGCAGGTATGTTGCAGGATCTGCTTGCCCTCCTCAGGTGTGACGTAGTACATGAGAACTCCGGATGCGCTTTGACGATGTAAGTCTTCTCTAACTTGGGTAAAGCCGAACAAGGTACCCGAACCTTGCATTAGCAGAGGGTTCGGCTGGCGACCCTCATGGGGCGTACCCTATCCAACAGAATTATAGCCAAGCTAGGCACCCGAACCTTGCATTAGCATAGGATTCGGCTAGCGACCCTCATGGGGCGTACCCAACCTGACAGAACCGTGACCAAATAAGGTACCCGAACCTAGCATTAGCGTAGGATTCGGCTGGCGACCCTCATGGGGCATACCCTATTTAGCCGAGTGGTATACAGCCCCGACTGGCGCCGGGGGCCGATTGTTGGCTCGCATGGAGCGTAGTCGGGGAAGATGACGTCCCGACTGGCGCAAGTACTCGGTAAGTAGCCCTCATGGAGCATCCCGAGTGTATTTTGGCAGACTTGTCCAGCCCCCGAGCATAGGAGATGGGCTCGCAGCCCTGAGTTCCTGTCACGCGTATCCGGAGCTGGGCCTGCAATATAAAGATATCGGATAAGTAGCATCTGATGATGGAAACAATCATCCGAATTAAATGTATTTTACAATGTATGTAAATACGTGTTCTTCCTCTTTTTGATATTAATTTCCTCGAGTAGTTGACCCCTTACGTTTAAGCACTCTGCCCGACTAGTCATAGCCCCCTAGCGTCGGGAGTTGGCTCATGGCTCTTTCCCAGGCACGCGTTTTGGGTGACTTGAGTTCGTCTTACATGGAGCAGAGTTTCACGGATCGAGATTTATGCTACTCGAGTACTTTTGTAATCATTTAAGAGCAAAAACGGAAAAAAGTAAATGCGCAGCTTGTACACCTATTAGGTGTAAGCGGCTGCAGCATTAGCAAGGCCGAGTGAAGAGATGTTTATCAGAAAGCGACTTAGCTGTTCGGTATTTGGGAGTGGGGATGCCATCCTTGTGTTTGGGTTTGTGAGCCCCCGAGCATGTCACTTGTTGCTCCGATAATCCTCAGTTGTTGAAGGTCGAAGACGGTTGTGACCGACTGCCACAATAGAGCCGTCTGACTTGCGTTTGCGATTCCCAGCTTTAGTCGGGACCGCGTCGTCGGTGTCGTCCCGTTTCTTCTGTCAGGGTGACTTGTCATCGAGGGTCTCGGCAACAGCGTGGGCCGAGTCGGCGTACTTGTTTGCCATGTCGAATAGGGCCTTGACAGAGTTGGGAGGCTTCCGCGTGAATTTGTCGATGAACGAGGTGTCTTTGACTCCTTTTCGAAAGGCGGCGATGACGACCTCATCCTTGACGTTCGGGATTGAGTTCCTCTTCTCAGAAAACCTCTTGATGAAGTCACGAAGAGACTCGTTCTTCCTTTGACGCAACTGATATAGGTCGTACTCAGAAGATGGCCTCTCGTATGTTCCCTGGAAATTGGTGATGAAACGTTCCCGGAGTTCTCCCCAAGAGCCGATTGATTGCTTGGGAAGTCCTGTTAGCCATGTCCTCGCTGAGTCGGCTAGAGCAACTAGGAGGTAGTTAGCCATGACTTTGTGGTCACCTCCAGCAGCTTGGATTGCCAGAGTGTATGCTGTGAGCCAGGACTCGGGATCGGTCTTGCAGTCGTATTTTTCGATGCTTGTAGGCTTGAAACCCGACGGCCAGTCGACCTGTTGTAGCTCCTGGGTGAAGGCCGGTATGCCTTCGTCTTCATGAGGACTCCGACCCCGACTACGGCGGCGAAACCGCTCGTGGTGGAGGCCGAAATGCTCGTTCTCGTCTTCCAGTTGGCGTTGCTCGTCTTCTTCTCGTTCGCGGCGCCGAGCATTGGTGTCCTGCCGAAGATCACGCCATAGTTGGCCTCGGAGATCCCGGTTGTCCCGACGGTCACTTCGACGTTGCCGGTTGTTGTTTGGGTTGCCGAATGACGTTTGGCGTGACTCTGTGTGCAGCTGACTAGAGCCGGCCACTCGGCGTCGCTTTGAGGTAGACGAGACTGCCATTGGGGATGCCGACCGGTTGGTCGGTATGAGGGTATCTCCCGACTGTTGGTGCTGCTGACATGCAGCAGCGGTAAGCATGGCTTTTATCCTTGCGATCGTCGGGGTGGCCTGATGATCAGGCCCAAGCTGGACTGTGTCCAGTAGGGTTGCAGCAGCCACGATGTTCTGTTGGGGAGTAACGAAGACATCGTGGTCGCCGACTCGGGTTTGGAGGATTTGCTGCTGAGCGGTTTGCTCAGCCTTGCGTAGATCGTCGTTGCGGGCGTGCAGGCGTCTTGCTTCTTCCTCCTGTTGTTCTTGCAGTCGGCAGGCCTCCTCCTCTTGTGGCTCGTGTCGTCGGCATGATTCCTGAATAGGAGTAGAGCCTCTGGATGCCATGAAAATTTCTCGCGGCGGAGTGAAGCTTGCCGAGCTGGTATCCGACTTGGAGTCGGAATCCGACTGGGAGTCGTAGTCCGACTGAGAGTCGTAGTCGGAATAGTTGATGGGGGTGATTACAACTCCGACCTCCCTAGATCCGATCTCGAGCGGCTCGGAGCCGTATCCGAGTCGAACTCCAGGGGATCGGGTTTGCCGCGTCGGATGTAGATTGTAGATATCCGCGGCGTCGCTGAGTCCGAACGGGAAGTTGACGATCTCTTCCCTTCTCGGCCCGATCTCGGCCGGCTCAGAACCGAGTCTGAGTCGAACACTGAAAGGAAGAGTTGTCCCTGGACTCGGGCGTATGGGAGATCGCCGCAGCATGTCGTGAAAGATCGCCGCAGCATCGTGTAGGCCGACTGGCGCGGAGTCGGCTGGTTCCTCGGCCGAATGGATCGGGTCCGTGTCGGCCAAGGTGAGATTGCCGATCTGGTCGGCGGCGAAGTCGAGGCTTCTGAATGCAATTGTATCTCCGGGGGAGAGTTTGCCGCCGTCGACTCCGGTTGCTGGATCCATCGAGCTTGTAGATGTAGATCGCGCCGAAGCCCCTACCTGGCGCGCCAACTGTCGATGTTTTACACCGGCAATAAATATATGGGGCTAGTCGGCGGATGGAAACTCGGTGGATTACAAAGGAACACAGAAAGATTTTATACTGGTTCAGGTCCTCGATGCGAGGTAATACCCTACGTCCAGTTGTGGTGTTATTCCTTTGAGGATTTGTGGTGGTGATTCTGGTGAACCAACTCAACCTGCCCTCATGGGGCGCCCTGCCTCCCCTTATATACTGGGGGACAGGGTTACAAGGTAGGAGTCCCCATCGGATTACGACTAGGAGATCTCCCCTTAGAGATATAACATACCCGACTAGGACTGTATATTCCTTTCTATACAAGGCGAAGTCTGCCGAATCTAGCTATATCTCTAACTACAAGGCTAGGCCCATCCTCTATCCGAGTGGCCCATATGCTTGTCATGAGGTACCCGGGGCCCATGGCACCCACAAATTAATCTTCATTTTTATTTCGTGAATTTTAGAATTGTACCCATTCATTTTTAGCTAGCTCCCTAGTCTAGCTGATTTGAGAGATTTTATTGAAGTATTTATTGAAGTGATAAAATCATGGAAAATTTACAGTGGATTAATTATGTGGGATAGTGTTTACAGGAATTTTTTTATGATTTTATGTTTGACCAATCATTTTTAGAAATTCCTTAGGCTATACAAATGCATATGCATCCTATTATGAAAATGCACTTTTTAGTAGTGTTTTGAAGGCAGGGGATAGGAGTAGGAAAATGACCCAATGATTTCAACTAAAGTAAGTTTGATATTCATATTATCCTCAGTATCCAAATTTTATCATATTACCCCATTCTCAAAATCTTTTCATTTGGCCTTTGTCAAAACCCGATCTTTTGCCCATTCGGTCTAAGTATAGGCCTTCTTTGCAACTGGAGTTTTGAAATCATTTTAAGATGGTTAAGTACTACCTTAGAGTGATGGTTTGATGTTTTTAAACCATTTTCCAGAAATTACTTTTTTTCAAATGGCTCCGTTCCTATAGATCAAGAGTAAAGAACTTTAAAATCTAAAATAAGATATAGAGGAGAGTAGTCATTTAGAGAAGGATAAGATAATAAGAATGTGATGTTTTCACAAATATTTTATAGTTGAGAACAAAAGTCCTCAAAATATTCAGTTGAAGCCATTCTATCGACCATTCTAGGAAGGGTTTCCCGGAGTTGGTAACCTAGCTCTGATACCACCGCTGTGGGCACCCCAAAAATGCATTATAGAGAGTAACTACTATGACAACGCGAACTATCTAGATGGGATGGGAAAAATCTCTAATGAAAACCAAATAAGTGCAATACCATCCATTCTCATCGCGACTTGTCAATAATATTTTACCCATCCACAACAAGTCCAAAGCACCAAATTCAGAAATAGGATGTTGGAGAATTGATTTACCAGTCCGAAATCAAGCGAAAGTGTGCCGTGCAAAACCACAATGAAGGCGGCGACCAAACACGATACACACTTCTGGGGAATGGTCTTACACGGTTGAATCAAAAGTCTATGCATCTCATCATCTAAATTCTTGCTAATGCGAGACTAGCCTAGGAAAGTTCTAGTCGCCGACACGTTCAGTCTAGCAAGCATTATCCATACATAGGGCAATGTTAAAACCAACGTACAGGTAAAATCACATATTAACTAGTAATACATAGCCGTACAGGCATAAAATAGTCCATCGGAAGCTTGCTACCCAAAACCCCAGGCACCGACTAAGGGTACACCTTAGAATAGGACCGTGCCTGATCGAGATCTGTTGGGATCCCAGCAATCATCATACAAGTCTTCGTTCCAACCTGTAATATGAATCTATAGCGCATTCAAAAAAAGACAAATAGAACTCAGTACGCAAGGTACTGGCAAGGACACAATCAAACCTAGTTATACATGTAAGCTATAATCAAGGTGAAGGGTTG
>RYFJ01001200.1:0-319720 GCA_003991445.1 Oryza meyeriana var. granulata | reverse complement strand
AGTTATAGAGACTTTTTCACCAATAACAAACTCACGTAAAAAATCAAGTAACTCAACTTAAAATTGATACTATATATTCAATTTTTAACTTCCAATATCAAAATTTTGAAATTTTGGCCTCAAATTTAAAACTCTTACTAAAAATATAAGAAAAACTCTATCCAATTTTGAAACTTCAACTTAAAATATGAAACCCTTTTAACTTAAATTTTAAAACTTTCAACTTCAAGATTTAAAAGCAAACTCATAAAAGTTGAAACTTTCACAAAATTTAAAACTTTTCAATTTATATTTTGTTTAAAACTTTCAACTCACTGATTATTTTAATTTTATTAAGGGAAGTTATTAACACGATTAATTTGGAAAGAGAAAAGATGCGCCGGAGTCCGAGCTTGCCTGCGGCGGCGCATAAGTGGGATTAATTACCAGACAAGTTAATTAAGCATCATGGATTATACGGGTGCACGAGCGACAGCCAACAGCCCCGCTGTAGACGTCCCGACAGGCCACGCGCTGAGTTGGACTACCCGCCGCGAGCGCAAACTAGCAGCACCCAAATTTACTATTTATTTTTCTATGAGCATTTAAACATATGATCAATCAAATTCGCATATGTTTGTTTATTCCTATAGGATGTTGTTACTACGTGATATTTCATCTATATTTTTCCTATTATTGTATTTCTAAATCCACTGCAGAGGCAAAAGAAAGAGGGAAAGAAAGATACCGTCTATATTATAGGGCATTTCAATAGATACTTAACACCATATATATATCGTACTAGTAATATACACGTGCTAACACTATGGCAATATTTGACCTCAGTTACAAGTAGTTTACCTTGTATAATTAATTAACCATAGCATGAAACCTGAATTTAGACAACAATCATAAGTTTTTATTCCTAAAATTTAATGTGCATCCTTATAAAATTGTAACTTGACTGAGAGCAAATTTGCTACTGGACATAATTGAGAGTAGTTTGTTGTGGAAATTAAAAACGTTACTGCTAAAACATCAGCTCACAAAAGTCCACAATCAGCAATAGGGGTGCAGAATAGATTAACCATTCAGTTGCAGGTTGCAACACATCTAAATTCATAAGTGTGTGCATGATCAGGATTAAGAGGCAAATGGCCATGTTACTCCCTCCATCTTTATTTAGTAGCCACATGTGTCCGCGCTTCGCTGCGGATTATGAGTTTGTAAATTAATGCAGTAAGAAATTTTCTCATGCTAATATAAATGTATGTATTTTTTATGATTTAAAATAAGATGGAACAATGTTATATACATACTATATGAATTTGTAAAAAACAATTAATTAATTATTTAGATGCTTAGATTGGACACTTCTAAATGTGGCTTGAAGTACCACTGGACCACACAAAGTAGGGGCACACATATAGAGATGCATCACCAATAAAGCCATAGGACACCAAGAGTCCTCTGGGAAAGAAGACCACCCTTCCCATCAGAACACTCAAAGGATGGAGAACTCCTCAAAGGAAACCCAGGAGATCTCCTTAAAGCGGGCATGGCGGTTATGCGAGCAGTTGGAGCTCCTGCTAAAGTAACTGCGCTTTCCTAAGAAGCCGATCCACCATGGAGAGCATGTGATCCATGGGTTCCGGAAGGATTGGAGGATGAAGATATACATTCAAGCCAGGGAAGACAAGTGTCAAGGACATGTGTTCAAGTCCTGCCACCTTCGAGCTAGCAAAGAGGCAGCACTCTAGGATGCGTCGCGTGAGGCATTCATGCGACTATGTAAGATATACAACAACGAGGTTGCGAGTACTCCAGTTTCGCTACATCCATGCTATGAATACAGTGACCACCGCTGCCATATTTGGAAGGCGAGGCGCCTTGAGGAGCAGTCACCCATCCACTTTTCCATAAGGATGTGCGCTGCAGACGAGGCCTATGAAGAGGCCTTGGAGGAATTGGATATGCTTCGGGCAAAGATCGCCGGCTAGGAGAAGCGGTATAGCCACCTTTCCCAGGAACACACCACCCATGGGCGACTATTGGAAGCAATCAAGCTCCACCTCCAGTGGTATTTTCGAACCCCATCTCAATCTCAAACTCCGCGGAATTTGCCATCATCACCACAAAGAGTGACAAGAAGTGATAGCGAGGACCATAGTCAGATCAATATACGCTGGGCATGCTTGGAAATGTCCAAGGTTAAGCTTGATAGGCCAACTTCACAAGAGTGTTTGCAAGGATGCAGGGTTGCATCAGAATCCCTTGACGCTATTGTTTGGCCCCCTGTTGAAGACAAGTATAGTAATACAAGCAGTGGTAGGTGGATCGAGGAAAAGGAAGTTGGTCACAAGAACCAAGGGACACAGTTGGGCAGGACCTCGGAAAGAGAGTTGGACCACCTGCATATCTGGGAGACCACTATGTGCCGATGTTTCACACCGGCAATAAGAATATGGGGCTACTCGTGAGACCTAAACCTGATGGACTGCAAAGGAACACGAAATAATTTATACTGGTTCAGGCCTTCGAGATGAGGTAATATCCTACGTCCAGTTGTTGTGTATTGCCTTTGAGGTTTCTCTAGTGAGATTTTCGCTATGCCCTCAGGGGGCGCCCTGCCTCCCCTTATATACTGGGGGACAGGGTTATAGAGTAGGAATCCCAGTCGGACTCCAACCAAGGGATTTTCTTCTAGGAATACAACATGCCCGACTAGGACTATATCCATTTCTTGTTGTACAAGGTAATATATGTCGAGTCCTATTGTATCCCTAATTACAAGGTTAGGCCAACGCTCTGTCCGAGTGGCCCATATACTTCTCATGAGGTACCCGGGGCCCATGGCCTCCACAGCAGCCCCTGAGACCTTCATAGTTGAGTCACAGCTGATGCCGAGTGCTCATCTCTCGAGTCCTACTTCATGTCAGCTGGCAACGAGGCTATGAAGGGCTTCATGGAAAAATATGAATAGTATGCGCTAAATAGGTGCACTTGTTAGGTGTAGCCCCTGACTTTGTGCTTAATTATAAAACAATTAAACGTAAAGTCAAAGATCTTTAACCTTTCAGTCTTTCTCAAGTAGTATACTACACGGAAATTAAACTCTTCAGCATCATGTCAGCTGGAAGAATTTTTACTCAGGGCAATTTTTTGGCCAAGCATGTAAGCCAAGTACCACTTCTTGGATCTTAACCCAATATACGGTCAAGTGTACTTGAGAGATACATGCATCCTCAATTTTAATGAAGACCAGCTGTTGATCCTTATAAGGATATATCATCAATGCCTAGTAAATAATACAGATATCTGAACACATGTGTCCAGCAATTAGGCTTTCATGAAGCATATCTGATTATTTAATCGGTTTCTGTTAATAGCATCTGCATTGTGATTTTAACACAGCCAGCAGTCGGCCCAATAGAGCATGCCATTTAGAAACTCATATTTTACGGCCCAGAACTGAATTAGTCGGCCCAAACCCACCTATCAGCACAGGCTCTATATAAAGTGGGGAGGGAGAAAAGATTCTCTCATCTTCTCCAATCCACTAATCATTTAGTCTTCCAGCTTCGGCGCCTAAATTTCGTGCTCTACCTCGCTAGGGTTCACTATAGCTTGCGTCCTCCACTCGAGACTCGCCCGATTCTGCTCTGCCGCTTCCATTCAAAGCCTCCACAAGTCTTTCCCCCAAATCTTTTCATCTCCAGCAATGCCGAAAGCCCCATTCGAGATCCCAGAGATAACTGCTGGAGTTTGGCTGATGTCGGACTGCAGTCCGTTGAAGTTGAAGCTATTGGAGAAGCGATTGATACTGCAACAACAAGATGTCATCCATTGGCGCACCGCCGAAGGAGAATCCATGCCAGCGCCCAAATCCGGTGAGACCGTCGTCTTTACCTCTTTCTTTGATCGCGGTCTTGCCCTCCCTTCTTCGGATTTCCTTCACCAACTTCTGTCTTTTTATCATATAGAGTTGGTGAATCTGAATCCCAACTCTATCCTGCACATTTCCATCCTCGCCACTCTTTGCAAAACCTTTCTAGGGGTCAAGCCCCACTTCAATCTCTTCCGATACCTTTTTCATATCAAGCCCCAGCTATCCAAGAATAAAATCCAGGTCATTGGGGGGCCGGTCTCCAGCTTAGGAATGAGATGAAGAAAACTTATCTCAATGTTCCTTTGAAAACCTCCCTCAAGGGCTGGCACAGAAAATGGTTCTACTGTTCTAATCTCGAACCTTCTCTACCCCCTTTTACTGGTTCTCCACCAACAATTCTGCCCAGCTGGTCTTCAGTGCCAAATTATGAAGAAATGGGACAAATATACCAATCGATGGAGAAGATTGATCTCCTGAAGAGCTCAGGGCTGACCGGTCCCTAGGTGGCGAGGTGCTTCCTAAACTGCCACACCAGGCCTCTAAAGGCTAGGAGCCACTTTGGCTGGGACTACCAAGGCAAGGATGATCCCAGCCGTGAATACCCTGACATAGCCGACAAGAACAAGGTCACTGACACCCTACTCAGCTTCTTTGTCAACGGGGTAGTGGAGACTGAGGACGTCGAACGCGCCCCCACGCCCTATAGCCGGAAAAGGCCTCAGTCATAGGTAATCTTGAAAGATTAATATTGGATTGTCATTCTTCTATGATGAATGTCTGTGGATATCCGTATTGGATTGTTCTACAATGCATGATGTATGTCGTCGAAATAGTTGCAGGACTGTGTAGAGTTTGATATTGACTCCCAAACTCAGCCGGCCACCAAAACGAATAAACGGCCAGCCAGCCCTTCTGCTGCCCAACCCAGCCCCAAGAGGGCTGGGAAAAAACCAATTGAAGACCTGGGCAAGAAGAAGAAAAGCACGCCGAGTGCAGCGCCGGGGAGCATGAAGATCAAGGATCCTGCCAGTTTAGCTCCCAAGCCACCAAGTCCAAGACTAGTGTCTCCAAGCCCAAGGCCAGCGCCACCAAACCCAAGGCCAGCAACATCGAGCCCAAGGCCAGCACCGCCGAGTACCTCGACAACCCAGTCGGCTGCGTCAGGAACAGAGCCAACTAGGGCCAAATCACCACCAGCGACTGCCGCACCGACTGGCCCAATAGCTGACAGCTCTCCACCGCCGAGCAGGCTATCAAGCCCCTCGCCGACGTCTTCTGGAGCTCCCCTGTGGGTGTTCAAGACTTCCAAAAGGTAAGCAATCTTCAATCTTCTGAGAATCTTAAATGATGTGATAGTGTCTTAATATCTGATATATCTCTAAGGGGACTATGCCACTAGCTCCTGCTGCCGAGCCAATCCCAGCCGAGCCAGTACCAGTAACGTCACCTGCCGAGCTAGAGGTTGCCCCAGCTACTGAAGCTGAAGTAGTCCTAACAGCAGAGTTACCAGCGCCGGCCAACCAGGGAATAGATGCTGAAGCTGCTGCCCTAGCCCCTGAGCAGGTCATCGAAGCCCTTGCAACCGCCGAGTTCAGGGCCAGGACCCCATCGCCGTCAATATCATCGTCTTCTGATGAAGGAGATCTCCCCAGGCTTGAAGCACCTCCGTGCAACTTCCCAAGAACTTTTCATTAGGTTACCCCCGAGGGAGTTGTAGAGAGCTACGAGCACGACGAGCGAGCAGCATCGAGGGAGCATGAAAATCTCATACATGCTGCAATCGCCGCATCCAGGGGAGTCCGGGTATGTAGCGAATATTGCCATGTTGGGCTTTTGACAGTCTCCATTGATCTGGTACTCTGCCATTTGACTCTATTTTCCTTTGTTTTATTCTGAGCAGAAGATCATCGATCACTTAGAAAAGATGAATAAGGTCCTGACCGAGCTTGCCCCCCTAGCTCCAATGACTGTGCCAGCTCCAGGTTGCCTAGGACGACCTGGAGTGGACTAGCCAAGAGAGGGAAATATGGTTGAGGGGATCAGTTGATAAGCTAAGGGATGAAAACTGGGCCCTAGCCGAAAATATCAGAAGTAAGTCTTTTGTGTTATCCTCCCAAATAAATCTCGAGTAGATTTCTCTAGCATTGTTGATTCCCGACTAACTTGTTGAGTTTTCATTGCAATCTTGAGTTCTTGACTGTTTTGATTTGCAGCCCTCGAAGTCAAGCCGAAAACCTAGGCACAGGAGAGGAGAAAACAAGATGACAGGCTGAAGGAAGTAGAGAAGGCCAAAGCCAAGGTGGAAGCCGACTATGCTAGTAAGTCTCCCGCTTGACATGATCTTGGCTCGACTGCTTGTTGCTCCGACTGCGTATCTCGGCTAACAAATATTCTTGTTGATGCATCTAAACAGCTTCAAAAGCCAACGCCCAGGTTCAGTTTAGCGCCTTCGCAGAGGAAATCAAGATTGTCAAGGAGTCACGGGAAGTCCTCGTCGGATCCGTGAAAGGGCTCCCGAACATCATGCAACCTCACTATCCCGGGACTAGGTCCAGTACCATCACCCAGGTGCAGGCACGCCTAAGCGAAGCCCCGAATGTCTTGAAAAAGTACTCGGATGAGCGTGTAGCTGTCGGCGTCGCCCAAGTTCTTGCCATGACCAAATCGATCTACCCCAGGGTAGATATCGAGGTCGTCGGTGAGGGTTTTACCGAGGAGACATCTCCCGAAGAGACGCTGGAGCTGATCAACCAAGTGAGGCCAATCGCCGAGGCAATAGCCAAGGACTTGGGTATGTAAGAATGGAACGATTATGTAGTCGGTGACTATTGATGAGCATATATATCTTTTGTGAAGACATTTGTAACTATCTGTACAATGCTGCTGAGTACTTAGTTATTCTAAGTCGTCATTAGCTTTACCCGACTACGTAGTCTGTGCCGAGTCGTTGGAGAGGAACTCAAAAAAAAACGTTCACCTCTGAGAGCTATACTCGGATAAACTTAACATAATCATTATAGAACTTCATAACTTAAATAAAACAAGCTCATATTTTATTAACAAGGCACATAATACATGCAGCCCCCGACTCACTACTTGGCTGGGACAAGCGACGTAGTGAGTCAGAGAAAAAATCTTTATACATATATATAGAAGAAATACAAGACTCAGGTATAGAAAGGGCGTAGCTGTTCTATATTCCATGAGTTGCTGACTAGGACACCGTCTTTAATCTTTAGTCGGTAGGCACCCGGACTTGTTACCTCAGTGATAATGAATGGCCCTTCCCATAAAGGGGATAGTTTATGCCTGTCTTTAGTGGTTTGTATTTTTCTCTGGACGAGATCTCCCACTAAAAAGGCACGCCAACAAACATTTCAACTATGATAACGACGTAGGCCCTGAAGGTACCTTGCCGATTGGATAGTTGCGATGTCCCTTACTTCCTCCAACTGATCGAGTTCGACTAGTTGATCTTCGTTTGATTTTTCTTCTGAGTGGGCCCGAACTCGCGGAGAGCTGAACTCCAACTCGGTTGGTAACACAGACTCAGCACCATAGACTAAGAAGAAAGGGGATTGCCCTGTTGCCTGACTAACTGTGGTTCTTAGAGACCAGAGAACACCCTAGCCTTGATACCATATAAGACCATGCCATTGGCACGCTCGACCAGCCCATTACTCCTCAGGTGTGCCACAGAAGCATAATAGATCTTGATGCCGAAGTCGTCACAGAAATCTTGAAACACGCCGCCAGTGAACTAAGTACCATTGTCCATTATGATGTGGTTAGGAACTCCAAATCGGTATAAGATACTCATGATGAAGTCCTTTGCTCGTGCCGTTGTTATGGTAGCAACGAGTTTTGCCTCAATCCACTTTGTGAATTTATCCACTGCGACGAATAAGTGTGTGAACCCTCCTGGCGCTTTCTTGAACGGCCCAACCATGTCAAGCCCCCAAACTGCAAAGGGTAAAGAGATTGGAATTGTTTGAAGTTCTTGAGCTGGAAGATGTGTTTGTCTTACATAGAATTGGCATCCCTCGCATGTGTGAACTATGCCTTTAGCGTTTGTTACCCCTGTCTGCCAGAAGAAACCCTGTCTGTAAGCCTTTCCGACTAACGTCCTAGATGCAGCGTGGTTGCCACAGATACCTGAGTGGATCGATTGCAAAATCTGCTTGCCCTCCTCGGGTGTAACGCAGCGCATGAGGACTCCGGATGCGCTTGGACGGTACAGGTCTTCTCCGACTACAAGGAAATATTTGCTTTGACGTTTGATCAGTTTGGCTTCACTGCAATCTTCTGGGAGTTCATCATCCAAGAGAAATCTGATGATTGGAGTCCGCCAATCTTAAGAGATGATTAGCACTTCATTTGTTGCTACGGTAGGTTCAGCCTCTGACTATTCAAGCACTGGTTTCTTCTTGACTAATGGCTTCAATAGTTGTTCGATAAAAATCCCAGTCAGGACCGCTTCTCGCTTGGATCCCATGTTGGCCAATTTGTCTACAGCTTCGTTGTATTGTCACAATACGTGAGTTATCTCTAGCCCATTGAACTTGTTTTCCAGCTTCCAGATCTCCTGACAATACGCCACTATATTATCGTTGAGGCATGTCCAATCTTTCATGACTTGGTTGACCACAAGTTGAGAATCCCCGCGAACGACCAGTCGGCAGATGCCGAGTGATATGGCAATGCAGAGCCCGTGGATGAGTGCCTCGTACTCGGCGACATTGTGGAAAGCCGGAAAGTGAATCTAGAGAACGTACTTGTGTTTTTCGCCAGTGGGTGACGTTAGCACGACGCCAGCCCCTGCACCGACGATCCGTAGAGAACCGTCGAAGTACATCGTCCAGTACTCTAGCTTGTCCGTGTTTGTAGTCGTCTAGACTTCTGTCCGCTCGGCCAAAGCTTGAGATTTGATTGCTGTTCGTGGTTGAAAGATGATGTCAAACAACATCAACTCGAGCGCCCATTTAGCGATTCTGCCAGTGGCCTCGCGGTTGTGTAGAACGTCCCCGAGTGGGTACAACGTGACAATAGTTACTTGATGAGACTGAAAATAGTGCACCAACTTCTGGACAGTGATGAGTAGGCTATATAACAGCTTATGGACTTGAGGATATCTTATCTTGAAGTCGGCTAGGACCTCACTAACGAAGTAGACTGGCCTTTGTATTTTTTGTATATGACATGACTCTGCTCGCTCGACTACCAGCACCGTGCTGACTACCTGGCTGGTTGCCACCAAATATAACAGTAGTGGTTCCTAGGGCATGGGTGATGCCAACACTGGTGGTGATGTGAGAAATTTCTTGAAGTCTTTGAAAGTTTGTTGGGCTTCGGGTGTCTATTAAAAATTGTCCTCTTTCTTCAATAGTTTGAAAAAGGGCATGCCCCGTTCACCAAGTCGGGAGATAAATCAGCTGAGTGCCGCCATGCAGCCTGTCAGCTTTTGGACATCGTTCTGGCTAGTTGGGGGGTGCCATGTTCATGATAGTGTTGATTTTCTTTGGATTGGCCTCGATGCCTCGGTGTGATACGATGAAGCCGAGTAGCTTTCCGGACGGTACACCGAAGGCGCACTTCTCTGGATTCAACTTCATCTTGAATCTCCGAAGACTTTGGAATGTTTCTTCCAAGTTGGCGATGAGGTCTTCCTTGGATTTTGTCTTGATCACCACGTCATCGACATATGCCTTCACATTACGCCTGAGTTGAGTGTGTAAACACCGCTGAATTGCTCGTTGATACGTTTCTCCAGCGTTTTTCAATCCGAACGGCATAGTGACATAGCAGTATGCTCCAAACGGTGTGATGAAAGAAGTCTTCATGCAGTCCTCCTCCATCAAGCTGATTTGGTGATATCCCGAATAACAGTCGAGAAAGCTGAGAAGTTCGCACCCCGCAGTTGAATCCACCACCTGATCTATTCTGGGTAGACCAAATGGATCTTTGGGGCACGTCTTATTTAAGTCGATGTAGCACATGCGCCATTTTCCGTTCTTCTTTCGGACCAAGACTGGGTTTGCCAACCAATCTGGATGGTAGACCTCTTTGATGAACCCGGCTGCAAGGAACTTGGTTATCTCCTCCCGAATAGCATCTTTGCGGTCCTGTGCGAAGCGTCGCAGTCGTTGTTTGACTAGTTTGGCGTCCGGCTTGACGTTGAGGGAATGCTCAATCACCTTCCTTGGTACACCAGGCATGTCGGAAGGTTTCCAAGCAAATATATCCATGTTCGCCTAGAGGAAGGTGACGAGCTCATCTTCCTATTTAGGGTCGAGTTCGGTCCCGACAAGGGTAGTTTTGGAGGGGTCGAAAGGGTCCAGGAGGATCTTTTTCGTTTCAGAGTCCGCTAAAATTCCCAACTTGGCTGCTTTTCTTGCTGAAACTTGATCGTCCTCGCTTGCTGTTGTAGCGGCTAGTCGGATGTTGTTGCACCCGACTGCCGTTTCTTGAGATTGGGCCAGCTCGCAGCTCTCCTTGTCGTAGGTGAAGGCTTGCTTAACATCACTCCGAAGAAAAAGCACTTCACCTGGTCCCGCCATCTTGACCATCTTGTATGTATAATGCGGCACTGCCATGAATTTGGCTAGTGCTGGCCGTCCGAGTATTGCGTGATACGCAATCTTGAAGTCGGCAACCTCGAAGCAGATATTCTCGGTGCGGAAATTATCCCGAGTGCCAAAACTGACTGGCAGAGTTATCTGTCCAAGTGGAGTAGAAGATAGGCCGGGGATTACCCCGTGGAAGGGCGCTATACTCGGCCGTAGCTCGGAACGAGAGATCTTCATCTCGTCGAGCGTCTTAGCAAACAAAATATTGAGAGCGCTTCCTCCATCGATGAGAACCTTCTTCAGTTTGATGCTTCTGACGACCGGGTTCAGGACGAGTGGATAACGTCCTGGATGAGTGACCCGATCGGGATGATCCGCCCGGTCAAACGTGATTAGCCTTTCTGACCAACGCAAGAACTGGGGGGCATCTGCAGAGACCGAGTTGACTTGGCATGCTGTGAGCTTCTGCTTCCTCTTGGACTCATATGCAGTCGGCCCTCCAAAGATGTGGTTGAGCTTAGCTTGAGGATCTTGGTAGTCGCCGGCTATGACCAAATCTGGCTTGTCCTTGTCTTTATTGCTGCCAGATGTTGAAGCCTGCTTGGAAGTAAACTTTTTGAGCATAAAGTAATCCTTAGCCGCGTGCTTGCCCTTTGGATGAAAAGGGCATGGCCCGTTCATCACTTTTTGGTACTTGTCTGTCCCTGGGGGTCATGGCCGAGTACGCTCCATAGCAGCCACCACGTTGTTCAACTTGCGTTTGGGGTTGCTGGACTTGTTCTGTGTTGGCTCGTCATTGTCTTTCTTGTCCTTCTGCCGGGGCTCCTTCTTGTCATCCAGGGCCTCAGCAACTGCGTCGGTTGAGTCGGTGTATTTGTTCGCCATGTCGAAAAAAGCCTTGATAGAAGAGGGAGGTTTCCGAGTGAACTTGGCAATGAACGGGGCGTCTCTGACTCCCTTGCGGAAGGCGGCGATGATGACCTCGTCCTTGATCATTGGGATTGCATTCCTCTTCTCAGAAAACCTCTTGATGAAATCACAAAGAGACTCGTTCTTCCTTTGATGCAATTGATACAGATCGTACTCGAAAGATGGCCTCTCGTACGTTCCTTGGAAATTGGCGATGAAGCGTTCCTGGAGTTCTCCCTAGGAGCCGATTGACCTCTTTGGAAGTCTTGTTAGCCATGTCCTCGCTGAGTCGGCTAGAGCGACTCGGAGGTAGTTAGCCATGGCCTTGTGATCTCCTCCAGCTACTCGGATCGCCAGAGTGTAAACTGTAAGCCAAGACTCGGGGTTGGTCTTTCCGTCGTATTTTTCAATTTCAGTCGGCTTGAAGCCTGTCGGCCAATCGACTTGTTGCAGCTTGTGGGTGAAGGCCGGTACTCCTTCATCTGCATGAGGACTCTGACTCCAACAGCGGCGGTGAAACCGCTCATGGTGGAGGCCAAAGCTCTCGTTCTTGTCTTCCAGTCGGCGACGCACGTCTTCCTTGCGTTCGCGGCATCGTGCATTGATGTCTTATCGAAGATCATGTCGTAGTCGACCTCGGACATCCTGGTTATCTCGATGGTCATCCTAATGTCGGCACCATCGGTCATTGTTGCGGTTGCCGAGTGACGTGTGGCGTGACTCCGTGTACGGCTGACTGGAGCCGGTCGCTCGGCGTCATGTTGAGGCAGATGAGACCGCCGTTGGAGAAGCCGACCTGTTGGTCGGTATGAGAGTATCGCTCGACTGTTGACGTTGCTGACATGCAGCAGCGATGATCATGGCTTTAATCCTTGCTATCGTCAGGGTGGCCTGGTGATCAGGCCCAAATTGCAGTGTATCCAATAAGGTTACAGCGGCCACAACATTCTGTTGGGTAGTTACGAAAACGTCGTGGTCACCGACTCGGGTTTGGATGATCTCCCGTTGAGCAGTGCGCCCAGCTTTGCGCAGATTGTCATTGCGAGCATCACGCTCAGCTTGCAGGCGTCTTGCGTCTTTCTCTTGTTGTTCTCGCAATCGGCGAGCCTCCTCCTCTTGTTGATCGCGTAGTCGGTGTGCCTCTTGAGTGGGAGTCAAGCCCTTGGACGCCATGAAGACTTTGCGTGGTGGAGAGAAGCTTGCCAAACTGCTGTCCGACTTAGAGTCGGAGTCTGAGTAGTTGATGGGGGTGATCGCAACTCTGACCTCCCTAGATCTGATCTCGAGCGGCTCTGGGCAGTATCCGAGTCAAACTCCAGAGGATTGGGTTTGCCGCATCGGATGCTGATTGAAAATATCCGCGACGTTGCCAAGTTCGAATGGGAGATGGACGATCTCCTCCTCTCTTAGCCTGATCTCAGCCGGCTCGAGGCCGAGTCTGAGTCGAACACCAAAACAAAGAATTGTCCCGAGACCCGGGCATGTTGAAGATTGCCGCAACATGTCGATGAGGATCGCTGCAGCGTCATGTAGGCTGACCGGCACGAAGTCGGCTTGGTTCCTGTCCGATAGGATCGGGTCCAAGTCGGATAGGGTGAGATTGCCGAATTTGTCGGCGACAAAGTCGAGGCTCCCAAAGGTGATTGTTTGCCCAAGGAAGAAGTTGATGCCGTCGACTCCGGAGATTGGATCCATCAAGCTTGTCGAAGATGATGTCACTGAAGCCCCTACCTGGCGCGCCAACTGTCGATGTTTCACACCGGCAATAAGAATATGGGACTACTCGTGAGACCTAAACTTGATGGACTGTAAAGGAATACAAAACAATTTATACTGGTTCAGGCCCTCGAGATGAGGTAATACCCTACATCCAGTTGTTGTATATTGCCTTTGAGGTTTCTCTGGTGAGATTTTCGCTATGCCCTCAGGGGGCGCCCTGCCTCCCCTTATATACCTGGGGACAAGGTTATGGAGTAGGAATCCCAGTCGAACTTCGACCAAGGGATTTTCTTCTAGGAATACAACATGCCCGACTAAGACTATATCCTTTCCTTGTCGTACAAGATAATGTATGCCGAGTCCTATTGTATCCCTAATTACAAGGTTAGGCCCACCCTCTGTCCGAGTGGCTCATATGCTTCTCATGAGGTACCCGAGGCTCATGGCCTCCACACTATGTAAGTGATAGGGTCATAGCTTGTTACCTAGGAGTAGTATGTGGGTAGATAATGTCTCCCATTTAATGTGTTTGTCTATGTCTGGTTGTGATGCTTTTGTGCTTGGCCCGCGGCCAATGAGTAATGAACCGCTATGTAAGTGACAGGGTCATAGCCTATCACCTAGGAGTAGTAGGTGAGGGCGGTAGTAAGATGTATTCTCTTTGTCTACTTGTGGGTGGACAAGGTCGACTGTTTAGCATGTTTGTGTATGCCTGGTTGTGATGCTTTTGTGCTTGACCCGAGGCCAATGAGTAATGTTTGCTTGAAGAAGTCTGCTTGCTCCTAGAATGCTAGTTTGTTTTCATGATTAAGCAAGTTACCTAAATACATGTGAAATTGTTCTTGTTGGTTAGATGTATTGCGATAGAACCAAGTGACTTCTAGTTGTATAGTAACAGAACTAACATTACCATTTTCACCAGGATGGTTCAAAAGCGGACCGTATGGAAAAATAGTTGTTTACTAAATATATGTATTGTATCAACTAAAATATTACACAAGGGCCAATAGTTTTACAATGAATTTATTTGGTAATCGGCATGGCTATTAATTATTTTTGCATTTGTGTTAGGTATGAAAAATGGTAAAACAATAATTGAGTAAAGTATTTCGTGACAATGATTAATAAAAATAATTTTGATGGAGGTAGTTGGTATCAGATTAGCGAATTTATAAGCATTTTTTGCCACAGAATGTATAAGTAACTCATATTACTATATAGTTTGGAGTGCACACATTTGATTTACTTTTGATGAGGACAGTTTGGTAAATTTTGTTTGAAAAATGTGTAAAACTAAATATATGTTTGCAAATCATCACTATATTAAGACGAAAGTAGGAATATGGATGAAAAAGTCAAAAGTGCTCATCGGGTTTAATTTGTTTCATGTTTACACACGTGCCGAGGATACAATTTTAAGGGTTGAGCCATTTGCTTTTATGCCTAAAAATACCTCCAAAGATAAAATTTGATCACATTTGCTTAGATAATAGTGAGAGTATGTCTAATTGAATTTGGGCCCCACCAAGATGATTACCCCTAGATGTCCAACCGCACATGGATTGATACGCCTAACTCTGGTGAGTGGGGGTGCCGGGATGAGGGGAGAGGATTTATTCTTTGGTCCAGAAACCTCAAGGCACAGCACTTTCCCCTTTTCTCTATATTGAGGAACTCTTCCAGATAATACAAACTCTTAGCTATTTTCCTTTCGTGCTCAATTTTCACCCTTTTTGTGATTGCTTCCTCAATATGCTGGGAAACAAGTTAGCGGTGATTATTGGTGCCACGGGAATTGGAAAAACAAGACTCTCAATTGAGGTAGCCAAGTCGATCGGTGGGGAAGTGGTAAATGCTGACAAGATGCAAATCTACGACGACCTGGATATTACGACAAACAAGGTTTCTTTACAAGATCGATGCGGCATACCTCATCACCTTATTTCATCCATCCCCGGCAGTGCAGGTGATTTTCCCGTGACATTTTTTCGATCTGCTGCAACAACCACAATAAACTGTATTGCCAGGCGTGGTCACACACCGATTGTCGTGGGTGGATCTAACTCACTTATCCATGGACTCCTTGTTGACAATTTTGATTCGTCTATTGTGGATCCTTTTGGGCAATTAGAAGTTAGCTATCGGCCAATGCCTCGATGCCACTGTTGTTTTTTATGGTTTCATTTTAATGAGTTGATTCTTAATGAGTATCTGAAACATCGTGTTGACAACATGGTTGATGCTAGGTTGGTTGAGGAAATTAAAGAATATTTTGACACATTTTCAGTTAATGGGCATGTTCCATACGTTGGATTAGGGAAGGCCATTGGTGTTCTAGAGCTAAGCGAGTATTTTGCCAGGCGGATGAGCCGTAGTGATGCTCTCTCCAAGATGAAGACCAATACACAGATTCTTGCACGATCTCAAGTTGCAAAGATTCATCGCATGGTTCAAGTGTGGGGATGGCCTGTTCTCGCCCTTGATTGTACTAAAACCATTCGAGCACATCTTACTGGATCAAACAAATATATGGAGGATTTGGTGTGGAAATGTGATGTAAGTGTCTCTGGACTTGCTGCTATACATGATTTTCTATGTTAAGATCAAAAGATGGCAAGCTAATTGCTCAAACATATAGACTGATTTTGTCTACAGTAATGGTTTAGTCATCTACCTTGTTTAGTAATTTTATATTATGGAATACTAAGTTAACCTGGACCATTTTGCGTTTGCTTGGAAGGAATAGATGTCAACGATTGTCTATGAAATTATTTGGAGGATGCTTTTTATTTTATAGACTACTTTGTACGTAGTTGTTATTAATAAATTTCTAATGTCATCAATATTCATATATAGTGATGTGATTGTTATTGATTTTGTCTTATAGATATGATACCAGGCCAATGAAAAACAATTAGAAATGTAAACATAGAAGTGACAAATAGCCACATAGAAAATAATAGAGGGGGTTTCACTTGTTCATACACCAAGCTTAATACAAATAGGCAATAAACACAGTAGTCTCCAATGACAATGGATCTAGCCTAGAGTAGCACCACACACAATGCTCACTCACTTATTGATACAACATATGTAACAAACAATTAAGTACAACAACACAAACAATAGCCATTACAACAAAGAGATCCCATGCATAGTAGACATAAATTTATCCGAGCCTCACTGAACATGAAGAGCTGTAACCATCATCCGTTATGTAAGGCTCAATAAGTACGCTGACATTATAAGCCCAGGCACTCTTTTCCTCATCTTCTTTGGGCATGTTGGGAGGTGTAGGTTTCAATATTTTTGCTTTGATGACACCTGGAATATCAGAAATGTTATTGGCCCATGCAACACACTTGTAAGCCATGAGATCTTCCATCTACTCAGTTTCTGGGAAAACAAATTGTATAGCACAATATGGCTTTAGGAGCTGGGTGACTTTTTTTTTGTGCCATAGATGAAATGGAAGATCGTGAAGAGTGATCATGACTTTCTGCCGTAGCATGTCTGGATAACCTATGGTCTTAGGTGACCATCGTTCAAAACGGAGCTTGCATCCGTCAACCTTAAGAGGTCCCAAGCTTAGTGTCCGAATGACCCTTCTTTCCGCATTGTACCAACCATCAAATATAGCAATAAACCTTTTAGGACCTAGTGCTCGCACTACTGGTTCATCATACAATCCTACTTTAGTTGCAGTGGTCATGGCAACATCCGTTTTAGCCCATCTAGATGTGCCTTCTTCAATGGTTACTATGACAGCATTTTTGAAGGCTTCTTCAAGGTTCAATATCCGGTTGGTGTAATTAAAAAAGCTTTGTGCCATTCTCACTACAAAGGGAAATAGTCTGCTTAGAAAAACTATTACTCATCCAAAACATATAAACAAAAAAAGTTTTTAGTTAGTACCGATGAATATCAGAAACTATAGTACTACGCTTGGTTGGCAAATAGTGAGTACCACACTGTTTGGTGTTCATAGTGGCATTAATTACAACATATCTACGTTTCATGAGTATTAATGCCCTTAACATACATGTGATCTAAATAAATTTAGCAAATTATAATCAATAATTTGTATAATAAGCTAGCTAGTTAGCAGCATACCACATTAGTGCGGCATGCAGTATATATAGTGTCAGCTCTAGGCAAATTTGTAAGGTGAGCAGTTTTGGAGATATTAAACTCTCCCAAGACTTGGACCAGTAATTACGCTATCTATATATAGGGTTGGTAAATTTGCAGTCATATATATTTTTTGTTGTGCTCATAACTTTCTAGTAGTAATACTATAATGTAAGTAAAATTTATCAATAAAATTAATCTTACATATCGTGCCAAATCTACACGTGATTTATAAAAACCGAGGGAGAAAATAACTGAGAGAAGTGCAATGCTATCAATATGCAGGAAGAGATAACTTTTGCATGGAAGGGGAAGCATTAAAAATTTCTGAAAGAATGATGAGAATAGAGTATAGCACGAAAATTAGTTTTAGTTATGTGATGCAAGCTTACCTTATAAAACCAATTCGGTGAGTCCGGAAGGATAAGAGGTTCTCACACTAACTTCACCTTGCCTGATCTATGATTGGCTAGGTCTAGTAGCAAGGCCCATTTATGATGAGCCTGCAATATATAGAGGGAAGGCTTGGGGATGTGTTTGCTTGGCGGTGCATATATAATCTAACCTATTTATTTTGGAGGTATGTAATGAATGTACAGATTGTCATTTAGATAAAAGCACAGAGGACCGACAAAAGGACAGAATCAAAGATGAATCGGAAGGCACTAACTGTCGTTCAGAACTATTATGTATCATTTTCTTAATCGAGTTAATATATTATCAATTATCAGGGTATGCAATAAATATGCAGACAATTATTAGGTAAGAATAGCTCCAGACAGAAAAAGTTAGAGACCAGTCATATCACAATAATTGTAGGGAATGAACTATTTACAACTCTTTTTTTTTCCTATTTAAGTTGTTAGAAAGTAAGCTGTATGAAAACTTTCATATGAAAATAGGGTATTAGTAGAAATTTAGTGGGGCATATTTGTGTAGAAATTAGTGATGATATAATCTGTATTACCAAAAAATTTTTAATTTGTCTTACAAGTAGTTATATTGCATGCAAATGGTAAGGCTATGAGCCCAATCTATACACGTGTCATCAATCATGATTAAACATCACTAATATGGGAGCTAAATTATATATTTAATATTTGATTGCAAGGAATATAACAATCCAAGTAGCTTGAAAATCAGATTTCTGATTCACAAGTGATACTTGTTTAAAGTTCATCTATGTATGGAACAACCTTACTTGAAGTAATGCGCATGCTACTGATGATGAGCCCAAGCACAGGGCATGCACTAACTGTATATGCACAGAGAGATTCTCAAGTCCAAAGCACCACGTGTTATTGGGTGAACTCACCTTTTTTTTTACTAGAAGAGTATGTTTTACTTTTGTAAGCGGTAAATGCATATTTCAAAAATAATTTTTACCACGTTAATCTTCTTAATAGGTCTATAACTAAGCTACATTTTTTATGGCATTTTTTTCCTTTTCTCTACACACATCGACAGATTATTGATTTTATAGATAACACATAACAAGCGATAATTATTTTGAGAGCAATAATAATTTTTTTTTAAACTTAATTACATAGCTCTACATCCTATAGACATTACTAAAACTTGCTGGAAGAATTTTTTATGTTTATATGTGACTAAACTACTACACTTGCATGCAAGCAATAGTGGAGTATACAAAATCTATTGCATATTACAAACACAAAGTAGTAAATAGAGGTCATCATGCATCCAACAGCAACAGATGACATGACATAGCTTTGGCTGAAACAAATCTTTCTGCCTGCATCCATGCATAGCAGGGTCAACCACATAGGTCCATAGTTTGATTTGTCATTATTATGGAACTGCACAAGTAGCTTTGGGAAGCACAATTGGGTCGTTCTTCTTTCTTGCTAAAATTCGGAAGCTAGTGAGTTACATCATCCAGACAAGAAAAGTACGTTAGGCTGTTTGGCTATAACTACAAAGTGAAATTAAGTAGTCGTATACTTTTAGGAGGACCACCACTAATGTACATATATATGTACACTTCCATATGAAAACTATATATGCTTTTTACACCATTGTTTGGGCACAAGCAATGAATGTATCAATTAGCCTGTTCCATGTTATACTTATGAATAGTGTATTCTTTTGATACATGAGTAAATTTAATTCATTGTACAAAAGATATTTTGAGAATACTGATTACTTAATAAATACACATAATGTTACAGGGAACATGATAAGACCGATATGCCCACCTACTTGTGACATTTATTTACTCTTTCTAAGCAAGCTAATGAGATGGCCTGGTGATGATATATAACATATTATACACTAGTAGGGATGGGTATATCAATTACAAGTACAATAGATGATACCAAATAATACAGGATAAAAGTGGGATACATGGCCACCTTCCCATGCTTTTCTACAAAATAAAGAATTTCCTCTATAAGGAAACTAGTGCATGTGCTCATTTGGATGGTGGCTGCTAGAACTATCGTGCGCTGCTAGAATATATATTACATTACAATAAATATAGTTTCACCATTTCTCATAGGACATTGGCAGTTTGGCAGTCCTGAAAAAATAACCTCTTATTAGAGAGGATGATAAGTCCTGAAAAAAATGTAAACATTTTTTTATAATTACAATAAAGTAAAGTAGACAGATAAAATATTAAAACATAAGGAACACATACCAGATAATTTATATTGCGTTGCCATTGTGGGTGAAGTCCTGGATGATGTTGAGTAATTCTCTAGAAAACTTTTCAACCGGTGTTTCTGGTGGTATTGGTCCGGTGTACATGAGTGGTTCAACATATAAACTTGGTTGATCTGTTGGTGGAGCAAACGCTGCCAGTGAAAGCATATCACCATAACTTTTATAGATTGAACTCAGCTGCCTCAGAAGATCTCTGTGAGTGTTAGATAGCTGGTTTTTTTCGACAAGCAGCACTTGATATTTATTCTGGGGAATTTTCACCCAATTGGTATAATGGAGCAGACTTGTAATTGTTTCCTTAAAGGCAACATAGTTCACATCATTAACATTTATATTCATGTGTATGATGCAATAATATATTGCTTTTTCAGAAACATTTTCCTTTGCATCGTAATCATTCATGCAAGGAGCTCCACAAAACCTCTCCACTCTTACACGCCCAGTATTGTTCAGTGGAGGAAACTCCACTTGTAGCCAGGCTAGCCTTTGAGTTTCCCTTAGCTTCACTATTCCTTCAGTGCGAATAATTGCACCTAACTTGCTTGTAATTTGCCTTAGGATGCTCTTACGTGAGATGTAGACGACATTGGGTTCCTGAATAAAAAGACAGAGATAAGTCCGGAGATGTATTATGTAAGCAGTTTGAGGAACTAATTGGTAGGTGGTGATATGTTGCTTAATTTAGTTATTAATATAAATGTTAACTAAATATAATAAGATCGAGGCTCATATCGTATATAAGTTTTGCATAATAAAATAAATGGATGTAATTAAAGGAAGGAAATTAATTAGTTGCTAGTCAAATGGAAAATGAGAAATAAATACACTGAATGAAAAATGATCCAGTTGATTGGTGTCCTGAGCGGGCATGGATGATTCTTCGACAATGTTTTTGCCCTTGTCCATCGCACTATTGCCAGGTGATCTTGTCTTTCCTAACAAATAAAATGGGAAGTAAGTAAGAACATAGCTTCATGCATTTACATGTAATCAATTAGTTATGAAAATACATAGGGGACCACAGAGATATCAAAACACAAACAATCTAAATTCCCTTAAAAATAGGGAAAACATGGAAATATTAAATTTTATAACAGGCATATATGACTGAAATATTTTTAATAAAAGAGTAATATATATAGAGTTAATGAAGGACATCATTGCACCGTCTTCATGATACGTTTGGGAGGACACATATAATACACATTCAGCTCCTATTTTATTTGGTCTATAAAGCATACCATGATTTATCAAATGGCGAATTACCTATGATGGGGGTGCTAGACTTCAAGCGGTGGCCATGAATGAGAAGTATGGTGAGAAAGTTCTTGTATAAATAGGTGCGGGAGTTCACTTCATGCACGTCATGCCAATGCCTATGTGTATGGATAGGACAGATAGACTATGCCAATGGCTAGAGTGGGCAATGGTGCATGCAACCATGGTACGATAGCTGCCACATTGACATGACCTATCAATTGTGCTAGTGTACAGACAAAAAATGTTGATGAAGCGTGGAGTAGGATCTTGTAGAATTGCTCTGCTACATCTACACCTCTTGTCGTAGCACTTTTGAATGAACCAAAACTTGAAGTGTTTAATTAAGCAACTTCACCAGGCAGGCTCTATAAAAAGGGCATACTTGATGTCGAAGGAGCAAGAGAGTTACCCAACTACATGCAGCCAGAAGTTCAATAGGGAGTAAGGTATGTTTTCTAAACATTAGTATGTGTCATTAAGCAAACAGATCGACCAGTATCCTTGTAGCGTGCATTTCTACCATAGTGTGCACCATACCTCTCTGCTAATTTTCAAAAAAGGGGAACAAATAATGTATCCACAGTTAATTAGTACCTTTTATTTACATTTAATAAGATTTTACGTATGATTGTCATTATAAGCTTCATAAAATTTTTTTTGAAGGATTCGCCATGGCTCAAGTAACTTTAAATTATGCGAGGATTCTAATGTAAATTGTGGATCAGTTTGGACTTGAGAAACCAACGGTGGCACATGAGAAAAGGGCGGATGGGATCTTCCATTCCTTTATTGAAGTGGATCTTGTAAACTGGGTGTCTAAAGGGTTTCGAGGTCCAAGACAATTCATGGGAACATCACCTGTCTCTTCAAGAAGAGCTATGAGAAAAGCAACTCGTGATGCTCTCCGAAGGCTAGAGAAATGTGGCCTTGTTAAGATCAATGACAGCCGGCACGATTTGAAGTTATGGAAAAAGAGAGTCATGGAGGTTACTAAAGTATGCAAGGAAGTTGTTGAAAGTAGAGATGAGCTTGAGAGAGATTTCTTGTTTTTGCAACAAAACCACGCTAAGTTACTCGTAGAGAACTGTGAACTGCAAAAGAAAATGGTTGAGTTGCAAGAGAAAGTAGATTGCTGGAAGGCAGATAAGGAAGAGAAGCATAAACTCGTCATTGAGAATTATGAATTAAATGTAGAAGTGTGTGCTCTAAAAAGGAAGCTTTTGGAAGCTAAGAACAAGAACGAATAAGCATATTCAGTTCTCGGCAAACCAAGCATAAGCACTACTCATTTGTTTTGCTTTATTGAGGACAAACGTGCTCCCAGCTATAATGTTAGTATTAGATATATGTGATTCCCTAAAAAATGTAATCTAAATTTACTACTGCTATCTCTTTTCTTATGGTACCTTTCTTTGTAAATATTCTAGTAGTTAAATATGGAGGGCTCTAAACAGTTTCCAATTTAATTACGATGAGATAGCAACAAGCGGCAAGCTTGTTTTGTCAAAGGAAAAAACACACATGCAGTCCAATCGATAGAGCAATAGCTTATTTTGACAAAAAAAACACACAGGTGGTCCAATCGATAGAGCAATACCCTTATTCAGACAAAACACACACTTTTCAGACAAAAAACACACATGTAGTCCAATCTATAGAGCAAACCCTTATTACAAAAACACACATCCAGTCAAATCGACAGCGCAATTGAATCTTCATGCTTTATGTGTCCAATCGATAGAGTACATGGAGTATACTGTGCAGATACATTCCTACAAAACACAGTGATGCACTCCAATCGATGGAGCAATTGAATCTGCATGCCATATATGTCTAATTTACACATGCTAGATTGTGCAGGTACAGTAGTCAATGTGTAACATTATGGGCAGGATAAGCTCCCTAGCCGAGGGAACCAGGCCAGGCATTGCAACTTGCAACTCCCTATAGCTCTTTTTGTTTCCATAAGGCTACTCTCATATATATAGAGTAGTGGTACAATCAGCTGTAACACTCTTCATGGGTGATTTTGTCATCATGCGAACAGCTTGACCTTAATTTCCTAAAAAAATATTCACGTTGACGTGATTGACGATTAATTTTGTTGATATCGTACCACTAGACAATCAATTTTGTTTTCTTGCACGATAACAATATAATGGTAAATATTTTTTGACCCACAAATGATAAATATTTTTTTTAGCGGGATAGGATATTTAACGTCATGAAACTGGTTTGGTGCTCCAAATTATACTAAAGCTATAATCATTTGATTTCCTTGTTGAGCACTGCATATGTGGTTGCCTGACGTGAATAAAAGATTAATCATCATGTGTGCTTCCGACTAAAATTTATTGGACATGTGCATCACTCCAACCTAGCTAACTCTAATGGATTGCCCACCTATTATAGCTAAACAGATCCAAAATAAAACATCAATAAGGCAAACTACAACTATTTAAGAGTCCCACCCAAATGACTATTTGCTCACTATAATCTTATTATTTGATTAGAGAAAAAGAAATGATGCTATGTATGAACTGATTTTATGTTAGACACGTGTTTAGGAAAATGTTTTACTCCTGAATCATGCTCCACATATTCAGAATAATATTATCCCATCTCTTTCTAAAAAAAGAACAATATTATCCCTTCACCTTGCTTCTTGCATGCGTGTAAAGGAAATAAGCGTACGACAAGTTTCTCTCTGCGTCCTCGTTCTTTCTGCATGCACGCACAGAAGCAAGTGTACGGTCGTGAATATCACTGCACATGCTGATGGGTCATATCCTACAAATGTCGATCGGTCACATTCTAGTGTATGGAGCCCTATAGCAGCCTAAATAGAGTCACAATATTGATTACGTGATGTGACTAAATTGGCTTGGTGCATCATGCTGAATAGAACAATCTTTACTTATACTAATTTTGAAAGTCCTAGAAGGCCCCACGCTAACCATATATATGAGGGTAAAATAGCTATAAATTTCTACGTTAATAAAAAAACCCTAGGGTTTTGATGCTGAAGTTAGTATTTTTGAAATGGGTTAAATAATTAACCATGCTGAAACAATTTTCTCAAGATGGGTATGTTAGTGATATGCCCTAGAGGCAACATGAAGATGTTATATATATCATATGCTATGTTTATAATGTATTGATTTGTTCCTTGAAATAGACACCATCATTATTGATCTATGAGTATGTGACTTATTCATGAGACTCTTAATGTCAAATGTTGCTATTTCTAAATGATCCCTGATCATATATCATATGAAGAACAAATATGATTCTAATATCAGCATATGTATTTATTGATGATCATGTCTCATGAATCATGGTATGGAGATACCAAATCGATAATATGGACATATGTTAGTGAACATATGTTGGATAGACCCGCCATGAGATACTGTAGAGATTTCATGTGTCATTAGTTAGTCTCAAGTAGTGTTTATGTAGAGTCCTTAGACTTGATATCATTATGATTCCCAACATACGTAGTAGCTTATTTTGGGACTACTAAACACTACTCCGTAACTGGGTAGTCATAAGTAGTCTTCGGGTTTGCTATGAAATGTGTAGTGGGATATGAATGATCAAGATAGAATTTGCCCCTCCTTATGGGAGAGATATCTCTGGGCCCCTTGATGTAATGGATTATGGAAGTGCATGGCCATGCTACGGTGATTGAGGTGTCAATCATAAGTTTATAATCTATCACAGGATCGAGAGAGTGATTGAGCTATCAAGAGGATGACACAAGTCTCGCCTTGAGCTCAATCGATATCGTGAGGCAAAGGGATTTGTACATAAGGACACTACAGGTTCAGCCGATATAATCTTTACGTATATTTTGGGGCTAATATGTCTTGCTAGAGGCCGCTATTAACAGGGTGACCAGAAAGACGTTTCTGGGTCGTGACAAAATATACGTGAACCTACAGGGTCGCACACTTAATGGGTTGGAACACTTATTCGAATGTGATTCGAATATGAGCTCGATTCGGATAGAGATCCGAGTAGACTCTTACTGGCCTCGGTCCACGAGGCCCGAGTGAGGAGGTCTATATATAGGGAGGCGAGAGGCTGAGGAGTTTCACGTGTGTGTTTTCTGTTAGCCTCGAGCAAAACCCTAGCCGCCACCTTCCGAGCCAAACCCTAGCCGCTCACGAGTGCTAGTACACTCGCGATTGGCGTTCCAACCCCGAACGTGTGGATACCCATAGAGGCGCTACTCGTTGCGGCGTTGATCGGCCGGAGATCGACTACTTCCACTACTACCTCGACGCGCGCGTGGTTGGACCGGCTTCTCCAACACTTCTTCCGCTGCACTGCGCGTCTAGTGGTAACGATCCATGATCCCTCTCTCGCATGATGTCCTGGTATGCGCGGTAGAAATTTTTATTTTCTGCTATCGTAGCTTACGCACACTCCTACAGGGTAGTCTCCCTATCTTTTTTTGGTGTCACTTTTTTTTTCTTCCTGTGAATTCTATGGGCCGGCACTAGTGCGCATGTAGTACTGGATTGCTGATTTTTCAATAGCGAGTGTACAGTGCACATGTGCATGTATGGCAGGTTTGCACGTAACATGGCAAATTTGCACCTCCATCTGTCCACAATTATAAGAGAATCTAGGGGTTCAAGTTTATGCACAAATAAAAGTGATTTTGGATACTACTTGTCTCATCCAACCATCCCTCATTTAAATTTTACCAAATCTTACCCCACTTACGCCCCTACTTTCCAACTATCTCTTATTCGTTGAGGTGCATTATAAAGTTTTTCTCTTAACCCTAATCTTTCCAAAGGAATCTAAAATCCCATATATTTCTGGATAGAGGGGCTACAATGTAATCCTAAACGGTTGGTGGTGCTATTATTTTTGCGTGTGAAGCGGTTATATTATACTCCCCCGTTCCAAAATATAAGGCATGCTTGTTTCAAGCAAAATCAATCTTTTGTAAATTTTAACTAATAATAAAACTAACAATATAAATGCTCAATATTATGCATGTCATATCATTATATTTGTATTTGAGAGAACTTTCATATAATGTTAACTTTGTAGATGTTGATATTATACTATGAAATAATTAATAGTCGAAATTCTATATTGGAAACCATGTAAAAAACTTTTATGCCTTATATTTTGGGATGGAGGAAGTATATATATCTTTGTTAGTTTGTGCTGTTGCTTATATATAGTGAGTGCCCTTTGAATAGTTGGTCTAGCAGGTGTTATCTAGGAAGGAGTACATGGATGATGAGAGCAATATTAGTGTTGAGGACAATCCAGCCGAGGAGTTTAATGGTACTCGAGAAAGCTGGGAATCAGAGTTCAGAGATTTTCAAATACCAGAGATGACAGTTGATGGTATGATATATGAATTTTGCATAGTTTGCTGATTTCTTTATATATATATGAATGTATTACTGAGGTTAGTTTTGTGTTAGTGGGTTGGTTCTATTTTCGTTATGGGGCGTCTTTTGCTATTATATAACTTTTACCTAAGTGTTGAATCTAATTCCGGTGTGCTTTATTCAGAGGGAACTTTTCATGTCACTATTACTTCCAAGCTCCTTGTTTCTAAAGTCATGAACAAACTTAAAGGGTCAAATCCTGTATATGAAGTTCGGTGTGTTGGTCGTGGTCATGTGGCAAGTGCGGTAGTTTTATATTCCCAAGAGTAAAAGTTCTCTTGAGCTGGATACTATTAGAGTAGATGGGGGTATGGATATTGAGCCGAGGAAAAAGCTGCTGCATCACTTTTGGCACACCTGAAAAAAGAAAGAAAGGTCATTGTAGTGGATGATAACTATATGGAGTGTGTGCTTATTACAAAAGGGATTGTAAGCAGCTAAGACGTTTTATATCTCAAGTAGTTGAAGAGCATGATTTTGCATTGTGTGCATGCTCTGATTTCAAGAGGGGCTGGCAGATTACGTTGGATTATGTGACCTCCGCTGAGGATACATGCAATCAAATTTGTAATAGCTATTTTCGTCTGAACAATGGCAATAATATATCTAACACTACGGCTGCCGTACTACTTGACGTCTTTCTCCTTGGTGAGTGGATTGGTGAAAGAACATTTGAAGGAACTGTCGACTTGCAATATACAACTGCGCGGATGTTGTAGAATGGAGGATGTTGTTTTTATCCGTTCTTGACCAAGGGCAGCCTTTTTTTGTCGGTGTATGAAATATAGGTCTTTGTGCAATGTAGATATGCTTTGGTGTTAGTGTCATGCATATACAGTGGAGCGTGAGTGTGCTACTGTCGTTTAGGTTGCTCTAGTACTGTACCTAGGTTGATGTTTAGTAAGAAGAACCTATGATGTAAAATACCCGTTGCTATGTTTCTGTATGAATGCATGTGATATATATAGTGTT
This sequence comes from Oryza meyeriana var. granulata, assembly GCA_003991445.1. NCBI lineage: Eukaryota > Viridiplantae > Streptophyta > Magnoliopsida > Poales > Poaceae > Oryza > Oryza meyeriana. The sequence goes on along the minus strand of RYFJ01001200.1, from coordinate 292,181 downwards.
TGTTTATGTGCCCATTTGACTACGAGTTGGTTATGGTGGGGAATCTATTTGTTATTGGATTGTAAAATTGGAACCTGGATATTGTCGTCTGATGATCAACTTTGGCTTATTCATTTTTGATACAGTAATTATAAATGACCTGTGATTGATTACGAGTACAATTCGTTCATGTACGTCTGGTAGAACTTCTATACAGGTAAAGTAGACATCATCTCATATGATCATGCAAGCCAATATAAGTAGTTATGTAACTTATTACTGCTGTGCGAATGGATGTTGGAACTGTCTTTTCCTAAAAATCAAAATTTTGAATGTGATTTGAAAATTATTTTAGGTGTGGTTGCCTCGCTCTTGATAATAATAAAAAAACAGCATAGGTCTTGAAAGTGACAAAGAAAAACCCAATTAAATTAATTTTAAAATCAAATTCTAAAACTAGAAATGACACGCAGTTTTTTTAGGGGGAAAAGGCAATTCCAAGTGGGCTCATCTACAAAATTATATATTAATCAGAAATAACATAAATCCTCATATTAATCGGATGCATATAGTACGGTTCAAATTTCTTGTCAAGTGTGTTGTGCGTAAAGAAATAAAAGAGTTCGAATCAATCATAAATTAATTGCCATACTTGTCTAAATTATTTTGCTTCTCGTATGCAGGCAAATTTCTTTTTGCATGGATACATAGAGCCAAGTGGATGACCAATTTCTGGACATAGATAGTCACTTCCATAAATTTCAATCAGTCATCTTCTGTAAATAGTGTATAGCCTTCACACAAGTAAACAGACTGCAACGGTGCAGTCTCCACATGTATCCACCATGCAGCATTCTACATGCATGTAATAAGCCTGCCTGTGCAGCTGCATGGGTTGGTGGGTAGTACAATCTAAAGGCTAGCATATAGTGTTTGTCTGCTATAGTTATATATATTGATGGCACAAAAGTCCAACATGCACGAAAAGTAAGTTTTACATGACCCTAAAAATTTTAATAAGGAAAATCTATTCTAGACTTAGTTTGAACAGGGAATAATGGGCTAGCTTGTCAAAAAAGTTAAATAGTGATCCTCACTGTCATGCAATTGGAATTGAATAAATAACAACATGCATGTATTATACTCCCTCGGTCTTAAAATAGTTGTTATTTTAGGTTGCGTTCAGCAAGAGCATAAAGGGGAGAAAAGTTCCACGTTTTCCACACGCATGCTTTCTGAACTGTTAAACGGTGTGTTTTATGCAAAAATTTTCTATAGAAAAGTTGCTTTAAAAAATCATATTAATCCATTTTTCAAATTTAAAATAATTAATACTCAATTAATCATACACTAATGGCTCAACTCGTTTTACTAATCTTCTCAATCTTCTCCTTTCCCCTCCTCTCAAACACACCCTTAGGATTCAAAATTTGTCCCAAAAAGCTTGTCACTTTAGAGTATTTTTGTTACATCAATCATCTCTAATTCAAAATTTTTTCCATCCTACCCATAACTACCTTCTCGCTCCAAATCATACATCATTTAATAGGGGACACTATGGTTATTTTTTTTTCTAAACCTTAATCTTTACTAAATAAGCTAGAACGACAACTATTTTTTGATGGAGGTAGTAAGATAACTATGCTCACCCCTAGGGAGCTGACTAGGTCCCATGTTTCTTTAATTTATAGATAATAATGATAGCAAATAAAACAACAATTAACTTTCCTTAATAAGGCATTACTTAGCCTAAGAGAAAGTAAGCCAAATATGATATTACATTTAACTCTCTCTTTAGAAATCCTTAGCTTCCCTATTCTCATATTTAATGGGTTGTTGATGTTATATATATACTTTGAGATCAATAAAGCAAACTTTGTGCACTCTTTCTTCATGGAACAGATCATCGTCATGTTTTCCCATGCTGCACTTTTATGATCTATTTGTTCATGGAAACATAGTTAGTTTCACGTATATTTGTTGAATTAAATGTACCGTTAAGTGGTGCATTCACTTTATCCACACCTATCTCACACCACTGAGGCTGCTATCACATGCATGTATTGGTGGCTTAAGCATAGAACCAAGGAAATTGGGATAGGGCACGATTGAGGTCGTCATAGTAAAAATTATCTACTATTGCTTAGGAAATGGAAGATAGGAGATGGCCTAGTAGCCACATGAAGCATGCTGTATTTCACACCATGTGAGTGAAAGAATCTCACACATACTGTATTCCACAGTATATCAGTGAAAGAATTTCCCATGTCGAAGCTGCTATAAGTAACAACACTCAAGCAGCATGAAGCCATGATGCAAAGAACAGAGGAAGTAAAGAAGGAAGGAAGAGAGCTACACCATCCAGATGAATTCATCAACAAATATGCAGCTTGGAGGTAACTAGGGATGAAAACGGTCAGAAACGGTCGAAAACGGTATTACAATATAGAAAACGAAAACGGTCGGTACGGGATTTTTCTATATTTTAGTAAATAATGAGGACAAAAAATGGTTGAAAATGACTGTGAAACCAATTGAAAATGACAATTTTTTATGTTTTGCCAAATTCGAAAACAGTCGAAAACGGTATCATAATATAGAAAACGAAAAACGGTCGGTACGGGATCTATCCCGTTCAGTTTCATCCCTAGAGGTAACCCACACTCCCTTTACTATCCTCAATTCATTTGGTTGAAACCCAGCAAAAAATGTAAAGCTATGGTCAATGTACTTAAGAAGTGTGCAATCGCAAGAATTATGGGCAATTTAGAAAGTTCTTCAGAGGTTGTTGAAAGTACCCTGCAAGAAATCTTTAGTTTCCACTATCCTTGGAGGGTGGTCCCAATAGGAATTAGAACTTACCTCATAGAATTTCCTTCCTCGAGCCTATTAGAGAAGGCATCATGTGAGAAAGTATTGCTTGGCTCCAAGAATGCACTAGCAGTGACAAAATGGGAAGAAAATATGGGAGCCATTGGAGAACTACAGAAGTTTTAGGTTAGGATTAGAGGGCTGCCCAGAGAATGCTGGTTAGTGAATGATGTGAAGAGGCTTCTTGAGCCTTTCTGTGGTTTAGATAAGGTGGAGTAGGGGGGCACTACCAGGGACTGCCCTGATTATATGCGAGCATTGATTGTTTGCCTGGGGCCTCAATATGTGCCTTGTGTTGTGAGAGTTGTTATCAATTGCAAGCTTCATGATGTGTATATTCATCCTGAGATTGGCCAAGGCATGGCTTCTTTAGATGTGGAGGCGAACTCCTAAAACACTGGACCCAACGGTATGTGTGGATACACAGCCGAGATGCATAATAGACTTGCACTACTAGGTATGTCGAGGTGAAGAGAGGTACGTGTGAAACCAGGGTATATTGTAGATAGTGACGATGGAGGCGCTGTTACACCACCAAATAGCCCAAGTACATACCCCACAAAACTTGGACCTTTAGGACTTTCACAAGAAGGATGCCGCAAGAATGAGATCGATCTCACACGGAATAGCACTCAAGGTCAAGAACCATGCAAAGGTACTGAACTACATAGCCTTTCTTTATTTATGTAAAAATTGAACATGTGCCATCTAATAATTCATGTTGCCAAGCACCCATGATCATATATATCACTAATGCTCTTACTTATAAAATTAATGAATAGAGCCTCAAGGGACCAGACAGGGAAACGATGGCATTGGAGGGCATAGAAGGTATATTGTACATCCAGAAGCAACAATTGAATTGTCCTTAAAACATCAGAAAATTATTAGATGACGCTTAATTGTGTCCTATCATGCATGCTCTATAACACAATGCAAGTTTTAGTTTTGTCTCAAAATTCCGAGTCTTTGTAAATTATTTTCCTTCTTGTATCGAAACCCTGTTTGTTTGAAATATACCCTATTTCTTTTTCATATTGAGAAAATGTCTTCGTAGTCCATTTCTACTCATGTTCTTTCCATATAGCATGAATATGCTTCCGCACATGGAAATCTTTATTCATTGCAAGTATGTGAGGACCCCTTTTGTTTGTCTCTGATAACTATATATTGTGGTAATTCCTTTCTTCAGAAACAGTTTATATATAGGATATGCACACAATGGATGTTTTCACATGGTAAAAGCTTAGGTTGATATACTCGCATGAATGATATAATTATATTATTTATTTTAATGCAGGCCACTAGAACTTTTTCCAGATGATTTCTGGACAAACGGTGACCAGTACAATGATGCTAGCAGGGAGGCCCACATGGATGGATAATGGCTGGCCGCTGGAGTGGTTCCAGCATGCAGAAGTTAGCCCTCCTATATTTATAGTCTTAGGCCCTGTTCGCAACTCCAGTGAGGGACAGCTTAATTTTTTTGGATTCCGCGCGCACGTTTTCCAAAACGATAAACGGTGTGTTTTTTGCAAAAATTTTCTATATGAAAGCAACTCTAAAAATGCAAATAGATCCATTTTTCAACTTTTTAATAGTAAATACTTAATTAATCATACGCTAATAACGTTTCTCGTTTTACGTGCGACTTATTTGAGCCACCCAATAAGCACTTAAGAACACACCCTTAGTAACTAAGAATGATGTCGTGCATTAGTGCTTATTTGGTTCGATCAGTATACATTCGTGCATTAGTGCTTATTTGGTTGTAAAACACTTTGTAGCTGGGTAATTGCCATAAATCTTATATTTAATTTGCTATCACAAATCATATTTGATATATCTGGAAAGGAGAACAAATTTGCATGTGTTTTTAAAGCTTTATCGCCCTGGCACTGAATGGAAACCAGTGGGAAGAGTTTGACCAAGAGATTTTCCTAGGTATTATGCAATTCCTCTAGCATGGAATTCCAAGACGACACTGATGATTTCAAATATTTTTGTATCTAGCTATATCTTTTACAAAATTACTTTGCAAACCATAGGCATGTTTAATCATACGTATTATTAATATTTAGTGTAAAATTGCCGCATGCCACCTTTAATTATGTTTTGCATGCCAGGAGACTCCTCCTTGGTTGCTAAATACAAATTAACCAATATGCAAAACATAATCAACATTGGTTCTACTTACGTAATGCTGGTGGAAGAGTAAATGCGGGAACTATTAGTTGAAGAGGTCTTTTTCAATACATGACACAGAACTTAACATGAAGAAACCAGTTCACCTCTAATTGGACCAAGGCCAGTGGGCCACTATGGTACATTTTATTAATCTATAGATACTTGAAGGTCTAGCAAGTGAACTTTCTAATACATACATTACCAAATAACATATAAATAGCCCTAATATAGGCTGCAACAAGCTCTTTAGTACAGCAATAGAAGGCCATTTATTCCTATATGTACACAAGGAGCAATACTAAGACACTGATAATACGAGTAGACAATAATAACCGGATGCTGTACTGAAGAAGTTGTGGTAGGTAGGTGACGATCCGGATCAACAAACTATGAGCTCAATCATCACTGTAATTGCAAACAATGCAACCTTTAAACATTGTATCATTATTTAAATCAATGTATTATTATTTAAACATAGTTAGTCACTAATGCCACAACTAACTGAGTTACCTCGTCTTCCCTTTCTTTACAGAGAATAGTTCCTTGCGAGTTGACCTAGATCGGTTGCCAAGTGGAGTTCTACAACATAAATATCTAATATTATCAAACGATCCAAAAGAATGATAAATGCATAGGATGATATTTTAACAATAGCTTGAGACATAGCAATATGGTGCGTACCCATGTTCTTCAGAAATCTCATTCCCCTTCTGTGGTGAATTTTCTAAAACAGTCATGGGAGCAAAAAGAGGCGGTGGAGTGGTGCTGCCTTTAGGATCTATTGGGATTTCAGTTACACCAAATGACTGAATGGTAGATACTTTGTTGGAGCTACTCCCTGATGCCTCCGTTAAAGGGGTAGGATCACATTTGTTTTGAGCACCTGATGTTCCAGCCAAGATTGCAATGCTAGGATTGTTTTTTAGGAGTGGCATGATCACTGTTCTTTTGCCCATCAATAGGGGGTGGATTAAACACTCTCCTAGCTTGAAAGTACAATTGTCCAGTCCGAAAGGTTTGCTCACTTATTACTACTTGGAACACATACCTACGGCCAATGAGAGCACGGAGGGGCGAAGGCAGCAAAATCTGGTTGGATGAGCTTTCTTCAACTAGATCGGCTGCTGTTCGTTGCACACCTTGCTCTACCACACCACCAAACATGAATATTTTTGCACGGCCTGTGCTGTCCTTGATCACAACATTTAGCTTGTAGCTGTGCAGTGAATAAAACGTACTGAATTTAAGGAGGAAAAGTTACTATGTATGTGTGACACTGGAACTAACAATAGGTAGTACCTAGGTGTGATTATTGGCTCTGTGTTGTCACAGTTAACACACTCAAATCCTTGAAAAGTTGGCTTTACACCCTTCCTGCAAATACTGCAGCTTTATACCACCAACTACTTGAGACACCAATTTCCTTTATACGTGCATCACAAGTGAAGCGTACATCCTAAAACAAAATAGAGGACCAATTTCAAAATAATATATGACATAAAAGTTTTAACTAAACCTATCTAGAAATCGCGTTTACGTTGTTTTCATGAGGATTCAAGGATAAAAGCTCTGATATAGACTTCCTATTAGCATCTGCCTCATCAGCGGCTCCTTGTGCAGTATCATCACTAGGTAGGAGAAGAACCTAACAACCTCTTCCCTAGAGGCTGAGGAAACACATATCGATGGAAAAATTACATCATCAGTAAATAGTGCCATATATAGTACAACCAAAAGGAAGTGTAAGTACTAAATATAAGTGTATATAGTACCTTGAACGAAAGGCATTAACCTCCAGAATATCAATGTTAATGTACCATTTTGTGCCAACACTGCTCCGGCAGCTTGGAGCACCTATGTATTTATAAACACGCAATGTTTAGAGTTCTCAGCTAATTGTATAGTATGTGCCATCTATGCAAGGCATGATATAAACTAAAGCTCACCTGAGAAGAGTTTCATATTAAGGCCAGCGAAAACAATTACAACTGGTTCATCTTTACCAATAGTTTCAATAAGGAACTCATCTTCAAAAGAAGTTGCATGCTCAGCCCATAAAGTGATCACTAAGAGCTGATCACTCTAAAATTATTGCTAAGAAACACTACAGTATTTTTTCGAAACTAGAAGGTGCGAACAAAAGTAATTGGCGAGAAAACAGACCTCAGGTCTTGTAATTCCACATTCCGCCTAACAGACGGTCCATTCAAATGTTACTGTGTATCAGTGGGTGCACAACTGTGAGTTGTCCAATAACATCTGTTTTTTTTTTGTAAAAAAAAGAACTTATGTGATTGCACTGGGGAAGAACAATAGTAGATGGACAATAAAAATATAATATTATAAAATTTGGAGGATGTATACCTACTAAACCATTTGGATGCTTTGCTCTTTCTTCCAAATCCTCAAAGTCCACAAAATTAAAAATGTAGCGTGGAAGACTGCCAAATATCTCTGTAGGCATTTCTTCAACAATAGTCCATGGTGTAAAAAATATGGTAAATGTGCTAGGCACAACATTGAACGTTCTTGTCTATCTACTAACACAAAAATTCCGTAAGAAGTAGGCATGTCCTTCCACTATAGACATTGAAAACTTTCGTAGTTCATTTTCTCCCACACAAGCTGTAATGCCTACCCCCTAAGAAATCCATACCATGGGAAGTAAAAATAATTAATGTCATGCATGCTATGTAAAACAAACTAATATAATTAATGAACATGGCTGATTATGTACCTCTTCATCCACCAAGATAAGTTCCATAGCAGTAAACCTCTCCCTTTGGAAGTTCCAGATAGATGCCACAACCTAGCTACTCTGACCTTTATACGCCAATTATGCCTGGTGGAATTAATTTGTGATAGCAGACTGTACTCCATCGGAAGCTTTTAAGAGACAGGACCAAAATGAACAAACTGATTAACTAATTAATATGATCGATGGTGTAGGATGTATGTACATCATAGGAAAATTTGATGAGTGGGTAGCAAGACAACATTGAAAAGCTCAAAAAAACGAAGAGAGGCTCAAAATTGGAAACTAATGATGAGTAAGGAGGAAGAAAAAAAACTTGGACATGGAAAAAGAAATACTAAAGAGATTGCAGCACCTCTCTGTAAACAATATTCTGAGTAACACTATGGCTGGATTCTGTATCATTATCAATTAAAATTCTATGTCCATTTCTAGAAGTGACATGGGATATAGCCACATAGACTTGTCCATGGGTAAAAACTGGGCGTGGCAAGTATAAACCAACATTCTGCAAAGTTTGCCCTTGGCTCTTATTGATGGTCATTGCATAACAAAGTCGAACAGGAAATTGTCGTATGCTAAGAACAAAAGGCCATTTCGTGCTTGATACATGCAATGTGATTCGAGGAAGAAGGACTTTGTAACCTATATGTGAACCTGTAATGATTTCAGCCTCCAAAACTCAATCATCTAGCTGTGTTATTATAAGTAGCGTGCCATTGCAAAATACAGCACTTTGATTTAAATTGCGTAACAACATCACAGGTGAACCAATCTTCAGTACAAGTTTATAAGGAGGAATGCTTTTAAATTGTAATGAATTTAAAAACTCAACTGGGTAAAGTAAGTCTAGGTTACCATGTCCTGTTGAGGATTCAACCAGCGTATTTGAACTAAGGTAAATTTTTTTGTGGCCAGGGACCAAAGAAAGAACACAACTGTTGATTTAATCAATAGTATCATTCTTTGGATTAATAATAGCCCTCTCCCTTAAGTAGTTTGGATTGGAATATGATACTTCCAAGTTTGGATAAGTAGATTTAATAATATCATCAATAGAAGAGTCCAATCTTGGAATTAAGATGTCATATGGTACCTCAATCCAGTCTCCATCATCACTCTGTGAACTCCCTTTTGCAGTGCCATCACCAATACTCAACACCCAATCGTTAAATTCTTTTATTTGATTAGCTGGTAAACCACTGTCTAACATGCTGAGCAATCACATGTTCACTTTAGACGTAGAACATTAACATAATTCGATAGGTATGAATTAGTTATTGATGCATATATTATATCCAGCCTACCCCCACCCTCGACTATTGGCAATACTTGCCTAAAATCTCCACCAAACAACATAGTCTTTCCACCAAATACCTTGTTAAAACATGTAGGATCTATTTTAGCAAGAATGTCACACATGCTGCAGTCTAGTGATTCAAAGCAATACCGGTGAGTCATTGGGGCTTCATCCCATATTATCAAAGAGCACTGCACTATTAAATTAGCAAGGAATGTCCCTCTCTTGACATCACACACAGATGCCTCGTCAATGACTATAGGGATTTTAAATCGAGAATGTGTAGTATGACCTCCAGGGAGCAAGAGCGAAGCAACCCCAGAAGACGCCATTGCAAGAACAATAAGCTTTTCGGACCGTAGACGTGAAATAATAGTATTCCAAAGAAATATTTTCCCGGTGCCACCATACCCGTACACAAAAAAGCATTCTCCTGTTCCACCATAGACCGATTGAATGATAGTATCATAGATATGCTTCTGTTCCCCATTTAGTTGCTTGATCATAGTGTCATGCTCATTTTTAAGTTTTGAAACATCATATGCCATTTCCTCAGCTAACAACCTATTTTTTACTTTACTTAAAAGATTAAAGTCAGGTTTAGGTAAGCCAAAATCACTCATGGAAGCACCACTTTTAGTAAACAGATTATCAAACTCCACTAAAACATGACTTTTCAAGTGTTGTTCTGGAACTATATATGAGGGCAATTGTATTATCCACTGAATTTTTCGGTGGATATCATCAGTGAAGTAAATGTAGAACTCAGTAAATAGAGAGAGTGCATCACAAACAAAGCAAAAAAGGACTATAGTAGCAAATAGCTGCTGCATCTGAGCAGCTGAAACCCACATAGATGCTTCCCTAAGAGCCTCACGCCACTCGTTGTCATCACCAAGTAGACCAAGTGCCTGGCATGCATCCTTCAATGATGGGTACAAAACACCATGAACAGTTCGCAGATCTTCATACGATGTAGCCCCCTTGACAACATTTAGAAGCATACGGAGGTAATAAAGCTCACCACAACTAGGATTAATGTAGATAGCCCGACCAATTTTTTTGCTGTCTTAGGAGAATGCCAACATTTCTCCTTTTTATTCCAAACCCACTTTGTTGGGAACTCTATATATGTTACCTCTCAGGCATCTAGATACATCTTATTATCTGAAAACCTCTCAGTCAAAGTTGTTTTTCTTGAATGGGGGTCATCTACAATATCAACTAATGGTCACTTAGCTAGGTACACAATGCTATTCATCAAGGGAAGATGTACAGCTAGCCTCTCAACTGCTGGTGTTCTATAATGTATATCAAATTCAAACAAATGCCAAACAGCCTCATGTGAAGATAAATAATGACAATCAATGTATTCCCGGACCTCATTGATATCATTAGTTTGTTCTTTCACACTCGTGGTTTCGGCACTAATGTCATTACTATTAACTACAGTCTGTAAATTCCTTATAGAGTCCTGAGCATCAAAACTCTCAATTACAGCTCTAACACAGTCTGGGCCTTTTGTAATATATTTAAACAAGTATTTGATAAGGTGTGTCTTATTACACCACTCGACATTTATATGAGTCTTAAAACGCTTTAACAATTTCAAATTATATGGTCCAACCCAAGCGTTGTCCAATTTAACCCCATATCGCTCAACAAAATTACCCGTCTCTGCACGACATTTGTACTGTGCAAAACCATCCTCACCCATGATTGTGTCATCCTAGTAATTTTTTGGGAAAATTTTTGAACACTTACCATCTTTCATGCATGCAGATTTTTTATTTTGATCCCCACAAGGGCCATGCACCATAAATTCATCGACAAGTTTATAACCCTTAGGGTCAGACGACCTATTGGGTATCTCTGCACATATTATTGAATCAATGAAGGAGGGGTGCGGGTCTTTAGTATTACCTTGAAGCCAAACCAAAATATGGACGTGAGGTAGACCACGCTTCTAGAACTCAACTGTGTAGAGCACTGAAATATAGGAAGAAAATTGTAAGGTGTGATAAAAATTTATAAATAGATACTATACAACCAGAAAAATGAGTCTCCATGTATTTCAATGTTACTAAACAATCAGCAAAAAGGGCATCAGTGACACACATCTATGCATGCATGCCTACTAACACGTGAAGTAGGATATAGAAATTGCATATAGGACAAACAAGAAAAAGAAGAGGCTAGGCACATAGAGATCCTATTACATGTAGAGTAATCAGTAAATAATAGGTGCATAGAACATCACGAAAAGGGCAAATCTTTCCTCTTCCTTGACTGGAGTAAAGAATAAGCAACCACCAGATTCTAATAAATTGAAAGCAGTCAATTACTAACCAAACGATCACATACATATACTATATATCTCACACATAAAATAGATCTTCAAAAATAGCTAATTTGGTAATAATTATATGTCACGCTTACCAATTAATACATAGCAAATGTTCATAAGGATGCTTAATTACTAATGTGAATTTACACTATATATCCTTTTCAACAAAAACAATATTCTATAAGACCATTAATAGTAATCATACATGCTCGTGCCTTCCCAAAATAAGTACCCTTCTTCAACACAAAAACAAGTTCTTCCACCTTGAGTTTGAAAACTCTACTTACTATATCAGGTCTAGCTTCTGGTTTTTGCCCTGGAATAAATGCAAGAGCGTCAGCTATTTCCTGCCGCTTCGGATTACAAGTAAAAGTAATGAAAAGGTCCGGTGGCCCATAAAACCTACAAATTGCCATTGCATCTTGGTAATTTTGTACCATATATCTTTTACTTCCTGTAAAGCTAGCAGGCAAAATAACCCTCTTACCAACATTGTTCCCATCAACATCACCCTTGTGCAAGGCATCTTGGATCCCCTTGTAAATCTCTGACCTTAAATTCTTGTTGTTCTTAATGACGAACCTAAGTCTATTTTCCTCCACTGATGCAAAAGCGTCAACAATATACTGCTGAAACAACCGACCACCACTAATCAATGTTATTGCCTCACATCTACGTTGTTGCAACCGGAAAGCATAATATTCAAGCATTGTAACCTCATCCCTCGCTCCAACCTGCAAGACCTCAAGACGGTTGTATTTAATTTTTAGCTTAAACCCTTGCTCACCATAAGGGAAAAGAATAGGATACTGCAAAGCCATATAATTAGCATGAAGGTTACTAATTCTTCATAGACCACCACCTCTCTCCTGAATTATTACATCAGGGCTCTTCTTTTTCTCTGAGAAATCACCTACCACTAGAGCAGCTATCTCAGATCCAATTGGTGCACTATATTGTGGCGTAGCTCTAGAGCGATCATGAAATAGCCTAAGACGCAAAGGTTGGCTATGCCCTTGCTGTAGAAGATCCCTAGCAACCCTGAATGATCTTACCAATACATTTGATTCGTCAAACATTCTTATTAAACCTTCAACTATCTTTTTGTCGACTCCATTATCATCATCACAATCTGTGGAGGCCATGGGCCCCAGGTACCTCATCATAAGCATATGGGCCACTCAGATAGAGGATGGGCCGAGACTTGTAATTAGAGATATAGTAGCACCCGATAAACTTTGCCTTGTACAATAAGGAATATACAGTCCTAGTCGGGTAAGATATATCTCTAAGAAGGAAATCTCTTGGCCATATCCGGCTAGGATTCCTACCTTGTACCCCTGTCCCCTAGTATATAAGGGGAGGCAAGGCGCCCCTTGAGGGCACGAGCACATACGAGATCATTGATCTACGCAACTCCTCAGAGGAATAACACCACAACTGGACGTAGGGTATTACCTCACATCGAGGGCCTGAACCAGTATAAAATCTCTTTGCGTTCCTCTATGGTCCACCGAGTTTTCCCTTGCCGAGTAGCCCTATAGTTATATTGCTGGTGTAAAGCATCGATAGTTGGCGCGCCAGGTAGGGGCTCCGGCGAGTTTCACATCTACAAGCTCGATGGATCCAGCAACTAGAGTCGATGGCGACAAGTTCTCCCCTAGAGACACGATAACATTCAGTAGCCTCGACTTCATCGCTGACCAGATCGGCAACCTCACCTTGGCCGAAGCATATCCAATCCAACCGGCCGAGGAAACAGCCGACTCCGCGCCAGTCGGCCCACAGGACACTGCAGTCACCTTCACCGACCTACTACGGCAATCTTTCACTTCGTCGAGCCTTGGGACAACTCTCTCTTTCGGTGTCCGACTCGCACTAGGCCTTGAGCCAGCCAGGGTCGAGCTAGCAAGGAGGGAGAGCGTCAATCTCCCACATGAGCTTGGCAACGCCGCAGATCTACTTTTCATGCGGCAGACCCGATCTCCTGCAATTCAGTTTGGACATGGCTAAGCGCCGTTTCAGATTGGATCTAGGGAGGTTGGAGTCGTTCTTACTCCGATAAATTACTCGGATTCCGACTCCAAGTCGGATAATGGTTCGAACACTAGTTCGGACTCCAGTCTGGCAAGTCTTCTTCTGCCCCGCGAGATCTTCATGGCTTCAACACCACCACCGGAGGTGCGCCGACTACAAGAGGAGCAGCAGGAGGAGGCACGACGACTACGACAACAGGAGGAAGCTGATCGCGAGGCTCGCAACGACGGGCTACGCAAGGCTGGGCGAGCCACCCAGCAACAGATTCTCCAGACCAAAGTCGGCAACCACGACGTCTTCGTCATGCCACAACAGAACATCGTGGCCGCTGCAACCCTGCTGGACACGCTCTAGCTCGAGCCTGATCATCAGGCCACCCCGACTATCGCCAAGATCAAGGCGATGATCACAGCTGCTGCCTGTCAGCAGCAACAGCAGTCGGGAGACACACTTATGCCGACTAACAGGTCGGGTTCTCCTGCGGCAGGATCATCCACGTCAGCACGGCGTCGGGCGGCTAGCTCAAGTTGGCCACACGAGGAATCGCGCCAAGCGTCACTCGGCGACACCAACAACAACAACCGGCGGCGTCATCAGTACGACCGCCGGCCTAACCAGGATCTCCGAGTCCGGCTACAACGTGACCTCCGCCACACCATTAATGCTCGGCACCACGAACGCGAAGAAGACGAGCATCGCCGACAGGAGGACGACTACGAACGCTTCGGCCTCAACCACAAGCGGTATAGCCGCCGCAATAGGAGCCGGAGCCTTCACGAAGACGAAGGCATTCCAGCTTTCACCCACGAGCTACAGGACGTCGACTGGCCGTCAGGCTTCAAGCCTATGGGGATAGAGAAATATGATGGCAAAACCAACCCCGAGTCCTGGCTCACCGTATACACCCTGGCAATATGAGCTGCCGGGGGCGACCACAAAGCCATGGCTAACTACCTCCCAGTCGCATTGGCCGACTCGGCGAGAACATGGCTAACAGGGCTCCCGAGGCGGTCGATCGATTCCTAGGGTGAACTCAGGGAGCGGTTCATCGCTAACTTTCAGGGAACCTACGAGAGGCCGTCTTCTGAGCACGATTTATATCAACTACACTAGAAGAAGAACGAGTCTCTACGAGATTTTATCAAGAGATTCTCCGAGAAGCGCAACAAGATCCCAATGATCAGAGACGAGGCCGTCATCGCCACCTTCCGCAAGGGAGTAAAGGACGCCCCTTTCATCGCGAAATTCACTCGGAAGCCACCATCCTCTGTTCGGGCTCTTTTCGACATGGTGAACAAGTACGCCGACTCGGCTGAAGCGGTCGCAGAGGCCCTTGACGAGAAGAAGGAGTCACGACAGAAAAAACAAAAGGCGAAAGCTGACGAGCCATCTCAAAACAAGACTGGCGGCCGCAAGCAGAAGTCGGACAACGAGATGGGCAACATGAAGCATACTCGGTCGCGGCCCCAACGGAATAACGACTACCAGAAGGTCATGAACGGGCCATGCCTCTTCCACCCCAAGGGCAAGCACGCGGCTAAAGACTGCTTCATGCTCAAGAAGTTTGCTTCCGAGCAGGCTTCAACATCCGACGCCGACAAAAGCAAAGACAAGCCAGATTAGGACCCGGCCGACGATTTCCAAGATCCCCAGGCCGAGTTAAACCATATCTTCGAAGGGCCGTCTGCATACGAGTCCAAGCACAAGCAGAAGCTAACAGCGCGCAACGTCAATGCAATCTCCATAGTGGACACCCCCCAATATTTGCGCTGGTCAGAAACATCCATCACATTCACTCGCGCAGATCACCCAGATCGGGTCTCGCACCTGGGACACTATCCACTCGTCCTGGACCCGATTGTCAAGAACATCAAATTGAAGAAGGTGCTCATAGACGGAGGCAGCGCGCTCAACATCCTATTCACCAAGACTCTGGATGAGATGAAGATTTCTCGTTCGGATCTGCGGCCGAGTACGGCGCCCTTCCACGGGATAATTCCCGGCCTCTCTTCAACACCACTCAGGCAGATTACTTTGCTGGTAACCTTCGGCACACGGGATAACTTCCGCACAGAAAACATCTGCTTCAAGGTCGCCGACTTCGAGACTGCGTACCACACCATACTCGGACGACCGGCGCTCGCTAGATTCATGGCGGTACCGTATTTTACATATATGATGCTCAAGATGCCAGGGCCAGCAGGAGTCCTCTCCCTACGCAGCGATGTCAAGCAAGCCTTCACCTGCGACAAGGAGAGTTGCGAATTGGCTCAATCACAAGAGGCGGTAGTCGGGCGTGACAACATCCGGCAAGCCGTCACAGCAGAAGTCGAGGAAGAATCAGTTCCAGCCATGAAAGCAGCGAAGTCGGGAATTTCAGCGGACTCGGACACAAAGAAGATCCCCCTGGACCCTTCCGACCCCTCCAAGACCGTTCTAGTCGAGACCGGACTCGACCCCAAATAGGAAGACACGCTCGTTACCTTCCTCTAAGCCAACAAGGATATCTTCGAGTGGAAACCGTCCGACATGCCAGGCGTACCAAGGGAGGTGATCAAGCACTCCCTAAACGTGAAGACAGACGTCAAGCCAGTCAAGCAACAGCTGCGGCGCTTAGCTCAAGACCATAAAGATGCTATTCGGGAGGAGATAACCAAGCTCCTCGCAGCCGGGTTCATCAAAGAGGTCTACCAACTGGATTGGCTGGCAAACCCAGTTCTGGTCCGAAAGAAAAACGGTAAATGGCGCATGTGCGTCGACTACACTGATCTCAACAAGGCGTGCCCCAAAGACCCATTTGGCTTACCATGGATAGACCAGGTGGTGGATTCAACTGCGGGGTGCGAACTTCTTAGCTTTCTCGACTGCTACTCAGGATACCATCAAATCAGCTTGAAGGAGGAGGACTGCCTCAAGACGTCTTTTATCACGCCGTTTGGTGCGTACTGCTACATCACTATGCCGTTCGGTTTGAAAAACGCTGGAGCAACGTATCAACGTGCAATTCAGCGATGTCTACACACTCAGATCGGGCGCAACATGGAAGCCTATGTCAACGACGTGGTGATCAAGACCAAGTCCAAAGAAGACCTCATCACTGACCTGGAAGCAACCTTCCAAAATCTTCAAAGATTCAAGATGAAGTTGAACCCGAAAAAGTGCGCCTTCGGAGTGCCATCCAGCAAGCTACTCGGCTTCATCGTCTCGCATCGCGGCATCGAGGCCAACCAGGAGAAAGTCAATGCAATCATGAGTATGGCTCCCCCGACTAACCAGAAGGACGTCCAGAAGCTGACAGGCTATATGGCAGCACTCAGCCGGTTTATTTCCCGACTGGGCGAACGGGGTATGCCCTTTTTCAAGCTATTGAAGAAGGCAGACGATTTCCAATGGACTCCCGACACCCAGCAAGCCTTCGAAGACTTCAAGAAATTTCTCACATCACCCCCTGTGTTGGCGTCACCTATGTCCCAAGAACCGCTCATGCTATATCTGGCGGCAACTACTCAGGTAGTCAGCACGGTACTAGTGGTAGAGCGATCCGAACAGGGTCACATCAAAAAAGTTCAACGGCCAGTCTACTTTGTCAGCGAGGTGCTTGCCGACTCGAAGACGAGATATCCGCAGGCCCAGAAGCTGCTCTATGGCCTACTTATCACTGTCCAGAAGCTGGTGCACTACTTCCAAGCACATCAAGTCACGGTGGTCACATCGTTTCCACTCGGAGACGTCCTACATAATCACGAGGCCACCGGCCGAATCGCTAAATGGGCGCTCGAGTTGATGGCGTACGACATCACCTTTCAGCCACAGACAGCAATCAAATCACAAGCTCTAGCCGACTTCGTAGCCGAGTGGACAGAAGTTCAAATGCCTACATCAACAGTGAAGCTACAGTACTGGATAATGTACTTCGACGGTTCTCTACGGATCGGCGATGCCGGGGCTGGCGTCGTATTGACGTCGCCCACCGGCGAAAAACTCAAGTACGTTTTACAGATCCACTTCCTGGATTCCCACAACGTCGCCGAGTACGAAGCACTTATCCACAGGCTCCGCATTGCCATATCACTCAGCATACATCGACTGGTTGTGCGTGGCGATTCTCAACTCGTGGTGAACCAAGTCATGAAGGACTGGACATGCCTCGACGACACCATGGCGGCATACTGTCAGGAGGTCCGTAAGCTGGAAAACAAGTTCAACGGGCTAGAGATAACACACGTACTCCGACAATATAATGACGCTGCAGATGAATTGGCAAATTTGGGATCCAAGCGAGAAGCGGTTCCCACAAGGATCTTTGTCGAGCAACTCATGGAGCCATCAGTCAAGAAGAAACCGGTGCCGGAGCAGTCGGGAGGCGAACCTACCCCGGCCACAGATGAGGTGCTACACATATGTCAAGACTGGCGAACTCCTGTTCTCAAATTCCTCCTGGACGATGAACTCCCAGAAGATCGCAGTCAGGCCGAGCAAGTCAAACGTCGAAGCAAGAGCTTCCTGCTAGTCGGAGAAGACCTGTACCGAAGAAGTGCATCCGGTGTCCTCATGCACTGTGTCACCACCGAGGAGGGCAAGCAGATTCTGCAGTCGATCCATGCAGGCATATGTGGCAACCATGCCACATCCCGGACGTTAGTCGGAAAGGCTTACCGGCAAGGATTTTTTTGGCCAACAGCAGTAACAGACGCCAAGGACATTGTTCGCAAGTGCGAGGGTTGCCAGTTCTACGCAAGACAAACCAACCTCCCAGCCCAAGAACTCCAAACAATACCAATCTCTTGGCCCTTTGCAGTATGGGGGCTTGACATGGTCAGGCCTTTCAAGAAAGCGCCAGGAGGGTTCACACACTTGTTCGTCGCAGTGGATAAATTCACCAAGTGGATTGAGGCCAAACCCGTTGCAACCATAACAACGGCACGAGCAAAGGACTTCATTATGAGTATACTCTACCGATTCGGAGTCCCCAACTGCATCATCACAGACAACGGTACTCAGTTCACGGGCGGCGTTTTCCAAGATTTCTGTGAAGAATTCAGCATCAAGATCTGCTATGCGTCTGTGGCACACCCGCGGAGCAACGGGAAGGTTGAACGAGCCAATGGTATGGTCTTATAAGGTATCAAGGCCAGAATATTTGACCGACTACAACCATACGCGGGCCGGTGGGTACAAAAACTCCCATCTGTTCTTTGGTCTCTCAGAACCACGGTTAGTCAGGCCACAGGGCAATCCCCTTTCTTTCTGGTCTACGGTGCCGAGGCTATGCTACCAACCGAGTTAGAGTTCGGCTCTCCGCGAGTTCGGGCTTACTCAGAAGATACTTCAAAGAATACCCGATTGGTCGAATTAGATCAGTTGGAAGAAGCAAGGGAAACCGCAATAATCCAGTCGGCAAGGTATCTTCAAGGCCTGCTCGCTACCACAATCGCAATGTCCGTGGCCACGCCTTTTTGGTCGAAGATCTTATCCTGAGAAAAATACAAACCACCAAGGACAGGCACAAACTATCCCCAATCTGGGAAGAGCCGTTCATCATAGCCGAGGTCACGTGGCCAGGTGCCTACCGACTGAAGACCGAAGACGGTGCCCTCATCAGCAACTCATGGAACATAGAACAGCTACGTCCTTTCTATACCTGAGTTTTATAAATTTCATGTGTACAGCTTTTTCTCTGACTTACTACGACGCTTGTTCCAACCGAGTAGTGAGTCGGGGGCTACATGTATCTTATATGCTTTGTCAATAATATATGAGCCTATCTTACTCAAGTTACGAAGTTTTACTACGATTTTATCGTGTTTACCCAAGTACAGCTTTCTACGGTGAACGCTTTTTTTAAGTTCCTATAGACTAACTCGGTGCAGACCGTACGATCGAGTAAAGCTAATGACAACTAAGTAATAGTCTAAAGCTTGGCGGCATTGCACATATATTTACACATGCTTCTTACAAAAGTTTATACATAACCGACTACATGATACGATTGCTCTCACAGACTCAGGTCTCGGGCGATTGTCGCTGCAGTTGGCCTCGCCTCTGCTATCAACTTCAGTGCCTCCTTAGGCGTCGTCTCCTCGGCAAACCCCTCCCCAATGGCTTCGATGTCTGCCCTTGGGTAGATGGATTTGGTCATTACCAGGGTATGGGCCACACCAGCAACAACACGCTCATCCGAGTACCTCTTCAGGGCACTCGATGCGTCCTTAAGGCGCGCCTCAACTTGAAAGATGGTGCTGGAGCTGGTTCCCTCGTCGCGAGGATCCATTATATCAAGGAGCCCTTTCACGGACTTGCTGAGGATCTCCCATGACTCCTTGACAACTCTTACCTCCTCCGCGAAGGCCTAAAACTGGATTTGGGCATTGGCTCTAGTAGCTACCCAGGTTCACAGCCAAGTAAATTTATCAGGCAAAACTGCAGACGGAGTAAATAAAGGATTGGCTAAGATCACAGTCAGGGCGAAGACTTACTTTTGTAGTCGGCCTCCCACTTGGCGATGGTTTTTTCCAGTTTGACTCTTTCCTTCTCGAGCTCGGTGTTGGCCTTCTTCAAACCGGCCCTCTCTTGCTCGAGCTCGGCATTGGCCTTTGTCAGGTCGGCCTTGTCTTTTTCAAGGTCGGCCTCGGCTTTCTTGGCCTCCTCCAGCCTGGATTCTCCTTCCGTTTGGGCCTTTGGCTCAGCTTCGAGGTCTGCACGTCAGAGTGGTCGAATACCCTAGATTGCAGTCATGGCACAACTGGGTAGTCGGAGAACGACCCAGCCGGAGAAAAATATTAAGGACTCAGTCAGGAGGATGTATTCAGGGGATGTACCTCTAATCCTCTGGGCTTGGTCCCAATTTTCGGTTCTGAGCATAGCAACAGCTCCCCTCAGCCAAGTCTCCTTCTCTTGGCTGCGCTGCTCCACTTCGGCTTTTAACTCCCGGAGCTGTTGCAGTTCCTGGAGCCCGGGAGCTAGCTGAGTCAGAATCTCGCTCATCTGTTCTGACCGATCGACGATCTTCTACTCAGAGCAAAAACAAAGTAAAACAAGAGTAACTATCAAGGCATCCAAATAACGAGGACAAACAGAAACCCGTCGCAGTGAAGGCCTTACTCGGGCCCCCTCGGACGTGGCAATCGCGGTGCGAAGGAAATCTTCGCGCTCCTTCTGCGCCGCCGCTTCATCAAGCTTATGTTTCTTCGCCTCCCCGCTGGAGTCCGTCCAACGGAAGGTTCTTGGGAATTTTCGGGGAGGAGCTTTGAGCCTGGGGAGGTTCACTCTCTCCATCGATGGCGCCGAGGACGACGACGACGACAATGACCAAGACGGCGACGGGGTCCTGGCCCCCACCTCAGCGGCCTCGGGGGCCTCGGGGGCTGACTCTGGGGCGTCAGGGCTTGGCTCAGGGGCTAGAGCAGCGGCTTCGACGACTACACCTTGGTCGGCCAGTGTTGGTGGCCCTGCAGTCGAGACCGTCCCAGTTCCTGCAACGGGGATCGTCACCGGCTCAGTAGGTGCGCTCGCTGGCGCTGGCCTGGCTGGGGCTGGTTCTACAACAAGAGTGGCTGGACTGGCGTCCTTGAGGTCGATATCAGCTCGCTTCCTACATAACAAGTCAGACATTAACGCGGCACCACCACGCCAGACAAGATTTTCAGAAGATCTAGAGCAACCTACCTCTTGGAGAACTTAAGCTTCCTACCGGGTGATCCAGGCCCCGGTGGTGCGCTGCGGCCGGCTGTCAATCTAGTCGGCGTGGCAATCGGCGGTGGCGTTGTCACCTGAGTCGGCCCCGTGTGCGGTGTGGCCGGCTCGGGCACTCGGGTACTTGGCGGCGCCTGCTCTGACCGCGTACTCGGCGGTATTCTTGCCGGGCTCGACGAGGTTGAGCTCGACTGTACTGGCCCCGGCCTAGGGCTTGACGCCTTGGGCGCTACAACGGTGGTGTCCTTTATTCTCAGACTCCCGGCCGCAGCACTCGGCATCCCCACTTTCTTACCCTGGCATATAACAGGCCTTTTTCCCGCTCTCTGGGAGTCGGGTTGGGTAGTGGGAGGACTTCTCGGCCTCTTCTTCTTCGACTTGGTGGCCGACAACGGGCGGGAGTCATCATCGAACTCCTCGCACCACTACAGATAGTTCAACAACATACATCAAACAATGATGGGCAATTACCAACACATGTTCGCAGGCATTCATCACAAAAGAAGTACGAAGGTTACCTCAGGGTAGGGCCGATTGCGGTTGTAAGCTACGATGGTGCGTTTTGCGTCCTCAGTCTCGATTACCCCGCTGGAGAAATAACCGAACAAGGTTTCAATCACCTTCTACTGGTCAGCCAACTCGTGGCTTTCTCGGTCAAGGTCATGCTTCCCTTGTTAATCCCAGCCGAATGCGCTCCTCAGCTTTAGCGGCTGCACATGCCGGTTCAGAAAACGCCTAGCCACCCAGGGCCTGGTTAAGTCGGCTCGCTTGAATTTCGCCAGTTTCTCCAACAACTGATGCACTTGGCCCATCTCTTCGAAGGTTGGATCGGAAGACCAATGGGATGAGACCACTGGTGGCGAGCCGGTGAATGGAGGCAGGGAGGGTTCCAGATTAGAATAGTAGAACCACTCTTTATGCCAACCTTTCAAGGAGGATTTCAAGGGAAGATCGATATATGCTTTTTTCCTCTCGCTCCTCAACTGAAGACCAGCCCCCCCTCCCAATCACTTGAACATTATTCTTGGAGGGCTGGGGCTTAACGTGGAACAAATGTCTGAAGAAATTGAAGTGGGGTTCCACACCCAAGAAGAACTCACAAAGAGTCACGAATATGGAGATTTGAAGGATTGAGTTGGGATTTAGATTCACCAACTCTAACCCGTAGAAGTCAAGGAGACGGCGGAAGAATGTGAAAGAGGGAAGAAACAACCCCCGGTCGAAAAAAGAGGCAAAGATAACAGTTTCGCCGAATTGGGGATTTGGAACTGACTCACCCTTTGCCAAACGCCAGCGGATAACGCCTTGGCCTTGCAGCTTCAATTGATTCTCCAGGAGCTTCAACCTCACCGAGCCGCAATCCGAAGTCGGCTGGGCATTTTCCGACGCACCTACAGGATTTGAAGCCTTCGGCATGTCGGGGGCGGAGAAGTTTGGGGGAAATGCGATTGGAGGCTTGGAATAGACGAAGAGATCGGAATCGCCCGAGTTCTGGTGGGGAACAGCGAGCAGCAGCGAACCCTAGCAAAGCGGAAGGAGAAATTTGGGCGCGGAGGTAGAAGACGAAACGATTGGTCGCTTTGGGGAAGATGAAGGAATCTTTTTCTCTCTCCCCGTCTTTTATAGAACCTGTGCCGGCTAAAGGGCTTGGGCTTACACAGTCGGCACTAGGCCACCAAGATATGAGTTTCTACAGTAGCACGCTCATAATGGGCCGCTCGCGGGCTATGTTAAAATTGCAATGTTGGTGCTACCAACAGGAACCGATGAGGTAAACAGATATGCTTCATAAAGGCCTAATTGCTAAACATATATGTTTGCGTATCTGTTTTATCCACCAGGTATCAAGGATATATCCTTATAAGGATCACAGGCTGGTCTTCATTAAAAATGGGGATGCAGGTATCTTTCTCGAGTACATCTGACCACGCGATGGATTTATTTTCATAAAGTGGTACTCGGCCTACATGCTTGGCCAACAGTTGCCATGAGCAACATTATTCCAGCTGACATGACGC
Organism: Oryza meyeriana var. granulata; assembly: GCA_003991445.1. Lineage (NCBI taxonomy): Eukaryota > Viridiplantae > Streptophyta > Magnoliopsida > Poales > Poaceae > Oryza > Oryza meyeriana. Next base: position 268,995 of record RYFJ01001200.1, on the reverse strand, counting down.
TGAGGAGTCTAACTTCCGAGTAGTGCACTACTCGGGAGAGACTATAAATATTCTTTCCAGCTAACATGACGCTGAGGAGTCTAACTTCCGAGTGGGAGACCACTCGGGAAAGACTATAAACCTCCTTTTCCAGCTAACATGAAGCTGAAGAGTCCTATATACAAGTGGCATGCTACTCGGCAAGACTATAAATTATATTCCGGTTGACATGATACCGAAGAGTCTTATATACCAGTGGTATACTACTCGGGAAAGACTTCCAGGTTAAAGATCTTTGACTTTATGTTTAATTGTCTTCACAATTAAGCACAAAGTCGAGGGCTACACCTAATAGGTACGCCTATTCGGTGCATACTATTCATACATCAATATGAAGCCCTTCATAGCCTCGCTGCTAGCTGACATGAAGCAGGACTCGGGAAGAAGAAGCACTCGGACAAAGAGTACTCGGGAGCAATGCACTCGGGCAATCTTCACCGTGGAGGATGAGCACTCGGCATCAGTTGTGACTTAACTATGAAGGTCTCAGGGGCTACTGTGGAGGCCATGGGCCCCGGGTACCTCATCGTAAGCATATAGGCCACTCGGATAGAGGATGGGCCGAAACTTGTAATTAGAGATATAGAAGCACCCGATAGACTTTGCCTTGTACAATAAGGAATATACAGTCCTAGTCAGGTAAGATATATCTCTAAGAAGGAAATCTCTTGGCCGTATCCGGCTGGAATTCCTACCTTGTATCCCTGTCCTCCAGTATATAAGGGGAGGCAGGGCGCCCCTTGAGGGCACGAGCACATACGAGATCATTGATATACGCAACTCCTCAGAGGAATAACACCACAACTGGACGTAGGGTATTACCTCACATCGAGGGCCTGAACCAGTATAAAATCTCTTTGCGTTCCTCTGTAGTCCACCGAGTTTCCCCTTGCCAAGTAACCCTATAGTTATATTACCGGTGTAAAGTATCAACACAATCCCTATCTCTATCAAAAATTGATATGCGATTATGGACCTCATTCTCGGTATCAACAATATAAAGTTGTGCATACCCTGGAGACTCACCCTCTTCAGGAAGTAAAGATCCAATCCGATGATGAACCTGGCCATTAATTTTGAATACATATGGGCCTAGGCCTTTGTTTATACCATAGTCAATTTTAGCACCCAATGACGTGAAAGTGAACATAGAATTATATGATCAAATAGATTTAAGGAAGTACTTGGAAAAAATATCACCATTTGGATCTAGCAATTTAGCCAAAAAAAAAAGGTGGAGGAGGTTTCAAATATGGCAAGCAAACCTTACCACCCCTGCAACAAAGATGAAACCGAACATGACCTCCTTCACTTGAATAAGACCTCTTCACACGCTCTTGATACCAAAATTGGGCACCACAATGTTGACATACGTGGGCAGGAGGTCCGTAGTAAGAAATGTCGTCTACAAGGGCTATTGTAAACAAAAGACCGTTAATTAGGAAGGCTGCATTAATTTAAGAGACCATCCTAGCACCTATGTATACTCATTTTAATTTACTAATTAGAATGAGTAAATAATGTCACATGTGAAATCATTTTATTTTAATACCCATGTGTTCAAACAAATTTGTTATTCATATATCATGCTGCACACAAGCTCAACAATGTTCTCATCACTTAATGACGAGACTTAAATATATAATTAGTATTCTTGAGATAGATCACTCATAATAAGTCACCTTTTTTAGAGACTTGTAAGAACACATCTTGTATGTAGAAATCCAAAACTATAGTGCATCAAAGGATGTTACTTGGAATTTGCTGCCTAGAGACCGTGGTTTTTTTTTTATTTAGACGAACGATTTCCTAATTTGGGAGATAGCACAAGTGTTATTCATGCAATAGCTAATAGACAATATATTATTTTATTGCATGTGTCAACGACCCACCTTTCTTTGCTTTTATTATGGATCTCTGACGTTGCTGACTTTCACATACTGTCCCCCCGGTAGAATGTGAACTCGCACCTGCATTTAAGAAGGTATTAGTTGGTATAGCAAATTATATGTCTAGATCACATATCTTTCAATTTGATTTATTGATCATGTACATGTGGTCAAAAGTTATCTCTCTAAAAAAACCCTAGAGAAATATGACATGACGGATGACTATTGGCCAATTGTCTCAAAATATCTTCTCTTAGAAAAATAAATTGCGACATCAAGCCAATAAAAGTGAAAGCTGAAGGCACCTGTTGTAAGAATAGCTTGATTTCCAAGCGCATGCTTTCTTTTTTGACCTCTGGGCAGTGTACTATCCATGAAACATAATTTCCTCTACAAATACCAATATGAAATGTATAAATGAGAGAAAGATATCTAGATTTGCAGAACGAACTATTAGAGGACACACTAAACAACCTCAATATGAGCAATGGAATAAACTGAACAGGTAATTAACTTTAATATAGCAGAGGGATAACTAAGCAGGTAAAAAAAATCCAATCTACAAACCACCAGTCATTATTGTTTGCTTGTCAGCCATGTTAGTAAATAATTAAGTCGATAGAACTGATAACCCCTGCCTTTTAGTCAATCAAGTTAGACCAGAAGTTGTTAGGATCAACACTCGTTGTTAGCCAGACAAGTCAACAGGTATTTCAATAGTAGTTCCATACTTTGTCAAGTTAGTTTTTTTAAAAAAAAAAAACTCAGTCAAGCTGTAACACAAGTTAGCATCAGCACCTTCAATTAATGTCATAGTTAGCCAAGCTACAACGCAAGTTAGCACTGGTAGCCTCGTTATACAGATCTTATCTATTAACTCTAATACTATTTCTTTAATAATATTTTTTAAGAGATCATAGTTGATAAAGAACACCTAAGACACTTGTAGCACATACCTTCCTTTCGAGTTGCTATAGATAGCCTAGGTGAGAACTATTTGTCGAGTGGGAGCTATCTATTGAACGCTCAAAGCCTTAGCTTTCACTTGTGTGGGTATGCAAATGCAAGAAGGCAATGCTGCCCTTAAATAGGCATCCTAGCTACTTGCCGCATCATGTATGCAGTGATGTGAACTTGCTGCATAGATAGCCAATGGCATCTCTCCTGATGCATGCATGCACATCAGACAAAGGCTGTGGAGACACTGTGGGCTGAGGCATCACATTTTTTGGAGCTACATCTTGCTTGTTGTTGCATCGTGCACGCAGTGATAGGTCAATGTCAAGCAATAGGCCACACATGCAGCAAGTTTGTAGGATGGATAGGCAGTAGTATCCATCCTAATGCATGCATATTCTAGCAAATTGCATCGAAACCGTATGTTCCATATCGAACGGTAGAAACAAATCACACTGACGTGGGCATAGCAAGAGGCCGCGCAGACGGCGTGGCCTCATATTCCTGATATGACATTGGTTTGTTCAATTTTGAACTATAGAACATCACATAAATAAAAATAGAGTATTTTGGTTGCTCTACCACTTCAAATTGTATTTTGGCCTTACAATTCCAAAATAAATAATATGGCAGTTATAAAGCTCAATTCATCCCACTGCAATCTCAACGCTAGAACACAATTAATACAAACACAATTGTTCTTAATTTCTTATACGAACATTCAATAAATATTTCACAATATCAATTACACCATACATCACAGAAAAATGGATCTAAAAAAGTATACAAATGTTACATTTACACAATAAATCCAAATATAGTCGTAGTAGTCAGGGCTGAAAACGGTTGGTAAAATTTTCGAACCGACTAACGCCGTTTTCCGAATTTTACCGACCGTTTTCCGTTTTTTTGGTACCAATCAGAAATGATCTGGAAAATGGTATTAGGGTCTCAGAAACGGTATCAGAAATGGTTTCAGTAGTTTACCGACCGTTTCTGAAGTTTACCGTATTTATTCAAAAATTTACCGAAGTTTACCGTATTTATTCGAAAATTTACAGAAGTTTACCGTATTTATTCAAAAATTTACCAATGATACTGATTCGGTAAAGAATCTGACATTGTCATATTGTCATCGTTTTTGTATGTTAGTCATGTTAGACAATTATTGACATTGTTTTCTATGATAGTTGATTATTATATGACATCGCTGCTATTATTATGTTTAGTGATTATGTGAGTTACTCTAGACATCACATATATGAGGTAAAGTTATTTCCGATCCGAATTCATGGACGTCCGACCGATATCGATGAATTTCCGACCGAGCAACTCCGTTTTCGATGTTTCCGAATTTTCCAAAGCCGTTTCCATTTTCGACATTACCGTTTCCGATTCCAATTCCGAGTACAAAATATGGAAATGGAAATGATTTAAGGGTTTTTCCGATCATTTCTGACCGTTTTCAACCCTAGTAGTAGTGCACATAGATTTGCAGCGGTTCCATCCTTCTTCTGTTTTTCCTTCTCCACTTTGATTATTGCAAGTTATAGAAATTGGTATAGTCATGTAAATTGAACTGGCATGAATTCAATGTCACGTGCAGAAATAATAATTCACACACTCACCAATCCTTTGCTCTACTGGAGGCTCGAGTGCAGTATCGAATCCATCAAGAACATAACAAAATCAAAGACCAGAGAAAGGATTAGAGCAGATTGCCAAATCAAGCTGTTGAAAGAAAGGAGCAAGTAGGATGGCCAACAAATCCAGCTAACAGAGCTAGTAAAAGTCTAGTTAGATCCAAATCCAACAGAACACATGATGAACATAAATTCCTTAGAGCTAGATCCAGCTTATGTGCATGAATAGATGACTTAGAGAGGGAGACCTCAAACTTGCAATCGCCAGATCCAACACAAGGACTTCTATTAGCAGCTGGAAGAAGATAATCGCATCACTTAGCAAATCTGAAGCCTTCCCTCATTGGTGTTTTTCCATCTTGATGCTTTGTTTCTCTACAGAGCAGAAATGGTTATCTATTTCGGAAGAAAGATAATTCTATTCAGAATGTACCATTGAAATCTAAAATCATAGACTGATTCCTCGATGACGTACAGTTACAAATAAACAATCTGAAAACAAATTAAGATGATTGTATTACGTATAACTATTATGTATGCACGCTTAAAGCTGCAATGACTTCCTCATATTCAGCAAGGACGGATTCTGATATTCACCGGGTCATCTTTCAAGCATCGGAATATGGCAATTTTCCTGTTAAAATTACAGACAAACCTATCCTGAAGCACTTACTAAAACAAATGCCTAGAATTAAGTTGCAATTAGCAAAAACTGATGATCAAATTAAGCAACCTCAGAGCGGGAGTGATCTAATGCCTGAGATGGTCAATGGGAGAATTAAGCAGCCTCTAAATCATCTCTTAGAGATCTGATTTCTTATAACTATTCATTGGTCTTCTCTTCTGCTTGCCACTGAACCATTTTTGTTATCTCTACACTGACTGATTGCCATAAGTAATACAATAGTATATGAGTGCTATTGTACAGGATGATCAGTTGGTAAGACAGCAATATTCATCATCAAATTCACACAGGACCAAATCAAGGAAACATTAAGCAGGACATTATTATGGTAAAAGGGGCAAAAAAAATACCTTGAGCGAGGTCGGTCTTTCCCTTCGTGCGTCCCCTGCGCCTTTCTCACTACGAGATGAGATGGGACTCAAATATATAAACATGTAATAATTCCATAACTCAAAGGTATTATGGTTAGAAATTAGAGAAATCTCTAATATAAGTTCTCAAAGGGCAAACCTAAGAAAAAAAGGAAAATGGTCAGAGCACTGCATCATCCTGAACTTTTAAGAAAATTTCAGATAATTTCAGACAAGTAATTCCACATGCACATATGCTATTTAACATAAGTAATTCCATATTCATTCTTCCGATCCCTATAAACATCAAGACCAAGCAATTGTTCTCAATTGCAATATCAACACTCCAACAGAGACCGGTATTCAGGTTGACTCACATATATTGTAAATCACGGCAACCCAGTGAAATCAGGAATTTGACCAGTAAATGAGTTACCATCAAGCTTATGAATTTGCAGAACTAAGTATATCAGAAAAAAGCCAACTATTAAGAGGGGAGAGTAAAGAATAAACTATTCTGATCTTACAGTTCGACCAGCCACGAAGTTTCGTTAATTCCATAGGGATACTCCCTGTAATGTTCTTCCCTGATAATGTGCTGCAAGAAATGATCCTTGGATCTCAAATACTTCAAATATTGAGCAGAAAAACCACAAGAGTGGAAGGAGAGTTATCTCACCTTGTTGTCGCAGACGTCCTTGACCCTCGCCGGCGGAGACATGGGAACACATGTTGCAATTGTTGGTCCAAATGGGGCAGGAAATTCTACTCTTCTTAATTTGCTTGCTGGTGATCTTACCCCAACCGAAGGAGAGGTAAGGAGGAGCCAGAAGCTGAGGATTGGGCGATATTCACAGCATTTTGTTGACTTGCTGACAATGGAGGAAAATGCAGTTCAGTATTTGCTCAGGCTCCACCCTGAGCAGGAGGGAATGAGCAAAGCGGAGGCTGTATGTGCGAAGCTCGGAAAATTTGGTTTACCAGGGCACAACCATCTCACTCCAATTGTTAAATTATCTGGTGGTCAGAAGGCCCGCGTTGTGTTCACTTCAATATCAATGTCACATCGCCATATTCTGCTAGATGAGCCAACGAATCACCTAGACATGCAAAGTATTGATGCATTGGTAGATGCACTGGATGAATTCACTGGTGGTGTGGTCTTGGTTAGCCATGACTCAAGATTGATCTCTAGAGTGTGTGACGATGAGCAGAGGAGTGAGATATGGGTTGTGGAAGATGGCACAGTGAACAAATTCGATGGAACATTTGAGGACTACAAGGATGAACTGTTGGAAGACATAAAAAAAGAAGTTGAAGAGTAATGCTTTTTTCTGTGAGTTGCAGGATGATGCTTATTCTTTATAGGCTGGGCTGGTAAACTTAATGTATTAGTAGTTCTTTTTTTCCTTTTGCAGAGAATTTGTATGGTTGAGTCTGAAACACCTATTCGAGCTGTTCTTGCTTTTTGTATGATCTAAGAGGTTCCAGGATGAATCTGATAAATATCTTTTGTATGATTTTGCTGCAAATTTCTCTGTACTAAGACTTCCCTGATATACATAATTCAGTATGATTTCATGTTATTTACTCTGATATTAATATTATATTATGCTCACTACTCATCATGCTGGTCAGATTAATCCAAATACTGTTATTATCAAATGCTTGGTCAATTTGCTTATGACTGGAATGCTCAGAGACAGAGAACAATCATATGGAACTGCAGTACTGAAATTGAAATTACACTAACATTATTGGTCCTTATATATGCTTACTGAAATCATGATAATTAATGTTGCAATGTGTAGTAATTAGGTTCAGGTCTTCAGGACAATGTTACACTACTAATTATGAAACTCTATCTCATAAGAAATTACAGCGTTTTGGAGGAAACTACTTCTATTACGGATGAGGAAATTAACAAAGGAGATAATGGCAGCATATCACTTCCTGCAGGCATAACGACTACATAGCAAGTCAACAATGGAGTTGATCAACAACTATTATGAATGTATTACTATTGGATCATGGTCTTCTGACGAGACATGGATGGAAAATATATGCCACAGCCATCACTATGTAAGCTAAATGATAGGATTTGGGTGTATAGATATCTCCCTTGGTTAGCACCTACAACCACCTTACACCGCTTCATGCCACAATGTTTCTATCTCCCAGCCTTTCAGCATAATCGGCAACTACTAACTTAGATATACTATAAAGGATAATGGCATGGTTCTGCAACTTGAGACACAACACATACAATGGGTATTTGAGTAGTGACAAACCTGAATCTATGTTTTGCATAGCATTCATCGATGACAAAAAAAAAGGGCAATAGTTACCAAAGAGCTTCTATACAGTATATGTATCTTTGACTTGCAAGTATATTGGTTCAGCGGGCAACTGGACGTGAAAAATGCAATCAGATTTTGGGAATATTTACACATAGAAGAATCAAATAGAATGCAAGGGTAGTAACAGTACCTACGCAGCATTTTGTCGAACACCTGCCACTCACGAAGTTCGTGGATTGAGCATCGGCTGTGGTGATGAGCACCAGTCGTGCACAAGCATGATGAGCGCCCAGAACATGGTGCCCTGCACGGCAGAGCAGAGCAGCCAGCTATCGATGCGCGTGGCGACGGTGGCGAGGCCGAGCACGGCGACGACGTCACGCAGCACGTAGCTCATGGACAGCCATAGGGTCCTTCACCCAGCAATGGTTCGGGATGTCCGTGCGGATCTCCGCAAGCGGCGCCGCGAGGTCAAATGGTTCCCCTCCTACCTAGGGCGGGCTGGCGGCCGCATCTGGGAAAGGGGAGGCCGTATGTCGAGGCGGATGCGGTGGCAGTGGCAAGGATGAGGAGGAGGAGGAGGAGGCCAGGTAGCGCATGAGAGAAGGCGGCGTCGCCTCTAACTCCTCGCCCGCTCCATTCCTGCGCCGAGTCAGTCGGCAGCCCACGGATGGGAAGGGGAGCCTCCGCACCGCCGTGCGCCAGCGCGCCGCCCTCTTGTTGCGCCGTGGCCGCCTCAGCCCTCGCATCGGTTCCAGCTACCAGAGGGCGAGGAGGCGCCTGACGTCCTGCCCACCCGACGCGAGGCGCGGCTGAGGCGTGGGGTCGGGGATGGAGACCGGCGCGGACATGCGGCGTCGGCGATAGAATCGGGCGGCGCACGGGTGGAGGGCACCGTGAGGAGGCACGACGGTCGGCTGGGCCTCGATCACCGCGACGGCGACCTAGCGGCGGCGGCTGTGAGGGAGAGATGTAGGGCGCGGGGGTATTAGGGCGAGGGGCTTCGAGGGCGGCGGGCGTCCGGGGGATGATGGGACGGGGGTACGAGAGAGTGGGAGTGGTAGCAATTCTGATCGTTGGATCCGAGGAGATAAATTTAGGCCATTGGATATAAAAGTAGTTGGTGTATTATAAGGATAAATATAGAATCATATCATTGAACATAAAAATCTATTGCAGATAAGTAGACGACCTGTTCGGGTTATCTGTATATCATCTAACTGAAACGCCCCTGTCCATGCCCTTAGGCCAATATGTATAGGTGCACCTCGGCCACTTCAAAGTTACACTAGAAGAGTACGACAACTCTTGAATCATGCATTGCTCCTTGCCACAAGCTGTACAACCTATGAACAAAAACGGAGCACTGTTATATCCCTCTGCCTCATATGCAGCCTATGCTTCATGACTTATAAAGAGGGCAACAATGAGCTGCTACAGCAATGCTTTGGCTAAACTTGGCACTTCATAGCAGGAATGCAGCTCCCGGGGAGGCATCACAGGATACAGATCAACGTTGGTTGAGAAGCTCATGCACAGTCTGGGCAAGCTCAGGTTCACCCCTGATGCCTTCGATCCACCTGGCGTTGATCCGCACGTTCTCGAGGCTCTGCTTCAGTGTCCTCTCAAACCCAGGCTTAGTGCGGGTCGCAAAGAACTGGGAGATCTCTGCTTCCTTCTCTTTCGAGGCGAACTACCAACAAACAAGGAAGTGTGCTTCAGCAAATGGCCTCATGAGAATAACTCATGCGGAATTGAATAGAAAGTGCAGATGAATAATACCAATGTAACAATAGATTTTATAAAATCGGATATGAGGGAGCTTGCTGAAAATGTCTCTGAGATACGATCCCAGTTTTCCTGCATACGGACAAAACAGGATATGTAAGCACAACATTTCCTAATATTTCATTTGCATATTTAATATTTTGTAAGGAAATGGATAGAAACAAGGTAAACAAGAGGGAAAGTTAATTCTCAAAAGAGGGTGGCCCATTTGATTTGTTATTCGAAGTGTTTTTTGGAGAGGCTACTTGCATAGGTTCATAGCAACAAAGACCGATTTCAAAAGGCATGAAAATTTTCGAAAAGAGTATAATTTGTAATATAGGGTATGTGGTCATCTATCATCCTACAAAATTATATTGTAAAACACGACTTGTATAAGGAGGCATAAAAAAGACAATATCATTAGGCAGTGAAGTGATTCAATATACTTTAGTGATTCGATGAATAAGGTGAGACGAAAAAAAAATTAGAGGCAAGGTACTCCAGTGAAGTAGCTAAGGAAAGTATAATTGGCCTTTTTTCTTACAAATATAACCCCCATTTGACGTATCTACAGACTATAATTTGGCTGTTTACTTGAAGGAACTGCCACTTGAAGCAAGCACAGAAGTTACCTATTTCCTTATAATATTGGATGTAGAAAGTTTGCATGATTTTTATGCTTTATAGGGTAGCAAACATCCAATAAGTGGATATTTAATTCTATTTAAAGGATCCTAGGAGAATTCAGTGCTTCAAAGGACCGGAATATGTTGCGGTAAAACATCTATCTATCTATACCTATACTAATTGGGCACTCTAAGGGAGCTCCCACGTTAACCAGAAAGATCTGGCCATTGATTAGATTGATTGATTAATCACGGCCATATATTGTATTGAGAGCTTGTGTTAAATAAAACATGCCTTTTACAAATACCATGGACTTTTTCAATTTTTACTTGACACATTTAGATAAAAGAAGAGTCCATATCAATTATAAACGAAGAGTACTATCAAATATTATCTGCTAATTATTAATTTCGAATTTTGAAATTATTAGACCAAAAAAAATACTAACTATAGTTACTTTAAACCAAGTACAACTCGATATTTATTAATTACGATTTTTGGAATTATTAAATCATGACACATACGAAATTGAAACCCCAACACAAAAATAGTTAGGTACTTACTAATTCCAAATATTAAATAAAAGATGAAGACAATATATTAGGATGGATTCTGAATTTAATATTATAATAATTTAAAAAATTCAAAATTAATGATTAACAAGTTGTAATAGATATAGACTCTTCCTTTAATCTATTCCTCCATAATTCGGAATATAACCAATGTATTCGACATATGATTAAAATTTTAATATTTGTATTATCAATACGAAAAGCTGCACAATGCACGGGTTGGCAACTAGTAGTGATAACTGGGCTTTTGTGTACCTTCAACCAGGACCATGCAGTTTCACGTGCCTCTGTTATAATACCTCCAAGCAAACGATATGCATCTTGATTGCGAACCTGACAAGCAAGAGAAACAATGACTCCTGTATATAAATTACAGGTAGCTAACATAAAAGTATAAGTTCACTCAGGACCTTCCAATTGGTTCATGGAAGAAAAAACACAATTTAACAATTTACCTCATCTGTGAAGATTAAATTCAACGATTCAAGAACAATATCCTTATCCTCGCAAGAAGAAAGTGTGCCTACAGACAAGGAGACAGAGCCTTCAGGATAACCCAAAATATCAGCAAGCGTTGTTAGCCTATGATGGCTAAGAAGATATCAACCTAAGACATGTAACTTCTCCTCCCCTTCAGCTGATTCCCTGTAAATCTTTAGAAGAGCATCATAACCAGATCTGTTTGTGCTACTAACATTATGCATCACAGAGAGATATGCAGCCTGAACAGTGCAAAATATACAGAGATGAGTTCATTTTCAATAGAAGATATACGGATATGAATCCACTTTTGTAAAAAAATAATACAGATATAAGTTAAAAGACAGCACCATGTAAAAGTAGGGGTAAAAGGTAGGACCTTTCTAGTATCTGGAGGAAGAAGGGAAGTGTTGCGATCATCAAAGAAGATTTCAAAACGCCTAACACCCTCACTTATAGTCTTATCATGCCCAAGCTGAACAAGGGCAACCAAGAGCACTGGTCTAAGCATTGCATCCAGGTGGCTTTCATTGTCTTTAGGGTCCCAGCCTAATTTTCTGCAAATAAAATTTATGTCATTGTGTATACATGGCCACACAAGAAGACATGTTTAAACAAACACATCCATATAGAAGGGATGTATCTTGGGAAATAATATATTGAGAACAAAAAGGCAGGAAAACATGGTCAGACATACTCGGCAGTAGGGAGAAGAAGCTTGATAAAAAGTTGTTTGATGTCACCAGCCAAGTCAGGAGTAGCATCAACTGATATTTTAGCAACACTTGAAGTTATCTGACAAGCCAAAGTAAAAGATATAGACAAATAATCACCAAAGAATAACTGAATATCGTGGAATCAGTTGGACATAAAATACACATACAGAATTTATGTGTGAAAGAACACTGTAATCAGCCTCCTCACGGTATGCATACAGTAAATGTAGCAATGACGACAATGTTTGCTTGCAGGCAATAGAAAGGGCATGTGCATCTTCCACAAGGCCTGCAATGGTAGTGTTATAACACCAGTTAGTCGTTGCAATAGCAGAATAGCGCCCTCAAAAGAACAATTCGTTGCAATATAAATTTAATAGTGCCACATGTACGTTTACCAATTTCGTCCATTAGAGAGAGCTTCTTGGCCTGCAATGCATTTCGAAGTGCAGCTGTAAGCTTATCATCGTATTTAACTCTATAAAGTCCTGTTTCATCAATGTTCAACTTAATCCAGAAGTTTCCTCCCTTCTGTTGCCCATCACATTGTGAATCAATGTCTTTTATTTTATCATGTTTACGTTTTAATAAGAATCTTTTCTGCTTATGATGTGAACAGCATCCTAAAGTAATAGGGACAATCCAGATGCCTGAACCAGAGGATCCATCTAACAAAAACTGGTCCTGTGACAAAAAAGAGTGAGAAATGCATCAAAACAAATTCAATCAGTATGCCATTGAAATTTTGCATGTGCGCATAACATTATGGGAACTACACTGTGGATCTTGTGCAGCATGCCCAATTGCACTCAAAGGACTATGGAAATCCTAGCCAGCCAATTACATCTTCATAAATAACAGGCACAAAAATTAAAATTAGATGAAGCTCTGTCATAAATTGTTTACTTGGATTTGTCATAAACAGTGGATAGAGGGTTTTAAGGAAGGAATTGTGACTCACTAATCATACCTTGACAGAATCAAAAGGAAAAGCAAACTACATGTGCATAGTGAATTTATGTACAGCCGTATAGGTGGTTCAGAAGTAGATGAATGTGCAATACATGGGAATGATGACATTCTTTTCAATAATTTAGTACCTGTTCAAGTTCCACAGAGTGCCCTTTAAGTTTCACGCTAATAACAGGATAACCTTGTTGCTTCGTCCACGTAGTCATCAAATCCTTGACAGGCTCACCAGATACCTCTTCAAGAGCAGCCCACAGGTCCTCTGTTTTAGCATTTGAGTAGGCATACTTTTTTATATATGAAGCTAACGCTTTCTGAAAGAGTAACAGTTCCACAAGTTTATTCCAAGAGGATGCACTAGAAGAATTTGTGGGGTCATACAGCAATAATGAAGAAACTAGATAAAGTAGGTAAGAATTGACCTTCAATAAATATGTAACTAACTACAATGGAGCTTTATCATACTATCAAGTTTAAGATTTATTCAAATTTATGATATGATCAACAAAAAATAAGCCAAAGGTAGCACAAGTTTACTCCCTCCAATCTCCTGTAACTTGTAGTCTTGTACATGGTGTTACAGGTTGTAAATTGTTATGCACCCTAGAGAAGTACACAAGATGGCCATCGTACCCTTATTGAAGTTGTGCCTCTCTCTATAAATATTTTCATCAGTTGAATCATGCTTCTTTAGTTCATTTTAGTATGTGGCAAAAAGTACCATGCAGGTATGTGCAATGAAGTATTAATGGTTGACTCGTCAAGTTGTTATAGGAATCAAACAACGGCAGGATGATTAGGAAAAAATGGTCATATTTGCCCTAAAAAATATAGGAAGCTTCTAAATAAAAAGAATTTCACTTACAAAATCACTAACAAAAGAACATGAATACCAATTGTATCGCCCAAGGATCAATCATAAATTTAATATATTGGAAAGTTTGAATAGCCAGATGTCCACCTGATGTTTTTCAACTAAATGAATAGTGGAAAGATTAAAGGGTCACAGCTTCCTTCAAGAGCAAAGAAAGAAATGTTTCGGGGTAATTTTCATACGCTTCTAAGAAGTACAGTTAAGAAAAAGATGCTGACTGTAAAATTTCAAGGAGAGCCAGTATGAAACCTGAAAACGCTCTGCACCTAGGTAACTTTGTAGCATACGAATAACAGAAGCACCCTTGTCATAGCTAATGGCGTCAAAAATCTCATCTACCTCACTGGCATGGTGTATTTCAACCTGAGTAAACAGTAACAGATAAACAAATCACTAGTCAGCATTTAGACAAAATGTTAAAGTGGCACTAGCTGAAGTTGTGTAATTGTATTGGTGCATCTTATGAATTTGACCTCAAAATTAACATTTGCATCTTATTATCACATAGATAAGTCAAGATTCATTAATGAATCAGCTAGTGGATATGTTAAGGATGTAACCAGCATACTATGCATCAGCATCACTTATCATTGTTAAAATTTGCACTACAAAATATAGTCTCTACTTTCTACAGCGATATAATGCATAGAATTTATGGTTTTAGACAAATTTGGTGAACACTGTGTGAAATGCATCAATGTTTCGAACCACTGCACCAGACCATGGCATGCATCAAACAGTTATTACCTCAATAGGATGAGACTCAGCTAGTGAATCCAATTTGAGAGCAGAGGTTGCACTATCAAGAAACTGTGTCCAGATATTCCATTGCGGGAAAAAAGAATCTACTGCCAAATGGCTCATCTGTTGAAATAAAAGGTCCAACCATTCAGTACACAGTAGTATACTGATATTAAATTTCTAAAATTCAGTGTTGTAGAATTGATTACCCATGTAGCAAAACCCTCATTTAGCCATAAGTGAGTCCACCATTCCATGGTTACAAGATTACCGAACCATTGATGAGCCAATTCATGTGCAACAGTAATTGCAACCTAAATAAAACAATTGTTCATAGAGATTACACAGAAGGAATTTGATCATCCCAAAGAAAATGTCTATTTATGACATCTTTATAAAATATATATATATAATTTTCTAGAATTGATGGAGCATAGTAATAGACTAATAGTGCATCACTATTTAAAATTTGAAATGATGAAAAAATATGTAGCTAAAATAATTTCTGAGTTATGATAGATACGTTCTGTTTGGCAGATGCTGATGAAAACTGCTCATCAAAAAGCAAAGAAACTTCCCGGTAAGTGACCAATCCATAGTTCTCCATGGCCCCAGCAGCAAAATCAGGGATAGCAACCATATCCAACTTAGGGAGTGGATATGGAGTATCAAAGTAGCTAGAGCATAGAAGGAATGAATTTTAGTTAATGATTTCTTTCTAGCAACAACCTTGGGCAGGCAGAATATGCATTAGCATGAATTAGTCTAAACATATTATTAGAATATGTTTGGAAACCAATTTAATAGTAGGTTGCGATCATACTCTTTGTAGAAATTCAATGACTTCACTCCAACATCTAGTGCAAACTTCCCTTGATTACTCTTACCAACTTGAGTGTACACACGGACTTTGTTGCCTGAATACAATTAAAAATAATAATAAATGGAAAGGGGGAGGAAAACAATGACTCCAACAGTACCTAAATGAGAAACTGAGAGCTATGTTGAAATGTTAGTAAGAAACATAAAGCTGGTACCTTCTGTTGTTACACCTTCTATATAATCAAACAAACCAACAACTATGGCCACTAAGTAAGTTGACATAAGGGGTGATTCCTCATAGTGGACAGTCTTGGTAGGACCAACAATTATCTCATTAGCTACTGGCATGTTGGACAATGCTACCAGCTCAGATGGAATTTCAAGTGTTAACTTGAACTTAGCCTGAAAATTTTAAATATCAACAGAACAAATATTAGAAAAATAGATCTGATGATGCTCAAGATATAGTGCATCGAACATAACAAAGAGAAAATTCTGATTACTAAACACATCATTGCTATAATAATCACCTTGAATGCAGGCTCATCCCAGCAGGGGAAGCACCGTCGAGCATCCACAGCCTCAAATTGTGTCACCGCCATATTTTTGGTCTCCCCTTTATACTCATATTTACTGCAATGAAATGGCATTTTCTCATATAAAAAAGGTGCATGAATCATGTGCACAACTTGTGAAAATAGATACTAAGCACATGTTCATAAATCATAACTACTTTCCTACCAAATGCTTGCATAAAAAGCCCTCAACGTCTATAAAAATTCATTGTTGGAACTGATATGTGAATCAAAATCTCTTCAGGCCAAGTAAGTGCAAGTAGGCAAGCCACCAGGTTGGATGATTATTTCCTTTGCCTACAACTCCACTATTTTGTGCCCTCGATTCCGAGCATTTGACAAAGGTTCTGTTAGAGTTAGGGATAACTCCTTTTCTGTTACTTGTGCCGGCACCTTCCTTATCCTCCCGATTCTGTTTCCATAAGTCAGTTGAGTAGATATGAAAGGTGCAAGGCCTATATATGTGTGTTCCGTGATCAAATCAATCTATTGCGTTGAGCATATCTCGCTTTCATGGTATCAGACTCCACGATCCCTCGATTCCGCTCCTAACTTCACATGTGCTGCGGCCAATCTCTCCTGTTTGCGGTGCCCCATGGCTGGCTCGTCGACCTCCCTCACCGAGCCACCCTCCTCACCGACAACGTCTCCTTATGCTCTTGCAGCCACCACCGCCTCCAACACACTGTGGCATCGTCGTCTAGGTCATCCAGGGCATGAAGCTCTTGCTCGCCTCACACATTCCTCTGTCATTTCCTCACCTAGGGGTGCCGGTCTACCAGTCTGCCATGCTTGTCAGCTAGGTCATCATATTCGCTTGCTGTTTCATAGTTCCTTCACTAGAGCAAAGACAAATTTTGAGTTAATCCATTGTGATTTGTGGACGTCTCCTGTTCCTAGTGTTTCTGGTTATAAGTATTATCTTGTTATCCTTGATGACTGCTCACATTATGTCTGGACCTTTCCTCTCTGCTTTAAATCAGAAACCTTCACCAAATTATCTCACTTTTTTGCCTTTGTTCGTACCCAGTTTGCCACCACCATTCGCCATATTCAGTGTGACAACAGCCGTGAATTCGACAACTCCACCGCCCGCACCTTCTTTTTGATCAACGGCGTGAGCATATCTCGCTTTCAGGTTCACGTCATAAAGTAGAAATTCCAACAAACTGAAGTGCTGGATTTCAGGCTGTGAAAATGCAATACCTTCTGTAAAAGCCCCTCATCTGATCGTTGAGCGTGCCGTTGAAGTCCATGGTGAGAACGCCCTCGCCGAGCGGCAGCTCCCCGCCGAACTCGAGCACCAGGATCTCGTCCTCCTCGAACAGCGACACCCCCGTGGGCGCCAAATCCTGCACCCAACCCGGCGCAGAGACACCCCAGCTAGCCACGGTGAGACTGCGGCCCGGCGAGGATGAGCAGGCAAGTACGGTTATACTTACCTGGAAGCGGATGGAGGCGCGGTCGATGGCGAGGTCGGCGGCGTTGAGGACGAGGAAGCGGGTGGGCGCGGAGACGTCGACGAGGACGGACGCGGCGCCGGTGAAGCTGCAGGCGACAAGGTCGGGGCGGAGGCGGAGCTCGTACCGCCGCGGCGCCGCGAACCGCGGGAGCCGCGCCTGGCCGCGGAACTGGTCGGGCGAGCCCGCCGGCGCCATCGCCGCCGGTGAAGGGGAGGGTGCCGCTTTGTGATTCGCGCACTGCGCGCGGGATTAAGAAAAGATTCGGGTTTAATGAAGGCCGCGCGAGAGAGAGGGGGGGAAAACGCGGCGAGCAAAGGCCAAGCGCCGGGTTTATATCGATCGGTGCTATTAACGTCTCCTCCCTCCGTCACTAAAAAAAATCAAACCTTCCTAGACAGCTTTAGATATAAAAAAGAAAACTCTCTCCATCTGAAAATAAATTAATTTCTGGAGTTTAAATTTTATCCTAAAATAAATCAATTTCTATATTTTTGTCTACCATAGATTCATGAATCAAAAAATATTATCCTTTCGATATCTCTTACGTACACAGGAACGGTCGATGAGTCACTGTAAAAGAAAAATTACTCCATATCAAATTATCACACCACAAGAAACTTAACTATCTACTTCATCCGAATTTCTATCTCCAAATATTTTTATAGAGCGTTTTAATTTAAAAAATTCGTAATGATCGTTTTTTGATCATTGATTTTTCATAAACATATTGTTCACAAAGTTGGACTTTCTTAAATTAAAATAGATCTTATAAAAGTTTGTAGACGGAGCAAGCCACACGCATCGGACTACTCTGAAATACTGGTTTTGAACGGGTGAATCTCAACAAACTTCTATAAAGAGAATAGGACGTATAAGTTTTCTACATGATATTTGATGTAAAACTTTAACCGCTAATTTATTTAGTACTATACTATCAAGGATCACAAAATTAATATCATATAAAAGTGCTTTTAAATATGGATCTAATAATATCACATACATAACATCAAACATATATTTTGTTAATTTAATTATTAACCAAAGTTCATAAATATTGATTTGCCTAAAATTATGAGTACCTTATATTTTGGGACGAATAGAGTAGTTTGTAGGAGAAAGCAAGTTGAATGGTGTACCTACTATTTAAGCACTAGAATGTGAGATTAGCCTTAAATTTATTGCCGTATGAAAAATATGGAGGGTCATTAGTCCATAACTAATTAAGTATTAACTATTACAAATATAAAAAATAAATTTATTTTTTTAAATAATTTATATATAAAAAAATTTTATAAAAAATATACCGTTTAGCAGTATAAAGCGTGTTCACAAAATCAATAAAATAGCTCAAGGTAGAGCTGATAACAACGGTAAGTGCTAACCCCTTCCCCTCACACACATCCTGCCCAGTATCAAATTGGTTATTGTAATGCTACATCACTTTTACCTTAGCCTAAAGCCTGAATGGTGTGCCTACTGTTAAGCAAGCTTTTCAGACTACTAAACGACATGTTTTTTAAATACTTTTTATATAAATTTTTTTAAAAAAATCAAATAAATCTATTTTTAAGTTTATATAATCATATGCTAATGACTTATCTCATTTTACACGGAGCTAATAAATCCAAACTATAAGCTCGTTTAAATGGTATCTAAGTTCTAACCATGCTAATGTCATTCCAAACCTTTATATAGTTTAGTCACAAATACCGGACACTTCACGAATTTAAATGCATTTAGTTCTCTGCTGTTTTGCCCGTTGTTAATTTACGCTTCCAAAATTAATGCCCATTCTCAAGGTCATATTGATTTTTGACAAAGTGAACTTCGATTATTTGAATCATGGGTCACTGTAATCGACTCAGATAGTGCTTTGTATATCATTCTCACGAGTGTTGATACAGTTAAAATAATAGCGAGTAGAGTATCAAATCATTAAAATTTACTATTTTAAGGGCCACGTGGAATAGTTTCCTCAAGGTGAACATGTGTCACTCCACCTACAGAAATGCAGCCACCTCACCCGATATTTTCCATAAGGAAACACAGCACGTGCATTGAACAGCGTTGTCTTACACACGGGCCCGGGGATCAGATACAATATTATACAATGATATCCAAATTCTCTAGCACATGTTGTTGGTTCTTGGCTTAGAGAGGGTGTTTGATTAGCTTCTTTCTTATTTTTCATTAGCATGTTTTTTAAAATATATAACTGTGTATTTTTTAAAACTTTCTATATAAAAGTATCTAAAAATAAAATAAATCTATATTTAAATTTATAATAGTTAATATTTAATTAATCATACACTAATAATATTTTTTTGTTTTATATACGACTTATAAGCCGGCGGTTTAAACTGAATCAATCTGTATCATAAACAAATAAGCCTGGGCACTGCGTTGCTTCATTTTTTTCATTTTAACACGTCGGCACATATATGACAGGACCGTGAACCGAGAGCTCCGCTGGTTAGGTTTCTTATCATAAACCTGTCCACTTAAATTTAATATGAATACTCGTATTTACGTCTACTTATTTGTTTAGTGGTAGGCAACGTATTCATCGACATCAAAACATATGTAATGACTTCGTCAATCTTAAGAGTAACTTCAACAGCATGGCTAAATCTCCCTCTTTATTTATCTATTTGGCTAGCCAAAAAGAAAGATTCATCTCTATATTTTTTTTATACTCCAATAGTATCTCTATCTCCCACTTTTCAAATTTTCTGGACCCCACATGACATTCTCTCTGCTCTTTTCTTTTCTTCCTCTACCTTGGTAGACAGGGGAGAAGGTGTCGATGGGGTAGGCGGCTGGCGATAGATGAGGCGGGCAGGCGCGGCCGACGGCAGGCGGGATGGGCAGGCGCGGTCGGTAGCAAGCGCGGAGGCGCATGCACGGCGGCCGACGTGGGAGAGAGGATGAGAGAGAGGGATGGAAGAGAGAGAGATGGGCCCCACCATTTGGCAAGTTAGAGTTGTCTGGTCAAGTTTAGCTAGTGTGGAGTGGAATTTGGTCAGCTGAATGGCTTGGCTAGTCGAATAAAGAGTCTGTTGGATCTCGTTTTTTGTCTGTGGTGGTCAGATTTTAACTTGAAAAGCCAAATAACAACACTGTTGGAGTTACTCTAAGATATATCGGTTCAGTCTCTTGGAGGTGCTCATAAAGGTAGGTTGTACGGATGTGTGTTCATAGGGGCTAGAGTGAGCACGCATATATTAGCATGCACTTGTATTTTGTTTTAAATAAACATGTGACAGGAGCATAATCCAATTATCGTTGATGTTTGAAAAAAGAATGCAATCGTCAATGTATCTCTTGATGAAGTAATGAAAGTTCTGTTAAATCGATTGAAAGCATAATTGTTATTAGTTCATATCATCATCGTCACAATGGCGTGTCAACCTGTGAAAATGGCAACGGCACGGACAAAGCACAATAATGCAAAAGGGATTTTCAATTATCATATCCTATGAGTATTTTTAAGATGTCTTAATCAAACAATTATATGCAGCTCCAACATATATGACGAATTCCAACAAAATATTTAAGCATCACGCACTATTCTAGTATAGGCGAATACACCTTTCCTTTGCGGGAAAATATACTTGTTAGTTGGAGTTGATTCAGGGGATTAATTAGGACGAAGAAGCTTATTGTCAGTTGTCACATTATGAATCCACTGCACTTTGAACAGCAGAGGAGGAAATTGGACTTAGGCATTTCCTATCATCATTCTTGAGTTGAGCACGCATGCCTAATAATTTGTTCATGAGGCTACAACGTTTAAAAACTTGTTTCATTTGAAGTGTAATTGAATTGCCCATCCCCTCTTACCAGGTCAAGCTTTTCAAGTGAACTAGCCGGTGATGAGAGCTAGAGGTATTAATTTACTAGTTAAAAAATTATAATATGCTTCTTATTGTATATCTGAGGTCTAAAGGAGCTTCCACGTGGGGAGAAGCATAAAAGAATCTCTATCTATTTTGAATTCGCTCGTAGGGTTCATAAAATCGATGAAAATTATTCGGTTTTTTTGTTTTTGGTCATTTCACTCTGGCTCGAGTTGACAAACAGCTCAATAAGCTGGTCAAATTTCAAAAAAGAATCCAGCTCCATCTCAATTCTTCAGAAAAGGCTGTCCAAATTTAACCGGTTTTCAATAGTTTCACGGAACCGACAAGACCGCCGAGGATTCCGTGAAGCCAACTGGCTGGTGTATGCAAACACAAGAAATATTTTTTCATGGAATACTTAGATGCTGTTTGGCAGCTTATCTTGGTAGGTTATTTTTTTCTTTTCCGTGAACACGCTTCCCAAACTACTAAACGGTATATTTTTTACAAAAATTTTCTATATAAAAATATCTTTAAAAAGTCAAATAGATCCATTTTTTAAGTTTCTAATAGTTAATACTTAATTAATCATGTGCTAATGACGTTCTTCGTTTTACGTGCGGCTTATAAGCTTAAAAAAATAAGTTAATTTAAACACTACTATTCTGTTATGCTAAATAGCTGAATGGCTAAATAACTTAGATTTGTGATGACTATTTTGAGAATACAAACAAATGAATTTAAAATTAAAAAATATATTTAAAACTGATTTATAAGAAAATAGATGAACATAAAGTTTTTACGGAAACCGCAGAGCTCGGGAAGCGGATTGCCATTCCATTTAGAGGAAAAGAGCAGGCCCTAAGTATCACCCGGCCCAGCCGAAATTGAATGGAAGTGGGCCTCAAAAGGTTAATAGCCTACTTAATCAACATACAGCCCAGCATGTCGACGGTCCAACTCCAAAAAGGTGTACGCAGGCAGATGAAGCAGGAGGAGGCCCACTTCCTTCATCGTGTCCGTGCTGAACCTCAACAACTGGCCACTGCAGACAGCATTCATGGCGCAGCTAACATGCAGATGCAGAATTTTTACTGTTACTAATTTAATTTTTTTTTAATTTACAAAACTAATTTTCGGTTTGAATCATTTGCAAAATTAGTCTCTTGCCGCCCTGGGCCATAGCGGGATTTAAAAACCGCCGTGGCCCAGGGCGGTGAATAGCATCCCCGTCACCCGGGGCTAACGGCGCCGGCCGCCATTAGCCCCGGGGACGCCACGTGGATTCGCCGCCCTGGGAGACGGCGGCGAATGCAATTTTGCATTCGGTGCATAGGACCGTCCGCACACCGATCGGACGGTCCGAATCGACGGCAAATTGTTGTAACGCGCGCTAACTACCTTAAAACAGTCATAACTTTTGCATACGGTCTCGGAATCGGGCAAATAAGTACTCTACAGACATCTACAGAAAATTTTACATCCGCTTTTCCCCCACTTTGTCGGGTTTGTCCAAAAAAATTTTACGAAATTCGGCCGGGAAGATTGAGTTTTTGAGGTCCGAAGTTTCAGCACGGTTTTTAAAGCACACTCGTAATTTTCTACAGGCCACATCTTACATCGGTTTAAGCTGCACCTTCACGAGATTTTGCTATTCTCGTGTTGCTAGTTGAGAAAAAAATATAAAAAAAAAGAAAAAAAAATTTTGCAGGCGACCCCCTGGATTCGGACGGTCCGATCCTTGTGCGGACCGTCCGTTTACTATGCTAAAAACCGCCGTCCCCCAGGGCGGCGAATGCAATTTTGCATTCGGCCCCCTGGGGGCATTCGCCGCTGTCCCCCAGGGCGGCGAATCCACGTGGCCTCCCCGCGGCTAACGGCGGCCGGAGCCGTTAGCCCCGGGTGACGGGATGCCATTCGCCGCCCTGGGCCACGGCGGTTTTTAAATCCCGCCGTGGCTCAGGACGGCAAGAGACTAGTTTTGCAAATGATTCAAACCGAAAATTAGTTTTGTAAATTAAAAAAAAATTAAATTAGTAACAGTAAAAATTCTGCAGAAGCATATCCACCTTTGCATGCGCACAAGTTACTAGTACTATCCATGTTATACCCTTCGTTTCAGAAAAAAAAGATTTTTTAGATATGAATCTGAACCTAATGTGTGTGACTGTAAATAAGATGTAACTAACTTAGCCCATGATTCCACAAACATTAATTAATCGACGGCAATACGTCACCATGTGACATATCGACACAAAGCATACATATGGATTTTGCTGAAAGCGTAAGCATTTGTATTTGAATATCAACGTGGTTGTCAAATATATTTTTTTACAAACCTATTGTTATATAATATTACTTTCGGTTTTTAATAAATAACACTGTTAATTTTTATCGTAACGATTGACTATTCGTTTTATTTTAAAAATTATTGTAATATAAAAAATAAGTCATGTCTAAAGTTTCTTTAATAATAAACTAAGTCATAACAAAATAAATTATTTTTTAAATTTTCTGAATAAGACGAATAGTCAAATCTTGTATTAAAAATCAACGGCCTTATTTGTTAAAAACTGAAAAAATTATTATGTTATATCCAATTTGACCGGACATGTGTAGAAGACAATATATGTATATTTGTGATCAGGTAGCAAGATACGATAAGTCGGCAACGGAACACCACTAAATCTTTCGCCATTTGACATATCCACGTACAACTACACAGTTCGTACGTATAGTAGACATATAATATCTCAGAGGCCAGCCAATTATACCTGCGTCGAAGAGCCGCCGCCCTCGCCGTGACGCCCCAGCCTCCGCCCTCCTCCGCCGCCGTAGCTCATCGCCGGCGCCGCGGCGGCGACGACGACAAGCACGAGCAGCGCCGCACCGGCGCCGGCGGCTCGCGCCATGGCAGCCAGGCGCATCGCGCACCAACGCCGCTAGCCCTTCTTCTCACTCGCGCACGTCGACGACCTAGCTAATCAGCACGGTGGTTTTTCTCCGGCGGCCGGGCGCGCGATGGAGCTAGCTGGTCTCCTCCCTCCTCCCTCCTCCTCCTCCTCCTTCGCGAGTAGTAATAAGTAAACTGGCTGCGCGCGCGCGCCGCCACTCGTGGCCGGTGGCGCGCATATGTAGGCTTGGACCAGCGCGCCAGCTGCGCCGCTACGTTGACCGGGCTGTGCAGCTATTCTATCTAGTCTCAGCTTAATTCGGAACTGATGAACGGATAGGTTACTTCCCAGTTCTTCGTAAACACGTTTTTTTAACGATTAACGGTATGTTTTTTAATTTTTTATTCAGAAGTTTTTTTAAAAAATCATATTAATATATTTTTCAAATTTAATATAAATAATATTCAATTAATTATACACTAATAACTTATTACAATCTAAAATCTCGCCAGCCAAAGCCATTCAACCTGCAGGACGTCGTCGTCACTTCTCCTGGATGGATACATTGATATCGATAGAAACCGACGGCGAAAAGCACCAAAAACGAAAACAAATTAGCCAACAACTCGGCTTGCATTGTCTACATATTTGTATATATATACATATGGCCATATGGGCGTGCATGAATATTTAATTTATCTGATTGGTACTTGGAAGGGTCATGTGACCAACCAGTGTTAACGAACTAGTACTAGTCTACAAGTGTAGTACTACTACTGGAGTACTCTACTACTATCACGCGGAGTCAGATGGATGGATGGCTTTGGCGATGATAGCTAGCTAATCCATGTACGAGTCACGATGCTCTTGGCGGCGAGCGAGCGAGGCTAGCTGCAATCACATTTAACTCCAGTGAGCTATTCAATTAATTGACCTGAGTGACACTGGTCCCGGCCGCGGGTCTTTGACTGATTTCCATGGAGTATACTCCGTCCCAGCCAAAAAAATAATAATTTCTAGTTATAAATATGGACAAACACTTCTAACATACCTAAATTTTGAATTTCAAAATTTTAACTGACACTGCTATAGAACAGTACCGTTCTATCAGTGCCGATTTAGAAAAAACTGACACTAATAGGGACTTCTCCGCCCACCTATCCCATCGACGTCCTCCGCAGGACCTATCAGTACCGGTTTGAAAAAAACCAATACTAATAAAGACTTTCTCACCCACCTATCCCATCAACGTCCTTCGCATGAAAAAACCGACACTAATAGTGACTTATCAGTGTCGGCTCTTAATAAAAACCGAGACTAATGTGAGCGGTTCTAATTTTTATTAGAAACCAGTATTGATGAGTCCCTATCCGTACCGGTTCTTTATATAAACCGAGACAAAAAAAAAAAAAAAAAAAAAAGAGCTGAGCCAATCCATCGAGCCAGTCCCCCAAATTAACTTTCTCCCTTCTCTCCTAGCCCCTTCTCTCTTCGATTCCTTCTCCCTATCATCGCGCAACATCTCTCTCGTCATGAGGGAGCGAGCGGCCGAGGGCCCGCAGCGGCGCTTGGAGGTCGAGGGCTGCTAGATCCGGCTGCCTTCGACCTCACCGCCCTGCTTCCCCTGCCGCCGACGCCCGAGATCCACGACGGAGGCGACCTCTGACGCCCCCAGATCTGATCCATCGCGTCCTGTTCCCCATCATCGCGCAGCTGGATCCAGGACGCTGCCACCGATGCCAGCCGCTCGAGGTCAGCGTCCCCCCGCATCCTCGTCCTCTTTCCCTCCTCTCTTCCCGTCGTTCTCCTCCTGCCCTCCTTTCTCTCCCGTTGATCTCGCCACCGGCGATTGTCTACAGGGCTGCGCTCGACTCCTCCGGCTAGCGTGTTGACCTCCCCTCCTTCCATCCCTTTCTCGCTGCTGTTGAAGGAGCTGCTCTCGAACCAGGCGACAGCGCATGAGAAAAACGGCGTGGTGTGGTATTGCATGTTCAACATGTGTATGTTCAATCTATTCTTGATTATGTGGATGTGATGTTCTTGATCTGTGACTTGTTGGATGGCTTGATTCTGTTCTTGATCTGTGACCTTGAAGCATCGGCTCGATTTCGAACCGAGCCGGCTCTTTTTTTTTAAATCGTGCATGCCCATTAGTGCCGGTTCTCAATCCGGCACTGATAAACCTTTCTAACCAGCACAGATAGTGTGTCCTGTGGTAGTGTGAATTAAATTAATATAAAGCCCTCGGAGGTAAAATTATATAGTTTTTCTATATGGAATCGAAATAAGAGGTAAATTGACTAGAGTTAAATAAAAAGGGTATGTTGAAACCTTTTATAGTTAAATTTTCAAGCAAAAAAACTCACCCTAGATCAAAAGATGAAAATACAAAATACGGCTCAACAATTCATAGTGCAAATCCCTAAAAACCTTTTGGGTCAAATAAAAATGGAAGTAATTTATCCAATTATGCATAAGAAATTTTGATTGAGTTAAAATGCTTTAAGGTTCCTCGCAACGAAATTTTAAGAATCAATTTACAAAAATAGAAAATGCAACGCACCTAAAAGGGTATAAATAAAAGTTATTACATGAAAATGTGAAGATAAATAAATTCATCATTATTTCATGGGCATAGCTTTCTTTTCAATATTTATGGCTCTTAAAGTGCATTTCCATAATAGGTTACATGTGCATTTGAATAGGCTAAGGAATTTCTAAAAATAATTGGTTCAACATAAAATCATGGAAAAATTCTTATAAACACTATACAACACATTTAGTCTACTGTAAAATTGTACATGATTTTATCACTTTAATAAGTACCTCAATAAAACCTTTCAAATCAGCAAGTCTAGGAAACTAGATAAAATAAATTGCTTATTTCCTATTTCCACAAAATAAAAATGAAAAGTATTCTTGCAATGGATTTTTTTCAAAGTGTGTACCAAGGTGTATCCTACAACCGTTAAATTTGGTCTAATTTAATTCTCAAAGAAACCACATAAAATGATAAATGTAAAACTCTAGGGAATAAATTGGCTGCAGAAAAACAGTGTCACCACGCCTACTTACATAAAACAAGTGGGTGAACTTGAGGTTGGAAAACAGCTCATAACCATTGATTCCAAACGTAGCCAATTTCTTGAGATCTCCTCCAACTTCACTTCCATATGGACCCCACAAGCCCATGGCCCCACTTGTAAACTTCGCCACCTCGTAGAAAACCTTGCTAACCCCACATGGCAGCCTCAGCACCGTCCTAGCAGTGCCACCCGTCCTCCCAAGTGTCCATACCATAGAGAGTCACCTCAAACATTCACCACTGAGAAAACCTCATCTACTTAAGCCTCACTCCTGCCGACAACCTCACCTTTCCATCCTTATCGCGTTCCACTAAGAAACCAAGGGAGTTCGCCTTGGAGTCTTCGGATTCGCTCACTTCTTTCCGCTGGCCGTGGGAAAGATGATCGTCGCATTTGTCGATAGGTTGTCTGACCTTATATTTTCCGTGTTCCTTCTTCCTACTATCATGCCAAACATCTTCTATTTTGACCTTCCCCTCTCTGGTGCAGTAGATCATTGTGAACGTAGTCGTGTCCACGGTGCTCCCCGGCGCGCTCTAGCGAGCCGGCCGAATGTCACCATCGGCATCGCCGTGACTATTCTGGCCTCCTCGGTGCCGCTCTAGCCGAGCAGCTACGCCATGAAGCTCGTCTTATCTCCGTGACCAAAACCCCTCAAGAACCCGTTGGAGTCAAGCCTCGAGCTTCGAGAACGTCATCGCCTTCCTCGGCTCTGGCCAGAAGCCACTGCGTTGCTGTTCGTTCCATTGCTGCCACTGCATTTCCGCTGCTCTTGGTTCCATGGTGAGATCCCTAATACCTCACAGACCCACGCAAATACATAGCTGTAGTTGAATCGAGCTCATATTGTGACCCGTGCAGGTTCACCGCTTGAGCTCGCCGCTGCGCGCAACTCAGGTCATCTCCGGCCGTGCCGCTGCCACCTTTGGGTGCGCAAGGAAGTCCTCTCCAACTTCTCTTTTCATCACGACCCCAGTCGAGCCTCCGTTTGCCACCTAGATCGTCATCAACCTCACCGGCCACTGCGGCCAGCTCGCGAGGACCTAAACGCTCGAATTTTGAAAACTCTGGGTATTGATTAGTAAGACTCCCTGTATGGCCTGTGGACCTAGGAGCTATATGTAATTTAAATTAAACTATAGGACTCTTTACTAAAATAATTTGAACACGTGGGTAGTGCGGGTTGGTTTCCTAAAATCCGAGGGCTTAAATGCAAGATGTCACTCACTTACATGTGGACCCATGCATATAAAATCTGAAAAAATAATGAAAATGGTTATTAGACTTTTCTGTTGAACTGAAAAATAGATTTAACTTCAACAACTCATAACTAATTCATTTTAGCTCCAAATTGGGTGAAACAAAGTTTGTTGGAATCACAAAATTATATACTTTATTCCTGTACCACAGATCATCCAAAACCAACACCTATCTACTGTATAAGACTCACACTTGACAAAAACACCTCATAGAGTATCTCTAAAATTTATATAGAGTATAAATATCGTATTATATATATAGAACTTGTAAAATTCATAACTCCCAAATAAAAAGTGATAAAATAGAAATTCTTTCACCTAAATTCACCTTAGGTCAGTACCTAACCACTGCATAAACCTCATGCATATTGGAGCATTTTGTATTTTTCGCATTATTTGCTATTTATTCAATCACACATTAATTTGTTTTAGAGGACGAATTCGGAATTGGTGAAGGAGTGGAGTAATTTTTGTTCTAGGTATCCAGGAGTCTGGCAAGTATTCTCCCCTCCTCCTTTGAACAAATTGAATCCTATGTTTTGGAGGAATAAAATGTGTTGTTTACAAAATTGCATGCGTATTTATAACTATCATTATTTAGAATGTGGAAAATGGTAGCTACACCCAACTTGTTGCATGATCCACCTTGATAATTTTGTATTCCTTGCTGATTGTAAACTTGGAATGGATTAGAATACTACCCATGTGCTCAAATGGACTATTATTTTCTTAGTATTCTTTCATATGCTTAGCCATGCTTAGTAAAATGCTAAATAACAACATGATCACTTTATACATTTGAAAATGAGCATTTTACAACTTTTGAACAGAGATGAAGCCTTGGTTATTTGTGAACTAAAATGATGGAAAATATGATTTTAGACTTGGGCGGCAAGTGATGTGCATATAGAGTAATTGCATACCGATAGGGGGAGTGTTCGCTTGAGTCGATTAAGAACCGAACTCTATGTCACCCTCTATTATTTACAGTACAACCACATGTGCTAGTATGGGATGTCCTTAGCCTAGTAAGTTGTATATCTGTCTAACCTTGCATTTGGGAGGCGGTTGTAGTATGAACTACTTTTGGCGATGGTTTATAGGAGCTACCCATGTGTGTGTTTATTTTTACGGGACCGGAATCTTCCCAGTGTGTATGTTCTGTGAGTAGGTTGCTTCTCCACTTAGAGCATGGGGGTCTAAGCATGTCCAATACAACGGTGAGTGCAATGTGAGTTGTTTCTCTACGGCGTCATGGTGTTTGGCTAACCACTGTGACGGCATTAAGGATCCAGACTTAGTGTGGATTTTAGCTTATCGTGCTCATGTAAGGTTAGACAAATAAACAATATAACGGTTTTGATGTGACCTCTAGACCGTATTTAATGTGTAGAGTGTGGTGGTACCGATGGGTACCGGACAAACTAGAGAATTCACATCATGTGGATAAAGTTATACAAACTCTGCAGAGTCAAAACTAATCGATTAGCCGTGCTCGTGGTCATGAGTGACATAGCGACGTATCATGAGTATAGATTTATGGTTTATAAATGTGTTTATGAAATTGGGATATGGATTAGGGATTTTTGATAATTATGATGCTTATGATGATTTGTTGCCGGGGAGGGCAGCATGTATAATGATGATATTATGTTGATCATTTTATTTACATATTGTACATGTTTCTACTGTTTTATTAAATACCGTTGCAAAAGATTGTGAACTAAAATTGGCTTTATGCAAAAATAAGACTTACAAATAGCCTTCCTTGATTTAGAGCTTGCATGTAGCTTTGTAAGATTAGTCTTGCCAGTACATTATTTCGGTAATGTACTGACTCTTGCTTGTATTACTGTTGGTTAACTTTGTTGTAGATTAAGTGATGCGGGATCCGTTTCTTCTTTAGAATGGTTCTTTTAAGGGCCTACCCGTAGTCAGTTGTCTGTGTTATGAGTAGACATGCTTCCGATGAACCTTTAATTATTTAGTCTATTGGCATATGCTTATATATCTATTTATTTGTTTTGCCTTTATGTTTAGTGTTGATGCCATGGGCTTGATGATGAAAGTATATATAGTAAGTCCTTTTCCTAGGAACTAACTATATATGAGTAGGGTTTTGAACATATAAGATCCTCGCTTGGTAAACGCCTGTAGATTAGTCACCGTTGTATGTAGTTTTTTGGCCGTCATCGTCAAATAGTTTGACGAGCATACAACGGGAGTGACTGATGAGTTATCTTGTCGAGTATCTCTTTTGTTCACTCCTCGGTATTTTAGGTGTTTAATTTTGGTGGACATTTAAATGTGGTCATGTATGTGTGAGGATAGGTGGCTTATATACGTGTATGGAGCCCACCTGCCAGATATCGCGGTGGCACGTTAGAGAATGTCCAACAATATAATATTTGAAGTACCCTAATAACACTTATCCAAATTTATAGCTAGAAATTGATTTGTTTTATGGAGGGAGTATGTTCGCTAATGCTAATCGCCTCCACGTGCAGCCAGCCATCCACGTCCGTCATGACAAGACGGGGGTTTGTATGATCGATTATACTGCCGTGACATATTATGAATTGAAACAGTCCTCACGGAAAACTTTCTACTCTTGGGTTGGATTGAGGTATAGTAACAGAATATGCGTTTGATTTATCATAGAGTTTTATTATACCTTCGGTCGTTTGTTATGTTAATTTTTAAATAATTAGCAACTTGATGATACAATCTTTGATACAGAGGCTAGATGTGTTCTTCTTAACCCTAGTTCCCTAACGAGCAAACACTACTAGAACTCACCATTTTTCTTGCTGCATTTTCTAAGTAGTGGAAGCTGGCTTGGTGCTTTCCCTAACGAAGCAACCCTAGCTCCTTAACGAAGCCAGCTCAGCGCTTTCCCTAACAAGCTGGCTTGGCTTTTGTTGTCCTTTGGTGCACCACCGCCAAGAGCTTCTCCATCCTGCTAGGAGCTTCATCGCTTCTCCCCCTTCCTGCTCACTTCTCCATTTTTGTACGCCACCACTAGATCCATCACCACTCAAAGCCTCCTCCACTGCTACAATTTGGTCTCACCTCAGCATTGGAGCTTCCTCGGTGCAACTAAAAGGGTGTTCGTTTCAGCTTCTGTTATTGGCTTTTAAGCCACACACAAAACGAGAAACATCACTAACGCATGATTAATTAAATATTAACTATTACAAACTTGAAACGTAGATCTATTTAATTTTTTAGAGATACTTTCATATAAAAAGTGTTTTTTACAAAAAAAAAAACACACCGTTTTACGTTTTGGAAAGCGTGCTAATAAAAACCGAGACATAAGCTAGAGCCAGAAGCACATCAGAACAGTACCTAAAACCCAGCCTTCTCTAACACCACTAGTTCCTTTCCTCGACGTCAGCAGAACCTAGCCATCCTCTCTTGACTTGACTTTCTATGGTCCGTGCAAAATTGTAAATTGTGGTTATTTTGCTACGTACAAGGTGAATTTTGGTATGTTCAATGTGCAATTTTGGATGATTGAATGTTTAATTGTTAATTTGGATGTCTAAAATTGGGTTTGTGTCGGCCTTTTGAGGCTTAGGAGTAAGAAATTGTAAAATCTGTTGGGCTTGGGCTTGCCTTAAGACGCCAGGTTTTTTCAAGCCTGACCCAAAACTAAGCTCGATCTAATATGTGAACAACTCTAGACCATCGACTTAGATTTTATGGTCTGATGAAAAGATTTTCAGTATTGTAATGCTAATGTCTTGTACCCTAGGGTTTATTGAAATATACTTTGAATTCTATCTAAGGCTCTACCGCTCTAGACTTATAGATGTCCAAATGGGCCGTGCCCCGTCGGGCCGGCCCGGGCACGGTGCTACAGTAACCGTGCCCGGGCCGGCCCGGCACGGTTGGCCGTGGGCCGTGCCGGCACGGCCCGAGTAGCCGTGCCGTGCCTGGGCCGGCGGTGCGGCACGGCGGGCCGGCACGGCACGGCCCGTGGACTGTAGCGGGCCGGCACGGGCACGGGCACGGCACGGGGCACGGGCACGGGCACGGGGCGTGGAACGGGGCACGGGCACGGCACGGGGCAACGGGCCGGCACGGCCCCGCCGGAGGCGGCGGCGGAGGCCGCGCCGCCGTGGCAGGCGTCTACGGCCGCAGAGGCCGAGGCAGGCGTCGGCGGCCGAGCCGGGCAGGCGCCCGGGCGAGGAGGCGCCGGCGGAGGGCGCCGGCGGAGGCCGAGGCAGCAGCCGGGAGGAGGCGGGTGCGGAGGAGGCGGCCGGGAGGAGCGACGGAGCCGAGGAGGGCCGGGAGAGGCGGCGGGAGGCCGAGGCGGCGGGAGGAGGCGAGGAGCCGAGGAGGCGGAGGAGGAGGAGGCGGGGAGGCGGAGGAGCCGAGGAGGAGGCGGCGCCGAGGCGGAGAGGAGGCGGAGGAGCCGAGGAGGAGCGGAGGAGGCGGAGGAGCCGAGGAGGCGGCGGGAGCCGAGGTGAGGAGCCGAGGAGCGGAGGAGGAGGAGGCGAGGCGGGAGGAGGCGGAGAGCCGAGGAGGCGGCGGGAGGCCGAGGCGGCGGGAGGAGGTGGAGGAGCCGAGGAGGCCGGGAGGAGGCCGAGGCGGCGGAGGAGGCGGGAGGCCGAGGAGGAGCCGAGGAGGCGGGGAGGAGAGGCGAGCGGGAGGAGGCGGAGGAGCCGAGGAGGAGCGGAGGCGGAGGCGAGGAGGCGGAGGAGCCGAGGAGGCGGCGGGAGGCCGAGGCGGCGGGAGGAGGTGGAGGAGCCGAGGAGGCCGGGAGGAGGCCGAGGCGGCGGGAGGAGGCGGAGGGCTGCCGAGGAGCCGAGGAGAGGAGGCCGGGAGGAGGTCGAGGCCGGCCTGGCCGGGTGCGTGCGGGAGGAGGAGGCAGGCGACCGTTGCACTGACATCTGCCCGTTGCTGATGACCGTTGCTACAGTGTTCGGCCGCGTTGGCCCAGTCAAAAATTGACACCTGTCCCAACGGTCCGAAAAAACGGCTAGATTTTGAATCTAGCCGTTGCATGACAAAAAAATCCGAAAAAATATCAAAAAAATCCGAAAAATTGTGAAATTTTTTCCTATAAATAGGGGAACCCCCAGCCACATTTTTCCTCATCCAAACCTCCCAATCTCTCCTCTTGTGCTCTATTCTCCTCTCTTTTGCTCTCTTTGTTCAAAATTTTTGTTTTAGACAAAATTTTGTCTAAAATTCAAAAATTTCCCACATTCTCATAGGTAATAGCTGCAGCCTCCGGTGCTCCTGCAAGGTAAAAAAATCTTAAATTTTCTTCTTTGTTCGTACTATTTTTTTAATACTAATTTTCTCTATTTATATTGCAGGATGGATCCGAACTACCCGACGTTTCAACTGAGCGACTTCGACCCGAGCTATCTGTCGATGTCACAAGGAGACAACTCCGGGTCGGCTCCTACACCGCAAGAACATACGGAGGAAATACATGCGGCTTCACAAGGATCCGGAACTGCGAGCGAGAGCTTGTCAACGGCAACCGGCTCAAAGAGATCAAGAACTTCCTCCGCCTGGCAACATTTTGATGAGATCAAGGAGACCGCCGCGGATGGAAGGGAGGTAACTTACGCGAAATGTAAAATTTGTAAAACTAAACTCTCTGGAAAATCTTCTGGTGGAACAGGACATTTGAGGCGGCATGCTGAGGCGTGTGCGAAGAAGCAAGGTTACCAGCTAAGACAGCAGCAACTGGTACTCAATCCGGACGGTACGGTACGTTCATGGGAGTATGATGCTCAGTAGCACGAGATTCCCTTACCCGTTTAATTGCTAGACAGGATCTACCCCTAAATTTTGGTGAGTCTCCTGCATTTTGAGACTTACATTAAAACTGCTCATAATCCTAGGTTTCAAGCTGTTAGTAGACAAACTACAACCCGGGACTTGGTGAATGTTTACAACCAAGGCCGGGATAATATTAAACAATTATTTGCTACTTGCACATTTTCTATTAGTATCACATCTGATATTTGGAGTGGTAGGGCTAAGGAAGACTATATTAGTGTAGTTGCTCATTATGTTGATGATGAATGGGAACTACAAAAAAGAGTAATAGCTTTAAAATTAATTGATATTTCACATAATGCAGAAAATATTGCTGAACGAATTTATAGAGTTTGTGAGGATTTTGGCATCACAAATAAAATATTTGCAGTAACTCTAGATAATGCAGCTGCAAATTCCAGAGCAATGGAAATTTTGCAGCCTTTATTCAATGTTTATGCTGAATCATTTCTTTTACATCAACGTTGTGCTTGCCATATTATTAATCTTATAGTTAAATCTGGTTTTAAAAGAGTAACTGTATATCTCGATTCTATCCGTGAAGCCATAACATGGCTGAATGGTTCTAATCCTCGACTTGCGACCTTCAAGCGATTCTGCATCGCTTCGGACAAGCAACCACGCAAGTTCCAAACAGATGCGACCATCGGTGGAACTCGACTTATTTAATGTTGAAACATGTCTTGCCTTACAAAGATATGCTAACTGTTTCTTGCAGTCCAAGAATGTTGTTACCAGTGACGGGCAACCGCTACTGACAGAACAGTCTTGGCATGTTGTAGAAAGTTTTATTACTTTCTTGAAAACATTTTATGATGCAACTGTTACTTTGTCTGGTGTTTACTATCCAACTGCTAATTTAATTTTGCATAAAATTTTTGAGATTGCCACTTTATTAAAAGAATATGAAGATGACCAACTATTAGGATTTGCAGTATATAACATGAAACAAAAATATCTTAAATACTGGAGGAACATTCCATACTTGTATGCTTTTGCATTTATTCTTGATCCTAGGGGTAAAATACGGGGTTTCTAAATATTTTTAAATCTTATTGGGGATACAATGAATATTGATTACACTAACTACTATTCTGATTGTAAGACAAAATTGTATGAAGTATTTCGAAAGTATGAAACTAAGTTTCAGGGAGTTCGCGTGCAAAGAGCCCACCCGTCCCTGTCCCAGGTAAGAAAAAATTGCAGTGGGGCCGAATTTGGGGTGGTTCCTCTTCTTCTTCGAGCAACGGTGGTGGAAGTTCGGCCCCAGCAAGTCCTGCACACGCTTCACTTGAAGCTCTGAGCTGTCTACCTACTTGGACAGCGACTCGATCAACCAGGAAGATCTCAACGTTCTTCAATGGTGGAATGATCACAAGACCCAATATCCCGTGCTCTCAAAGCTAGCACGGGATGTGTTCACGGTGCCTGTGTCTACGGTATCATCCGAATCGGCCTTCAGTCTTTGCGGAAGAATTATTGAGGAGAGAAGAAGAAATCTCCGCAGTGAGGTGGTAGAAATGCTACTTGCGGTTAAAGACTGGGAGCTAGCTAAGGAACGTGCCCAACACACCACGGAGAACCAAGATTTGGCTGAGCAGTTCGAAAATCTTTACCTACAAAATGAGGAACTAGAGTAATCTTTTTTATTTTTAAGTATTGACCTTTAGCTGTACTCTTTTTTCTTTGTCATGGTTTTCTCAAAATTGAGTTTTTACATGACAGAGTTTTTAATGAGGCAGCTGTGTAATATCAAAATCAATAAAGGTCATTGCACAATTTTTCTCTATATCTATGTAGAAATTAAATTGCATAACTATGTATATTCTTCTATTTTGCTTGTTTAAACATATAAAAATTTCCTCCTCTAATATCATCAAAAAATACCCTCATATTTTTTTACTCATCTTACATAATGTTTTTACATTTTTTTAATATTTTTTTACCACTCCTCTAATTTTTTAAAATTTTTTAAGTCTCTTTTTTTCTTTTTTTACTCATCTCTCTCAAACTCAGTCACTCTCACTAAGTGAGAGTGACTCAGTCCGGTCGGGATCGGCGCAGGCGGGGAGGCGGCGGAGGCGCCTCGGGGGCGGCGCGCAGGCGGGGAGGTGGCGGCGGAGGGCGGCGGCAGCGCGGAGGCCGGGGAGGCGCGCGCGGGGGCGGCGCGGAGGGGGCGGAGGAGGCCGAGGCGGGACGAGGCGGCGGAGCCGAGGAGGCCGAGCGGCGGCAGGCGGCGGAGGGGGCGGCGCGCATGCGGGGAGGCGCGCGGGAGCGGCGGCGGAGGGGGCGGAGGAGGCCGAGGCGGCGGACGAGGCGAGGAGCCGAGGAGGCCGAGGCGGCGGGAGGCCGAGGCGGCGGCAGGCGGCGGAGGGGGCGGCGCGCATGCGGGGAGGCGGCGGCGCAGGCGACGGAGGCGGGAGGCGCGCGCGGGAGGCGGCGGCGGAGGGGCGGAGGAGCCCGAGGCGGAGGAGCCGAGGAGGCCGAGGCGGCGGCAGGCGGCGAGGGGCGGCGCGCATGCGGGGCGGGGGCGGCGCGCAGGCGGGGAGGCGCGCGGAGGGCGGCGGCAGGCGTCGGCGGACCGGGCCGGCCCGGGCACGTGGGCTGCCGACGGCCGTGCCGGCACGGCACGGCCCACGACCCCGGCGTGCCGTGCCTGGGCCGGGGGGAGGCACGCGGGCCGGCACGGCACGGCCCGCTACAGGAACCGTGCCTACACGGGCCGTGCCGTAGCGGGCCGTGCCGGACCGTGCCTCGGTCCGTGCCGGCCCGGTCCGCCCGTTTGGCCACCTATATCTAGACTTCACAGTTTTTTTCAAATTGAGCCCAAATTTTATAAATGTTGTTCATGTGTAGTCGGGAGTACGCCTCTACAAAACGATTACGTAATGCCGGATTTCCGCCTTCAGGCCTAGGGGTTTGTAAACGGGGGAGAGAGGCTCGTCGAAATCGGCGGCGGCGGCGGCGAGGGAGCCGAGAGGATGGTGTTTGGCCGGAGCAAGTCGTCCTCGTCCACAGCGTCTCCTGCTGCGGCTTCCTCGGCGGCCGCGGCGGCGTGCTCGGATCTGCGGGCGGCGTACCACGAGTGCTTCAACCGCTGGTACGCGGAGAAGTTCGCCAAGGGGCAGTGGCACAAGGACGACTGCGTCGGCGAGTGGCACAAGTACCGCGCCTGCCTCGAGGTAACTCACTTGTCCCCTCCGATTCGATCACAAGACCACTGATTTACTGGTGCTGGGTAGAGATTACACCGTTGTTCCCCTCATTTTGTTGCGGAGACTAGTTCTTGGATCGCAGGATGCTGCGTTGGGGATTGCTCTTGTTTTGTGGTTTAGGCTGGGGTTTATTTTAGTAGGTTTTTAGGTTATGTGGTAAGAAATGGAGTTGCTTTCTATGTTGGTTGCTTGATTAAGTTGATAATGTAGCTTCTGAAAATGTGATGGCTAAAGGGGATTCTTCTTGGGAGAATCATCGGATTGGTAGCTTATGGTTGGGCCTTTGTTATGTTGGCCATGATCTGAAGGCTAGGTGGAAATGGGCTGCGCAGACCTGTTGAATTCCTTCGTTAAAAACCTGAGATTGGTGCTCCTTTCTGGAAGGAGTACACCGAGGAGTTCGATTATCTGGTATTGATTGTCCAACGGTTGCCCTTGAAGGATCAAAAGACACGCGGATCTTTAGAGATTATTCCAAAACAACAGCGCAACTCTTCTGACGTTCAGTGAAGTTTTACTAGATGGCACTATGGCAGCATAGTGGCTGCAGTAGAGTTTTGAGGGGAGTATTCATACAACGAGGTAATTGCCTTTCTTTTGATGTTGAAAGCCTTTTTGTACATTTTCTGTACTGCTTCTTTGAAATTTGGTCCCATAAATCTTGATGAAATTTGGCAGGCCAATCTTTCCGCTGGCATGTCTAAAAAGGAAGAAGATTGGTGCTGCTGTGTGCAATTAGAAATTCAGAAAGCTTTCAGAAACTAGAAATGCTGGCCATTCTTGACCACAACTGAATTGTTGTTCTTGTGTTCGGTTTATTGGTTAGGGGAAAACGGTTGGGGAAGAATATTCTGATTCCATTGCATTACCATGGTGGTGCAGTTTATTGGTATGCCTAGGGAGCTCGGTCTGTTAACAGCTAACTGGAATCTGAGTCCTTTCCAAACCATTTAGGACATGTTCCTGCATGGTGAATTGGTGCCACTATACCTGCTTCTAGCTAAGCATCAGTTCCAATTGTTGTATTGCTGACTGGTAATTTGACACATGGTTGCTTAATTGCTACTCACTTGCTAGCCAGGTGCCTTGGTGGTCAGCAACCCAGCCTGAAGATTGCCCATTTGCAGCAAAACTCAACGTGCAATGGGTTCTGTTTCTTTTTTCCCCCTTCACAGAGCTCTATGTTAACTTGCTTACATGCAAGATTACATTAGAGAAAAAAGATACGGCACATTTCCCATTGTGATTTTTTTTTTGTTACGTGATGTCCTAAATCCATATGGTTGTGCAAATCAAAGTTTTTTTTAGATTTATGATTTATATTATCGATTACCAGCAGTCAATTGTGCTATGCTTTTAGAGTAGCTATCAGACTAACATGAATATATATGTTTCGGGATTGAGCCAAATAATTTTCTGAAATCTGACAAAAGAGTGATCATGCTGTGGTATTCATCATAACATTGTCGAGTATTCACCAGGATTTCTTCAGTTTAATATAAACCTTTGCTCTTATCGCCATTGTTTCCCGCTAGTGACAGGCCTCTGGGTAAATTATATTCCTGTCTTATGTGGCTTGTTTTTCGCTA
This sequence comes from Oryza meyeriana var. granulata, assembly GCA_003991445.1. Classification (NCBI taxonomy): domain Eukaryota; kingdom Viridiplantae; phylum Streptophyta; class Magnoliopsida; order Poales; family Poaceae; genus Oryza; species Oryza meyeriana. The sequence continues at coordinate 229,830 of RYFJ01001200.1, read as the reverse complement.
AACTAATCTATGTATGTTCCATGTTTTTATTACTTGAAGGAACATCTGGAAGACAAGCATCTCAGGCAAATCCTATTGGAATCAGAAACGTCTGCCTATTATGCCCAGTTCGATGCTGATTCTTCTTCTAGAAAAAGTGGCACCTCGACGAAGTAACAGGCTAGGGCTAACCACCTGATCAAGTTTCAATTCACTCAAATCTGATTTAGGAGAACAAAACAGTGCTTGTATTTAGGTCTTAGACACATGCTATGATCCTGTATCATTCTGCAGTTCAGCAGTTGAGATGTAAGCTTTCCAGGATCATACTGTACTCAACTTGCCAAGTTCCATGTACTTTCGAATACTAGAGCAATCAGTACTCCAAAAACACGAGAAGTTCTCTTCTTGAAATTGGGAGAACAGCTTTAGCTATATATCAACCTAAAGGTTCTCCAAACCACCAATTTTCAGTTGCATCGATAAAAATTTCAATATTTCCTATGTTCCAACCTCCAAAATACTTTGAACATAGTTCCGGTAGCATGACAGTGACTTCCAAGTCTTGGAGACTCTTGTGGTCCGTATCAGATGCCTTGACTTTCTGTGGTATATTATTATAGAGATTCAACAAAGCTTTGTTGTTTGTCACATAGGCCTGATCCTCTGATGTGCTGACAGACAAGCAGTGAAAGCTACTCCTACCACCAATTCAGGGAAGCTTCGTAGCAAAGCAAAGCAACCTTCACTTCTCCAGAGTCCAGAGCACAGGATACCCCCAAGCTGCTCTTCATGGCCAAGAAAGGCAAGAACAACTCTACCAGAAGAGCCTTTGCTTCTTCTTCTTCTTCCTCTGCTGCAGCCGATGGCAACCGATCGCCATGGCTGCGTCTGACGGCCTTCGCCGTGCTCACTCTCCACTCGGCTTTCTCTGCCTATCTGGCCAGAGATGACGCAAGGTTGGTCGCCCTCGTCGTCGTCGGCTACCTCCTGATGCTGGTGCTGCTGTTCTATGGCCTGGCTCTGCATGTGACCAAGAAGAGAGACTAATTGAGGTTTTAGCAAACAGTCTTCAAACATGAACAGCCATGTACTTTACATGTACTATCTGACCTGCCTTGGTTCTTTTGCTGGTTTTCTTGCATGGTTTGATCTTGGTATGAATGTTCTGTACAACCCTATACTTGCCGATCAATGTGTGTTTGTATGTTTAGTTACTCCAAGAATCAACTATATAAGCAGTTCTTGCATAACTGCACTAACTGAGTGTTACAGTTTAGTTATTATACATACACTGATCTGGGATGCTTTCTTTGAATCTTTATATGCTTTGCAACTTTGATCATCGTCGTATGCTCGGATTTATGCTTTAGCGGTTGCATAGATAGGAGGCGTGTGATTGATCAGAAACGTATAGTTTGGTATAGACTTAGAACAAGACAATCCTTTGAAGTTCACGGCAGAAAAAAGACAATCTTCTTCACATCAAAACAAAAGCTCCCTGTATACAGTGTAGGAGAAGACATGACTTTCGGAGTTCAAGGATAGGGGTGGAAAAAAAAATCGAAGCTCATGGCTTGAACCGGCTCAAGCTCGTAGTCACAAATCATAACAGACCGAGCCGAGACGTGCCTGATCTTCTAACTTATTAAAATAACGAGCTAGCTCATGAGTTACTTGTTAGCTTGTTAGTATATAAGGTCTTTTTATATTTGATGTTTTTAACTAATACTTAGTCATTTAAATACTTACAATTAAACTATTTGTATTTAGTGACTACTTTCCTAACTAGTTTCTTATTATTATGTTAACATATGATAAATATGAAAATTATAAAGATGATATAAATGAGACATAGCTTGTTAATAAGCCAGCTCATGAGCCGAGTCAAGCTGGCGCGTCTATAATAACGAGCCTAAACGAGCAAAGCTAGCTTGTAATCCACAAAGGAGATGCTTCTGATGATCACCAGTAGTGAAGTATCAGAAACAAAGATACGGGGAGACTGCTAGTTCTGAATACCAAAAATATCAGAAATTTTATCTTCTTTGAGATGATTTTTTTAAACTAATCATTCAGATGCTGCATCGATTAATATCTTTAAAATTCTTCCAAAAACATGGAACTTTTCCATCGAAATATTTAAAACCAACTGAATAAGCCATGAGATTTAAACAAATATTTGTTTGATAAGTAGATTACTGTAAAATGGATAAGAAAGAACTAGCTAACTGATCTCTAAACTTGTAATGACTTACTAGTTATAATTCAAATCACCGTTCCCATGTTTTCAGCCTCTTGCAAGCAAATGCATTGATTTTTTGGTCCTCAAGAGGTATCAAGAGATACCACCTTTTTATGCAAAATTTGGTAACTCCTTAGTAATATAAAATTGGAAATGAGAACCATTAGCATTTTAAATAACATATATAGCAGTAAACCATCGTGAGTTAAACCAATAATGACTGAGATGCTTTGAGTTTGAGGTCGAGCTCATCCCATCCAAAAGACGGATCTGTATCTTCAACAATTACGGCACAAGCATAAACTAAGGTGTTATGACCCTGGAACAGGGAACAGCATTGTAACTCCCGGCTCTTAGGATAAGGAAATAACATGGACATGTTTGACAAAAACATTGCATATCCCAGTTGTATATGATCAATCGTACTAACTACATAGTTTTTCTTACTTTTTCCCAGTAGTGCTTACCTAATCCCAAGATCAAACTCACTTTCAGCTCCTCCAAACCAACCAATAGGTCCAGGCAAGGGTCGAAAATTTCTGAACGGACATCTACCACAAGACAACTTTCATGGATCACCATAAATAAAACCGTATCCAAACAAAAACAATAAAATACAATCCATTGGATTTGTCATTATATGGTTATGAATTTATTAGAAGGAAAGGTACCTTATCCGCAAATCCTGACCAACTGAAAGTAATTGGCCTTGTTTTTCCCCTCGCTCGTGTACAGCCTTACTAGAAATGTTTTAGTATTTCTGGTGACATAATTGCGCTGGCTATTCAGAATATTTTCATAAAATGAACATTGGTTATAACATAGATCACAGTTATTTAACATGAGATAGCCAAAGCAAGGGAAAAAAAAAGCAAGTTCACGTAGTTATAGTAGGGATACTCTAATCAATGATTTGGAGTAAATTCTATACAAGACTACAAGAGACAACAGAAAAATATGTAGTGACAGAAGAAATAAGTTTGTCCGAACTGATAAGCATTTTGGCCCTCAACCTGTATATTCATAGAGGACGAGACCATCCATCATCTTCTTGTCTCTTGCGTGTTTCCTAGACAATTCTGGTTCATCTTCCTACAGTGTGTTGGTCTTGCGGTTCTTGCGCCATCCCACGCGTGAGTCCCTTGAAGATTGATTGGTGGTGTTGGGCAAGCAGCTTGGTAGATGGCGACATCAAGAAAGGTTTAAACAATTTGATCATTGTTGCAGCTTAGACATTGTGGAAGCATCAAAATGATTATGTCTTTAATGGGCGTCTCCATGTTTGTCAACATCCTTGCTCCTAGCGGACAAGGAGGCTCGTTTTTGGAGTTTGGCAGGAGCTAAGGGGCTTCCCCTGATCATGGCTCCTGGCTAGGAAATCTAGGCGTTTGAGTCGGGTCGTTTTCTAATCTTTTAGCGGGTGCGTCTTTTGCCAAAGGATGTAACAGTGTTTTGTATGACTTTTTTCTTGTTTTAATGCAATGATACGCACCGCTTCATAAAAAATAAACAAATAAATGGTTTAACATGCAACATACCTTTAAACAAGGCAACAGTTCAACCGCGTTGGGAGCGTGGGAGGGCGCACATGGCCACTATTCCTTTTTTTAATCTTTTTCTCTGTTGTTTGTTAATTGTATATCTCACAAACAAAGTTGAATTTGTTATTGTAATTTCGTGTGGTTGTATAATATCATCTTAGCTACATGTAAGAATATTTTAAAAAATTTTGAGAACTTTTATATCGTGGTTTTCATAGTTTCCACCGGATATGATTTTCACCGTATATTTACGCAAGGGATGGGAAAGGGGTAATGCGCCATAGAAGTTGTGCAAGCAAGAGCAAGCTGCTGTATCTACTGGTTAATCACCAAGGTTTCTTTCATAGCCCCCTGCAAAATGGACGAGGCTCCTCTTACGTATGTCAGGGAGACGGGTGTCACTGACGCGTGAGTCCATGAGAATAGACCTCACATGTCAGCGAATCATGTCCCTCTGACTTTACCAAGAGAAACTGCTTTCCTGCAAAATAGCCCTTCCCCTTGCCGCCCACGGCACTCGGCAAGTTGGGATTTCCTATCTACTCGACATGTCGCAATTCAGATCAGGTTTTCAGGGTTGGGATGGCCGGCAGAGCAAGCACCGCCAACTGCAAAGCCAGAAAAAACGCATGTATTCGCCGGCGTTCGATGGATCGGTTGATCGCATGTTCGATGGATCCGTGTGCCAAACACTACTGTTCACTGCTCAGAGCACCGGTCGATTGCTCCAGATTGGAGTTGGACAACGTTAGTCATCCGGTTGACTTCAGTTGACCTTCCTACAGTTCAACCGGACCTCTGTCGGCAGGAGGGCGCCCATCCTCACCATCGCCTCTTCACCAGCGTGTCCTGCGACCCACTCTGCTTCTTCTTCAGGTTCGCGTAGCAGGCGTTGTCGAACGCGTCCGGCGTCTGCACGTCGATGGGGCGCTAGCGTGGCGTCGAGAGAGAGTGAGAGAGGGAGGGGCAATGTTCGTATCAATGAATGTTCAAAACAAAATTCTCTATATTTACCTTTACATTATTCCTTTCTTCACTTTCAGCCTCAGTAGAGCTTCAGCAACGGCAACATCCCAAGATGCCGTGGTAGAGTTGCGGCTGTTTGCAGTTCACTTCGCAACGGCGCCCGTGCACGACGAGGTCAGCGGCGAGCCGGCGAGGCGTTTTCGAGGACTTTACGGGGACACGCTGCCTCCCGCTGGGTCGCCGGAGCTTCGCCAGCCACCGGCCGTCCACCTCAAATCAGGCAAAGGCGATCCAACAATTGATGGACAAAATTTGATCTAAATTCGGCCCGCCTAATTTAGGTCGCTATCAATAGTGATCTAAATTTTAGCCGGGTTGCTGAAGAAAAGGGCCAACCGAATTTCATTAAGATTGAGAAAAAAAGAATTATAGAAACGGAAAAAAAAACATCGACAGAAGGTTATCGAGACCAGGAGTGGATGACTTGAAGTCACCCCGCAAGATAGAAAGAAGCTAGCCGTGAACAACGTCTCAACATCTGAAGAAGCCTGCCACCCTCCACACAACAATCTCCTCTCGAATGTCTCCGGACAGTTGCCCCACCGATCGCGACCTCTGATTGAAAATCCTTGCATTTCTCTCTTTCCAAATTAACCAACAGATTAGGAGAAACACTGAATCGAAGGCCTTTCTGTAATTAGCCTGGAAAAATCTCGCCTTGCCAATAGCCACCGATCTCCCATCTTCAGGCCAATGTCTCCTGGTAGTACGAAAGGAATATTTACCCATCCCTGGAAAAGGCGCCACACTCTTGATGAATACAGGAAGCATATTGAGAAAGACCTAGTATTAGAAAGACGTTTGCAGCATATAAGAGTGCCAGAACCAACAGTTGATGAAACCATAGAAATTCTCAGAGGGCTTGGGGAACGATATGAGATCCATCATAAACTTTGTTATACTAATGATGCGTTGATTGCAGCTACGAAGCTATCTTATCAATACATCATGTATGTAAAGTATTGAATTAGGAAAAAGTCTTCACCCCCTAAAGTATTGGGGTTGATCTACTTAACCCCCCAACTATGAAATTAGGTATTCAACCCCCTAAAGTATGAAAACTTGCCAAGTAACTCCTTAAAGTGGTTTTGCAATATAAATAATGATGTGGTGGTGGTTTTTGCCATGTGGGCTATAGAGGGGACAATGATACGATGATAAAGTCGGTTAAGTAATTTGTTTCACAAGCGCAATGGCTTGAGAATAATATACGCTGGTGGTAGTATGTAATTTTAGGCTTATCGATCAATGACTAAAAAGAAACGATTGGATGAATTTAGGTTTAATAGTGATCCAAATTAGGTAGACCGAATTCCAAATTTTGGTGACCAATCGAGCTCGCCGTCGGCCACACCCAGAATATGTACGTGTATGCACTGGCTGATCTGCATTTTCTTTTGCTTTTATAGTTTTCTTGCATGATTTGATCTTGGTATGGAACTGTGGATGTTGTGTAAAAGTACGACACTGTATATGCTCATACAAATGTGTGTTTGTACATTTAGTTACTCCAAGAATTAAATGTATAATCAATTTGGAATAAGCTAACAAACTATGGAGTTCCATATACACTTGCACAACTGCACTAACTGAGTTGTTACAATCATTGTACATTTAATGGTCTGGAATGCTTTCTTTGAATCTGTACGTTTTGCACCTTTGATCGTCGTCTTCTGCTCGGATTTATGCTTTAGTGGTTGCATATATAGGAGGCGTTCAATTGATCAGAAACATCTGGTTTCATATATAAGCACTTCAACAAGACAATCCTTTGGTAGTTCATGGCAGGAAAAAAAAACAATCTTCTTCACATCAAAACAAAAGCTCCCTGTATACAGTGTAGTAAGTCATAAGTTTGAGACTCAGGGATATGCTTCTGACAATCTTCACACCTGTCAGAAACAGAAATCTTGGGAGGCTGGGAGATTGCTAGTTCTCAATGACAAAAATAACAGATAATTTATGCTTTAAATATTTTATTCTTTGAGATGAATGTTTTGAACGAACCATTCAGATGCTGCAATGATTAATTGTTCTTAAAACTATTTCCGTCCGATCTTCAAAAAATATGAAAATTTCAATTGAACTCTTTAAAAATTTAAACAAATATTTGTATGCAGAGTAGATTACTGTAAAATGGATAAGAAAGAACTGGCTAAGTAATCACTGAACTGGCTAAGAAAGAACTAGTTGATGACTTACTAGTTACAATTCAAATCACTGTCCCCATGTTTTCAGCCTCTTGCAAGCAAATATGCTGTTCTTGATACTGCAATAACTTTGCGAACTGAAAATAATTGGAATGGGATGCATTAGCATTTTAAATAAACTATATCGTGGAAATCATCATGAGTTACAAACCAATAACACCTGAGATGCTTTGAGGTCAAGCTCGTCCCATTCAAAAGATGGATTTGTACCTTCAACAATTCCGGCACCAGCATAAACTAAGGTGCTATGACCCTAGAACAAGGAACAGCTTTGTAACTACCCGGCTCTAAGGATAAATGAACAACATGAACATGGTTGACAAAACATTGCATATCGCAATTGTTTATGATCAATCATATTGACTACATTGTTTTTCTTACTTTTCCAAGCAGTGCTGATCTAATTCCAACCGCAAACTCACTTTCAGCTCCTCCAAACCAACCAACAGGTCCAGCATACATTCCACGGTCGAAAATTTCTGAATAGATGTTTCACAAGGTAACATTCATGGATCACCATAAATAAACCTTACTTTCAATAGAAAATAAAAGGCCAATTTGATTTGTTATTATGAAAATAACATTGTAGCTAGAATAGATTATAGAGATACATACCATAATCTTGTATGAACTGGCGCGCCTCTTCAGTAGGCAGACCACAAACAGCTGGACTTGGATGAAGAGTGTTCAGGATGTCAAACTGCAATGGCCAACACAAAGAATCAGATTGATAGTGGTCATTTTTGACAGTCAGAAACAAACAAAATCCAAAATTCTTCTTGTAAAATATCCAAAATTCCAACGCAGAAGGCTGAAGAAGGACCCTAAATCATAGACTACCTCGTCACCTTCATTCCTTATTCTTGCAGCTAACTGAGCTGATAGATGTTGTACTCTTGGAAGTTTCCGAAGGGCCTTGCTGGGATGGACAACCACATCATCACAGATCATCTGTAAAATATAATACGTTCCTTGGTTGAATAAAACTGCACTAACCATGTTTTTCCCCAACAATATTCTTGCAACTAGGAACAAAAGAAACTATGTCAGGATCATGCTAAAAAGTCAGTCACTGTAAAACTCAACTTGCCTCCAGCTTCTTCTTTATGCTGTCCCGTACTATAGTAAATTCATTATCCTCTTTGCTACTGCAAGAAAAAATTATGTTAGGACCTCTTCTATTTTCTTCACACACGGTGTCGATATATGAATTGAAGAAGGGAAAGGTACCTTAGCAGCAAATCTTGACCAATTTGAAAGTCATCGGCCCTTGTTTTCCCCCTTGCTCGTGTACCAGCTAAAGCCTCACTGGAAATGTTTAAGTATTTCCGGTGAAATAATTGCTCTGGCTATTCAGAATATTTGCATAAAATGAACATTAGTTAGAACTTAGACCACTGTTATTTAACATGAGAAAGCAAAAATAAGAAAAACCATGCAAGTTCACTTAAATATAGTAAGAGATATTCTGACAAATCATTTGGAGTAAAATTGATACAAGAGATCACACAATAAACGTGATGAAGGAATAAAAATATGCTTTCATTTTCAGAATAGAATTGGCATACACTATTTCCAACAAACGCAGGAGCATCAGGGGGCTGTATGCAGAACTGATAAGCATTTTGACCCTCAACCTGCATATTCACAGTGTCAGAAAGATATAAATTGTTTTAACGGCAAAATACAAGAGATACAAAATACCTTTAAACATGCCAATAGTTCAACAGGGTCAATGCAAGTATCAGTAATATATCTGCTACACCTTGCCAATACAACCTGCAGAGAACATCGGTAAGTAAAAGAAACAGGGCAATCTCATATCAAAATAATGATCAAAACAAAACTTCTCTATAATTTTTCTTTGGCAAACAGTGAAGTAAATGAATAATTTACCTTTACTAATTCCCTTTGCTTCCCTTTTATCATCTGAAGAGCTTTAGTAACAGCAAGATCCCAAGATGCCTTTGTGGGGACATGATTAAGATTTACAATGGTTGTTTGCAGGGTGGAATTGTTCACTTTATTTGGACTGGATGATATCTACACAAAGCACAGCCAGGTTACTATCTTCCACATGACTGAAAAATTTGGAAGAAAGAGAAAGGTATACCTTCTGCAAAGTTGATTGGAGCTCCTTCATAGCATTGTGCCATGTCCAAGAAAGCGAATCATCCCATGCAATCGTTGTCGCGAGAACTGAACTCTCTTCAAGCTCATTGAATTCAACCTACACAAGCATCAGCATACTTCAAAGGAGTCAGTATAACATCCCATTTATTTCAATCCATCATTGGGGTGATCTTGGTCATTGCACAAGAACTTACTTGAGGAACAACGAAGTAGAATGATCCAAATTCTTCCCATTCAACCGAATGGTCACTAGTCGCATCGAAGCGGATAGCGCCATAAGCACGAATCAGTGGGCAGTCCCTCGGAAGAAATCTTTATGGACATAAATCAGGTTATTGTGCCAACATCACCATGAAGCTCATTGAAATAAATATAAACAATCATGAAGCAACAATCAAGAAATTCAAAGATAATACAATATGTGAAGAGTTCACCGAAACAGTACTCCTGAAAAAAGTTTTGTGCGTCATGATGCGAAAGGAGCACCCAAGAAAGAGACATAAACCAGCACGAAGCCAATACAATGCAATTCCAAGCGAACATTTTTACCGTTTCATTTATTTTTTAGGAAGAAAATACAGTAAATTTCTTACTAGTCCAGCTGAAATTTGTCATTATTTACTAGTTCATTTCCTGCCTAAATTTGCTACTCATGCTTAGTTGCTATGGTAGACGATACCATTAGTTACCTTTTGATGGCGCGCCAGTCTCTGACGGAGAAAGGGTCGGTCCCGCGGAAGAAGACGGCGGACCCGACGCCGGCGACGCTCACCGGCCGCTGCCGCTGCTCCCCGAGGCCGCCTGCTCCGTTGCCGTTGCTGCCGCCACCGCCACTGATGGCGAGGGTCGGCCACTCGGGCAAGGGCGCACGCGCGGAGAAGAAGCAGCGGGGAAGCGAGCCCTGCGCGTGCAGCCACTCCACGGCGTCCCCTCGCTGCCGGACCGGCACCTCGATGCGGATGATGCCCGACGGCGACGCCGGCGGGTCGGCATCCAGTGCCGCGACGGCCGCCCTGAGCTGCCCCACGGCGTCCCGCGGTGCCTGCGCCGCCGGCAGCGCGCGCGTCTCCCGCACCGCCACCGCACCGCGGTCGCCCGCCCCCGCCACCGCCGCGCACCCGTTCATCGACAGCGAGCACGACGGCCGCTGCACCCATCTCCCCACCTACGCCGGCACAACAAAAACCAAGAAATGCACCACCGATCAACTTCGCCATGTTGGCTCCGCCCGCGAAGGCCGCGCCCGCGCCCGGGACTTCGCCCGGGACCTCGCTTCCGTGCCAGGGCCCTCGCGCCCGGGGACTCGCCCTTGCGCCCGCGCTCGCTTGCGCTGCGCCCGCTCCCGCGCCCCGCGTCCGGCCTTCGACCGTGCCCCGGGCCCCTAGCCCGGGCTACGCCTCCCGCGCCCCGGCCCCGGCCCCCTCGCCCGGCCTCGTCCGGGCACGCTTCCGTGCCCGGGTACTTGTCCGGGGCCTCGCCCGGGATCGCCTCCGTGCCCGGGCCCTCGCCCGAGTAGCGAGACCGCGTCCGGGAGGACGAAGAACTCTCTCTTTCTCACTCGATGAAACACACACGATGAACCGATGGAGGAAGAAGATGAACACTATGCGAGGAATTTCCACGCTGCACACCAGCGCGCACAACACAGCACTTTTTCACTTGATTGCTCTCCACCCTCACTTGACACACCGATTACACAGGGCTTAAATAGACGCAGTACCGTGGCCGGTACTCACACACCTCCACTTCTCCTCACTCTCCGGTCACACGACCTGGTCGCACGACTCAGCCACGCACACACGACCCGGCCGCACACTCCGGCCACACACACGACCCGGCCACACTATCTGGCCACGCATGCATGCAGGATGCTCCACTACCTCCATGACCCTTGCATTGCACACTGCCTCCACTTAGCGCATGCATGCACTCGCATCGATCTGCCGACGCACGCACTCCATGCTTCTCTCCAACAGATCAACTAACTCACACGGACACCACACGACTTGGCTAAAACTCACACAAACCCGTAACAACAAGATTAAGTCTAACAATCACCCCCTAATCTTGTTGATTTTATTCCGCACCCCCACAAGATCTTCACAGTAACGTCGGCTCATCGTCGACGTCCGCCATGGCGAGTTGCGCCACCCCCTTCACTGTTTTCTTCACTTCGTCGCACTCATCGGCGAAGTGGCCGAACTCACCACATTTGCGGCAGTCAATCTTGGACTTGTCGAACTTGCCGCGGTACTTCTTCTTCTCGCCATTGTTGCCGGACCCCTCTCTCTTCTCTTTTGCAACTATGGCCTCCCACTCAGCACGTGTGAGCCGCTGCTCAGCGCTCGCAGTAAGCAGCTGCTCCTTCCCTTCGTTTTCACGACGTCGCCCCTTGGAGGACTCCTCGAATGCCCGCAAGCGCCCGATCGTCTCCGTCACCGTCATCTCCGACACATCCCCCCATTGCTCGATGGTGCTTATAAGGGATCGGAATTTGTCGGGAACGGAATGCAAGAGCTTCTCCACGACGGTGGTCTCCTCCACTTTCGTGCCGAGAGAGCGAATCTCGTTCACGATCGTGGTAACCTTTAAGGCAAAATCATTAATTTTCTCAGAATTTCCCATGTACATACCATCAAGCTCCCTCTTGAGGGTTTGTACCCGGGCCTTCTTAACACGCTCTTCACCCATGTTCATCTGCTTGAGAGCATCCCATGCCTCCTCGGCCGTCTCCTTTTGGGATATGGCCATCACCATGGCCTCTGGCACAGCTTGGACGATGGCGGCGAGAGCCATTTGGTCCATCTTCTCATCGGCTGCGTTGCCCTCCACGGCAGCCCACACACCTTGTGCGCGCATGAAAATTTTCATTTTCACTGCCCAAACACCGTAGTTGTTCTCCCCGAGCATGGGGTAACGTAGCGTCACCCCCGCCTCCTTCACCTGCTGCACAGCGAGCTCATGGCTGCCTTGGCCGCCGTTGCCGCCATCGCCACCGTTGCCGCGGCGGCTCGGCGGCGTGTACACTCCTTCACTTGACATGACAGCAAGAACTCACCTCGGCTCTGATACCAATTGTTGGCTCCGCCCGCGAAGGCCGCGCCCGCGCCCGGGACTTCGCCCGGGACCTCGCTTCCGTGCTCGGGCCCTCGCGCCCGGGGACTCGCCCTTGCGCCCGCGCTCGCTTGCGCTGCGCCCGCTCCCACGCCCCGCGTCCGGCCTTCGACCGTGCCCCGGGTGCGGCGCCTCCCAACTAGGTGGAAGGCCACCATGTGCATAAGGCACCCGATCCCAGGATCAGTAGTCGGGTACGCACAACAATGATACAACACAGAGTTACAATAATACATAACAGAGTACTTACATATACGTACAAGGAGATCCATCCAGGACAGACCCGAGATGGGCAAAATAATCAACTGGTAAACTAGCGAAACAGCAGAACAGGGCGGAAGCTGGACAAAGACTACTCCACAGGCTCGGTTGGGAACTAGGCTCGAAACCTTCAGAAGTCTTCGTAGTCGGCCTGGTCTTGGAGGAACTCGGCAGCAGTCGGATCTTCGTCTTCCACTCCAAAACCTACTATACATATATATGAACAAGGTGAGTACTTTCGTACTCAGCAAGCCGGAAATGATGCCATGTCGGTCAGACAGAAAGGCTAAGGGTTTATTTGCGGAAAAATTGCCTTTAGAACTCTTTTCTTTGCAAACACTAGTGAGCTTAAATTTTTGTTGTCGGACAGAGACTCACGCCTCTATCCATTCCGCAAGTTGCTTTTCAACAACTCACCACTTAATGAGTCAAGCATATACATGTTCGTATCATCTTTTACTTCGCATTTGTTGGTCCTTTATCTCCCGAGTAGCTACAACCACTCGTTGACCCTGAGACTCGGCTACAACCAAATCTCAGCTGTGGCACTTGATGCCCGCTACACTGGCTACAACCAGCTAGCTAGTCGGCCGCCCTGGCTACAACCCGGGGGCTCATCATCGCTGCCCTGGCTACAACCCGGGAGCATGATCATGGCACTAAATGCCCGCTAGGCTGGCTACAACCAGCTAGCTATCGGCCGCCCTGGCTACAACCCGGGGGCTCATCATCGCTGCCCTGGCTACAACCCGGGAGCATGATCATGGCACTAAATGCCCGCTAGGCTGGCTACAACCAGCTAGCTAAAACACTGCTGCCCTGGCTACAACCCGGGAGCGTGCTCATCACCGTCTTCTGGCTACAACCCGAAGACTGAATTGCCGCCCTGGCTACAACCCGGGGGCTTAAACTTTGCTGTCCTGGCTACAACCCGGGAGCATGATCTTCATCCTGTTTACTTTTCATACACTTGTTTATGGTGCTTAACACCCCGGACCACACAGATCCGTTTCTGGCCACACAGGCCTTCCGTTTGCTTACTCGGCAAACTCAGGTCACGGTTCCCTTTTCATCAAACACTTTTCGCAAATCATTGACAAACAAATCTATGCCATGGGAATCGATCCTTAATGATAATACATAGCCAAGCCACACAGGCACTGTCTCTGTACATCAAGATTTTCACAAATCTTTCCTTTATTTCACAAAACGCGCCGATACACAAGGTATCGGGTTTTCCAAACTGTTTAGTAAAACCCATCATTTTTCCCAACGACAAACAACGTTACAGAGCTAAGCCATTTTACTCGGCATCGTATCTTCAGATAGGATGCTAGCGTGCCATTTGTGGGGCTCTTCAAGGGGAAATATAACAACATCCTACCAAACAAGTGCTACTACTGGGCGGGTCCATCGGTTGCGCTTGCATAACCGAGGCCAACAGTTTAAAAAGGTGTAACCTAGCATGCATATATTTTCCAAACAACATAGTTTTGCATATATGGGAAACAATATGATCAAAGAGGCTTGCCTTGTTCCAAGGAGGGGTCTTCTTCGGCGAAGGTGGCTTCGGGATCGTCCACCGGTTCAGGTTCTGAACAAGCAGAAAGAAACACTGATAAGCAGGAGAAGTAAAACACCAAGAAAAGGATCAAGAAGTAGTCGGCTGCAGAAAAGGGGGCAGTCGGCTGAACCAGGCTTGCGAACCAGGCGACAGAGCTCCAAAGCTTGAGAGGATGAAAACTTAGCAGAGCTGGAGCTGGCCGGTTTGCAAAACAAAGGAAGAAGGGGGCACGGTTGGCTATATATATAGCCGGCGTGCAAGGTTGAGGCACGGTGGAGCTGGGCAACGGGTGGAGCAAGGAAGTCAAGATGAACTGACAGGGATATGACGGGAAGTGACTTTGGAGTCCAACTGGTCAGAGGAGTTGGCAGGCACTGTAGCTACGATGAGACATTAAGGTCAAGGCTAGGACAGGTTGGAGAAATCTCACTGACAGGGCTTCGGACTGACCACTGGTCCAAGCGATGCTGCGGGCAGGTGAAGACTGGTTCTTCACTACTTTGGTAGTCGGCGTCCAACGGGCGGGTGCAACTCGGGGGACAAAGAAGTAACAGGTCTCAACAAGGTAGTCGGCCACATCACCGTGCTCACTCGGCAACAAAGAGGTCCGAGTAAGACAAGGATAAGGGCAGGGTACAAGGACTGAGTAGCAACTCTACTCGGCACAAGAGAGAAGGTAGTCGGCTGGCCGGGGAGAGGGAAAACGGAGGCACAGCTGACAGGATAGGAAAAGATTAAGATCCAGAAAATCAGTTACAACAGGGAAAAGGAAAGCGGGTCGTTACACCGGGCCCCTAGCCCGGGCTACGCCTCCCGCGCCCCGGCCCCGGCCCCCTCGCCCGGCCTCGTCCGGGCACGCTTCCGTGCCCGGGTACTTGTCCGGGGCCTCGCCCGGGATCGCCTCCGTGCCCGGGCCCTCGCCCGAGTAGCGAGACCGCGTCCGGGAGGACGAAGAACTCTCTCTTTCTCACTCGATGAAACACACACACGATGAACCGATGGAGGAAGAAGATGAACACTATGCGAGGAATTTCCACGCTGCACACCAGCGCGCACAACACAGCACTTTTTCACTTGATTGCTCTCCACCCTTACTTGACACACCGATTACACAGGGCTTAAATAGACGCAGTACCGTGGCCGGTACTCACACACCTCCACTTCTCCTCACTCTCCGGTCACACGACCTGGTCGCACGACTCGGCCACGCACACACGACCCGGCCGCACACTCCGGCCACACACACGACCCGGCCACACTACCTGGCCACGCATGCATGCAGGATGCTCCACTACCTCCATGACCCTTGCATTGCACACTGCCTCCACTTAGCGCATGCATGCACTCGCATCGATCTGCCGACGCACGCACTCCATGCTTCTCTCCAACAGATCAACTAACTCACACGGACACCACACGACTTAGCTAAAACTCACACAAACCCGTAACAACAAGATTAAGTCTAACACGCCATGAGCCCAAGCGAAGCAAAAGCAAAGAGACCGGGAGCGCGCACGTACGAGTCTGGCCAACGCCGGGAAGGACGGGAGCAGGCGGCCGGAGGAGCACAGGGACGACGAGGACGGCAGAGGCCGCGGCGGCGGTGGCGCCATTGGCTTGGTTGCGAGCTCGCTGTTGCCGCGCGCGCGCGAGGCGTGTGAATGTGAGGCGCGGAAGAGGTAGAGTGAGGTGCCCCACGCGCGCCGGCGTAAGGCGTCGCGGGGCAAACGCGAAGAGATAAGAGGAGATTCTCTCAATTTCTCATGGAGATAAGTGGCACAACCGTAATTTTCAAGCCCCCCGCCAGCACACGTGGCAGGCCCCTATAGGCTACAGGTTGCGGTGATCCAGGAAATAAAATGCTCTCTCCATTCTCATAATTGGCACTAGCACTATTAAAGTTTAAACCTTAATTGTTTGTTTTTTTAAAAAAATAAATACTTAAAATATATTATATTATCAAAGTATGTGCCATCATAAATATAGCCATATAATTTTTATTCATTGTAATATAATTATTTAGTTGTAGTTTATGGTTAAAGTGAAATGTCCATAGTCAATACTGACGATTATTTAAGTCCACGTAAATGGTAAATGATTGGTTGCTCTGGTTAAAGTGATGTTCCACGGTGTCACCTCCAGAACATCATTGTTTGTTGGCTGAGCAGTTCAAAGGATTATACTTCATCTATTTTAAATTACATGCCATTTTAGTTTTATCTTAGATAAGACCATCAATTTCTAAAAATTTATATAGTTTAACAACATAGAATTATATATTATAAAAGTACTCGTGGTGAATCAGGT
The DNA here is from genome assembly GCA_003991445.1 of Oryza meyeriana var. granulata. Lineage (NCBI taxonomy): Eukaryota > Viridiplantae > Streptophyta > Magnoliopsida > Poales > Poaceae > Oryza > Oryza meyeriana. The sequence goes on along the minus strand of RYFJ01001200.1, from coordinate 213,450 downwards.
AAATCTTATGATATTAAACTATACAAATTTCATAAAATTGATGGTTCAAAAATAAAAAGTTTGACTCGAAACAAAACTAGAATGATAAATAATACAGAATGGATGAAGTAGTTGTTACTCTCAATTCTAGAAGGACAAGTGAATAATATCTCATAAGGATATCCTTATAATTTTTCTTATGGACCTTTTACTTTCTCTCCTCTATTCCAGATTATTTGTTATTTTAGCAAATTTCACATCTGTCGGCGAAACGGGACTGGGGGTCCCCACAGTCGCGGGGACGCGTGGATCCTCTGCCACGTCAGCTCCTCGGGGGCTATATTCTACACCAGTGATAGCCGACTACGGTTATTCTCCAGCTAAGAACCTAGAGCCCGGGAACCACCCGGTCCCGAGTGGTTCTTCCCCGACTGGCCCCCGGTCTCGGGAGCCGACTGCCCCGGCCCCGGGCCCCGGGTGCCGACTGCCTCGGTCCCGAGTCCCGGGTGCCGACGGGGGACTCGGCTTCTCCCGACTGAGGCGATCGGCATCGGCTTCCCCCGGCGGCATCGGCACCTCCCGAGTTGATCGGCATCGGCTTCCCCCAGCGGCATCGGCACCTCCCGAGTTGATCGGCTACGGCTTCTCCCGAGTGCCTCTCCTGGATCGGCTTTTTCAGTAGACGGCACCGGCTGACCAACTACCCACATTAACGATGAGGCGACGAGACACGCCTGTCGCCCGCTCCTGTGCAGTCAGAACCTTTTTGACTACGGAGGCTCCTTTCACTGTGCAATCGCCGTTCACAGTCAGAGCCTTTTGACTTGAGGCGTGCACCGTCACGTCTCCCCGCTCCGTCGACCAGACGACCAGACGCCCCATCACATCCTCACCACTCTACCGCCCACTGCATACCTGCTCTGGCGTGGGCACAGCAGGCGGGGAGGTGAGCGACCAGACGCTCCACCGACTCCGGCACAGGCTCTGCAGATGGACGGGGGCGACGGGACATTCCTCCAACTCCGGCATGGGCATCGCAGGCGGAGGGGAGGACCAGAGAACTCTCCAGAATCTCCCTCTCTCTCTCCCTCTGCGCATATGCAAGCTCGGCACTGTGGACTCCCCTGGGCTCTATAAAGGAGGATCCATGCCGTAGACGAAGGGGAGAGCGGAAGCCCCGGCCTTAGACAACAGAGATCTCCTTCTCCTTCCTCGAGTCCGGTCGCTGGTAGAACGACCGACGCCACCTCCGGGTTCCCGGTGAGCTTCTGAGCTCCCGGGGTCCTCCTTGTAAACTCCGATCCACATTCATCTCTCTCTCTCTCATAGCCCAAAACACAGGAGTAGGGTATTACGCTCCGGCGGCCCGAACCTGTATAAATCCCCGTCTCTTCTGTGCGCCGCGGTTCTTCGCCTTCCGGACTGTCGATCTATCTCCCGCGTGGTCACGACAGGTCGGACGGTCCGGACCCGATTAGGACGGTCCGGACCTTTCTGTCTCCAGCTCGAGCCCCTCTGCTTCTGTCCCGAGCGCTGATTCATCTTCTTCCACCCGAAGCCGGCTTCGCCTGAGAACTACTCCCCTGGCCGAATCTCAAAAGGGGGTCTCCCGACTTCCCGCCGTCGAGGTTTAATCCTCTGACAGCTGGCGCGCCAGGTAGGGGGAGTTTCCTTTTCAGGTGTTACGCCGGCGCCTTCAATATCGACGCGCTCCATGGCAGGAGGCCACCATCATCGTCGAGACTATGGCGAGGGGTCCGGCGACTACACCCCGCCGGGCAACGTGGCCCCCGACAGGGGCCCTGGAGAGGACGGCAGGCTCTCACGTTCCGCCCTACGGCGGAACAGGAGGAAGCACCAGAAGGCCAAGGCGGCAGCCGAGAGCTACGCCTTGGCGGCTGCGGGCAGCCCCCGGAGCTATGATGCTCGCGGAGGCGATGGTCGCGGCAAGCGGCGAAAGGCCACACGCGCGCCGCCACCGCCGGCGACAACCCAGAAGTGGTGCCCCCTCCACCAGACGGGCTGGCACGACATCGCGGAGTGCCGCGCCGTCCAGGGCATGGCCGAGCTCCTCAAGCCGGCCGCAGCCCGCGGGTGGTGCGCCTTCCACGACACGGACCGGCACGACATCACGGAGTGTCGTGCCGTCCAGCGTTTGGCCGAACGCCTCGAGCCGGTCGAAGCCCGGAGGTGGTGCGCCGTCCACGAGACGGATTCGCACGACCTCGTGGAGTGTCGCGCCGTCCACAAGTTGGCCGAGCGCGTCAAGAAGTGCCGGCAGGAGCTATAGCGGGCCCGAGCTCGTTCCCTCTCAAGGGACCTGAGCCCGTGCGGTCGAGCCCCTGGCTCCCGGGCTCATAAATAGCCCCGGTCGGAGCTTGGCTCCCGTGTGCGTCCTTAGCCCCGACCGGAGCTTAGCTCCCGGGTGCGCGCAAATAGCCACAGTCGGAGCCCCTGGCTCCCGGGCTCACATTTAGCCTCGCACGGAGCACCTTTTGGTTTAATGGAAATCTCTCCTCTCCCCCTTTATTAGAGGAAACCTTTCCCTTTCCCTTGTCATAGGGTACAACTGCCCGGACCCCATCGGACGCGATGGCGAGTCCGGGCGGTTCGTCCCGACTCAGTCCGGGGCCTCCGGGCCCGGGCGCACATAGGGTGCGACTGCCCGGACTCCATCGGACGCGATGGCGAGTCCGGGCGGTTCGTCCCGACTCAGTCCGGGGCCTCCGGGTCCCGGCGTAATAGTCCGGACCATGCCGCCCTGTCGAGCGCGAGTCCGGGCAGGCCGCTCCCGGTTGAGGGTTTTTCTCCCGGTATCAAAAGCCCGCTCCCTCTCAAGGGACCTAAGCCCGTCCGGTCGGAGCTTAGCTCCCGGGTGCGTAAATAGCCCCGGTCGAAGCTTGGCTCCCGGGCGCGTACTTAGCCCCGGTCCGAGCCCTTGGCTCCCGGGAGCGTACTCAGCCCCGGTCGGAGCTTGGCTCCCGGGCGCGTCCTTAGCCCCGGTCGGAGCTTAGCTCCCGGGCGCGCGTATCTAGCCCCGGTCGAGCCCTTGGCTCCCGGGTGCATGTTTCCCCCCGGGTCCGGTCACGGAGAACTCGCTCCCTATCAAGGGCCTGAGCCCGAGGGAGCTGAACTCGAGTCCCGGCAGAGCCAGTAGCAGGCCAAGCGCGGCCGAGGCGATTCGGACGGTCCGTCCCCCCGGCGGACGGTCCGGTCATCGCGCCTCGGACGGTCCGACCCTTAGGTGGACGGTCCGATGCCCGCTCCCGAGCCGGAACAGCTTCAACAGGGCGCTAGTACCCGGACCGCGTCGCCTCGGCAAGGGCGGGTCCGGGGAAGTCGTCCCGATATGGTCCATGTCCTTGCCCCGGCCTCGTGCCCGGGCACATGTTGACAATACATATCGAATCTTATTCCAGTCCGGGGCCCCTGGGTCCCGGGCACATATTTGAGCCGAGGCACGGATTCCCGAATCCGTGCCCCGGGCCCGACACCGAGGAGCCGAACCAGGGCGGCCTCGCCAAGGCGAGTGCAAGCCTAGGAACGCGACACCCGGATTAGGGCACGGAGCTCGGACAGCACCGCCCCGGCGAGAATGCATCCGGAAGGCCGTCTCACATTCCATATTTCAAGCCCGGGCCTCCGGAACCCGGCTTACATCAAAAACGTATTCCAGTCCGGGGCCCCCGGGTCCCGGACACGTCCTCCGCATGATAGTCGGGGCCCCCGGGCCCGAGCACATGCCGGTCTCGGGCTCACGAGGGAAGCGAGTCCGAGCTCCATCCCTAGGCGCATCAAGTATTTTCACAAACCTATCTGTATAAACGACCTTTCCCTATGTGTAGAGTAGACCTTTCCCCGGCGGTTCTGGGGACGGTTCATACCACACCAAGCTAGGCGCCCGGGGAGACCCCGTTCCTTCCTGGTGTACCGGGCCGAAGCCGTTTTGTCGCCAGACCTCTCCTTCGGCTCTCGGGTACAGCGCTACATTGACAAACATCAACTATGACAAATATGCAGCTCGGCAACCTCGACTTCCTCGAGGAACGAAGGTGGCACACTCCGCTCCGCGTCGCTCGTTACCAGCAAGGCCTCAAGCGCTATCTTTAGCGTAAGGTTCGGGTCCGGTCGCCTCGGGTTGGGGGTTTGAATCTCCGCTGTATTTTCGTACGGATCGGAATGAAATCTTCCCCCCGTGGGAAGGCCCCTCCCTGGTGATCGGAACTTCCCAACCGGGCTCGGTAAGCCTGGGAGCATCTTCACAAGTATTATCTGAAAACACATCCTGTAAGTGCCTCTAAACCTCAGCACTGACCGAGGCCGGGCCCCAGGTGTATTCGCTTTCCATAGTAATACTTTTATTTATCATTTCCGGGCTCGTGCCCTTATCCTTTCTTTATGTCGCGATCGTGGCGATCTCCCCCCTGGGGGCATAATCGGGTCGCACCCGTGCGGTGGCTGGGTGTTGTGCCTAAGCATCTGTTCCCTACCAGCGAGCTACCGTATCCCATCTGCTAAACCCCGGACATCGTCTAAGCCCTGGCTTACGGTGTCCCGCTCTGGTTGGCTTCGGGCTCGGGTTTTTCCGCTGCTAGGGGGCAGATTCCTTATGCGCAATCCTTTCCTTCACTCGGTCGCAACCGCGAAGAGGCCCCCAGGAGGTGGTAGACGCAATGGCTCACAGCATGGAATGGACAAGGGGACGAGCCAAGTGCTCTCACGGTTCATCATGTAGAGCCTGTCATCGCGGCATCGTTGTGCTCCCTAGGCCAACAGGGCCCGAGGGCACGGAGGGCCCTCGGACCCAAAAGACGGAAGGGGCCGGACCTACGGACTTCGTCGCTCCGCCAAGCTCACCTCCGGACATCTCGCGCCCCCGAACCGAGCTCCTGAGGCGTTTCAACGGTCGCGTTCGCCACCCCCGGGGCCTGAGCTCCCGGGGCATGCGGCTACGCCGGGGCCCGGACAGGGGTCTCACACCCTACGGTGGTTCGCAGTTGCTGGCCCTCGATGTCGGATGGCCCCCGGTACTCGACCTCCCCAGACGCGGGACCCCGAGTGCAAGCGATCTCCAAACAACCCAATAAACCAAGGTACGAAAAGTATAGACATGACCATATACATATGCAAATGTCTCTCTTTGAACAAGACAGGCAAAACCGGAGCGCAAGCACGAGCGAAGCCCGGAGATGTCGTCGCGCGGGGGGCGGTCACCGGTGTACTTCCGACCGGACCCCGGGCGACGTCGGAAGAGGAGCGCTCGGGGGCATGGAGGGCCCCCGAGCCCCGAAGGCGACCGCGGATGGCGTTACAAGGAAACCGACGTCTTCCTCGACCTCTTCGACGGCCATCGGCTCCACCAGATGTTCACCCAAAGACGCCGTCGCACGGGGAGAGATCGCTGGCCTTCTTCGGACTGTACCCCGAGCGGCGTCAGAAGGGGACCGGCGCCTTCCTCAACCTCTTCGTCAGGCATCGGCTCTACAAGATGTTCGCCGCGGTCGAAGAACCCTGCCTCCGGGGCAGCGGACTCGACCACGGCCTCCCGCGCCTCCTCGCGAACCTCCGCAACTTCCTCACGCGCGGCGAACTCACACCCCCGAGACGCGAACCCGGCCTCTTGGGCCCAAACGCTTTCCTTTCGGGAGGATGTTTCCTTCTCCAGCGCCTCCATCTCGGACCAGGCGCGGAGGCCTTGTCGGCGGCAGACTCGGTAGCGCTCTCCGATCGAACGACGCGCTTCTCCGCTGCCGCGATCTCCGGCAGCGGGTTGCTATGAAGAACTCAGTGGCAACTACACGGGTGGCGAGCTGCTGCATCGCCATCGCGACCGCTGCCGCCAGGCTTCCTCAACACTCCACTCCAAACTTCCAACCCGGGTCCCAGGATCCCGGGCACATATCCGCCGTATTATGGCCGGGGCCTCCGGGTCCCGGCCCATATCTGTTAATGGCGAACCAAGCTCTACCAGCTCATGACAAACCAGGAGCACCCCGCGTCCCCTCGTTTCTCTAAAGACGTGGCCCTGTTCCTGCCCGAAGTGGACTCCGGCCGAGCAACAGGGCCAGGGGCCACTGTCGACGAAACGGGACTGGGGGTCCCCACAGTCGCGGGGACGCGTGGATCCTCTGCCACGTCAGCTCCCCGGGGGCTATATTCTACACCAGTGATAGCCGACTACGGTTATTCTCCAGCTAAGAACCTAGAGCCCGGGAACCACCCGGTCCCGAGTGGTTCTTCCCCGACTGGCCCCCGGTCCCGGGAGCCGACTGCCCCGGCCCCGGGCCCCGGGTGCCGACTGCCTCGGTCCCGAGTCCCGGGTGCCGACGGGGGACTCGGCTTCTCCCGACTGAGGCGATCGGCATCGGCTTCCCCCGGTGGCATCGGCACCTCCCGAGTTGATCGGCTACGGCTTCTCCCGAGTGCCTCTCCTGGATCGGCTTTTTCAGTAGACGGCACCGGCTGACCAACTACCCACATTAACGATGAGGCGACGAGACACGCCTGTCGCCCGCTCCTGTGCAGTCAGAACCTTTTTGACTACGGAGGCTCCTTTCACTGTGCAATCGCCGTTCACAGTCAGAGCCTTTTGACTTGAGGCGTGCGCCGTCACGTCTCCCCGCTCCGTCGACCAAACGACCAGACGCCCCATCACATCCTCACCACTCTACCGCCCACTGCATACCTGCTCCGGCGTGGGCACAGCAGGCGGGGAGGTGAGCGACCAGACGCTCCACCGACTCCGGCACAGGCTCTGCAGATGGACGGGGGCGACGGGACATTCCTCCAACTCCGGCATGGGCATCGCAGGCGGAGGGGAGGACCGGAGAACTCTCCAGAATCTCCCTCTCTCTCTCCCTCTGCGCATATGCAAGCTCGGCACTGTGGACTCCCCTGGGCTCTATAAAGGAGGATCCATGCCGTAGACGAAGGGGAGAGCGGAAGCCCCGGCCTTAGACAACAGAGATCTCCTTCTCCTTCCTCGAGTCCGGTCGCTGGTAGAACGACCGACGCCACCTCCGGGTTCCCGGTGAGCTTCCGAGCTCCCGGGGTCCTCCTTGTAAACTCCGATCCACATTCATCTCTCTCTCTCTCATAGCCCAAAACACAGGAGTAGGGTATTACGCTCCGGCGGCCCGAACCTGTATAAATCCCCGTCTCTTCTGTGCGCCGCGGTTCTTCGCCTTCCGGACTGTCGATCTATCTCCCGCGTGGTCACGACAGGTCGGACGGTCCGGACCCGATTAGGACGGTCCGGACCTTTCTGTCTCCAGCTCGGGCCCCTCTACTTCTGTCCCGAGCGCTGATTCATCTTCTTCCACCCGAAGCCGGCTTCGCCTGAGAACTACTCCCCTGGCCGAATCTCAAAAGGGGGTCTCCCGACTTCCCGCCGTCGAGGTTTAATCCTCCGACAACATCAATCGGCTATATTTCAATCATTTTCCAAAGTAGCATTAACTCTAATTAACAGTTGTACATGGCAACATAGATAAAGGGTAGAGATGAAAGAGGAAAATACTTTGACCCGGGCGTCCGACGCAAGCTGCACGATTTGACGCTCACGGAGGCACGCACACAAGCAGGCACTCCTCCTCAACCACTTGTTGCTTATACGTTACCCACCCACGGAGGAAAAGGTGACCCCCTTTCTCTCCCCTTTCATCTCCCCCTCCTCTCTCTATCCTCTCCATCTCCCTCTCCCTCCTCCCCTCCATGGCCCAACCGTCTCTCTCCTCTCCATCTCCGTCTCCCTCTCCACCCCTGTGGTGCACGAGGGAAGGAGGCGGTTGGGGGAGAGCGAGGTCCAACGCCGAGGACAGCATGCGAGGACGACGTGGTAACCAACAGGGGGAAGGTGATGCGGAAGGGGCGACATGTGGTGTTTGGAGCTCGCTTTGAATTTTTGATTGTTCATCCCGTGTATCTTGATGTTTTTCATGTTGGATCGAAATGTTGTAGTTGGGATTTTGGGGGTTTCATATTTTTGTTGTTGATGCATGTGAATCTACTGATGTTTCAATAGTTGAAACATCAACGTATCATATGTTAGAGCAAAATATTTTAAGTGTGATTTGATAATGTTTCATTATTTTAATAGTTTGAAACACGTACGCCCGATTTATAGTCGCGTATGATGAAAGGCCACCTCTAAAAATAATGTAATAATAATAAATATTTTGATAAAAAATTTAAATACTAAAATAACAACTAATCCGGAACGGAGGGAGTATATCTCGAATGAAGTAGTTTTGAATGATTTTTACCTGTTGTCTCGTCTTCTATTAGATAATTATATATACGAAGTCTCTAGAGTAGACACATGAGATCGATCAATCACTTATATGCAAATGTTTTTCTTTTCCAAAGGATATTATAAACATGGGAGTCACATGCCTACGTCGCCTTTTCTTTTCCAGAAGATACTATAAACAACTCACGTTCATATTTGCAGCCACAAAATGATCTTCAAGAGCGGGAGTTACGTATGTAGAGTACACCTCTAAAGCATGTGATTAATTTTGAGTCCATCGGACACGCCTTCTACAGGTATTTAGACAGGGACTGAATATACTAATAGTCCTCATTTGCTCAGCATTCACAACCACTGAACTAAATACCTTGACAAGCATAAACGGATATTCTGCAATCTTACTCCCATTGCATTCTGTTGACATTAAAAAATTAGTTTGATTGGAGCGCCATAACCACAAGCAGTGTGTGGACAATGACATAGGGTGAAGATGGTAAAAAAGAATGTCACCTAGAAGCAAGTTCAGAATTTTGCCGAGCTTGAATTATTGGAGTGCAAAGGTTGCTCATTGAACAAGTGCTACACCGATAACAGAAAAAACTCCTCAAAGGAAACATGGCAGTTCTGGGAATCTATAGACTGCAACAACCAAAAGAAGCACGCGCCAAGATGTTTTTCAAGTCATCTCAATTTCAGCTTTGAAATGGAAGTACATCCTGGGAAAATCAAGGCTTGAGGGCCACCGCTATGCCGACCTTTGAGCTCTTCTCAATGGCCTTGGTGTCAACCTCTGCTGAGATGGTCCACACCGACTTCGGCCTCCACTCATGCTGGAGCAGCGCGCTGGCCTTGCCAGAATTGTTGAACCGGGCCTTCACAACGGTAAGCGGGTCCAGAGTGTGCTGAGTACCGAAGGTGAGGGTGTTCTCATTGCTTGAGAAGCTGTGGGTCAGCTCAGCTCCAACAGCTGTGATCGAATGGTTCACAATGTGGTAATAAGATGCAGTGAGGCTGTCTCCCTTGTTGTTCCTGCAAGAAAGTTATAAATCATTATGTATTTTTACTTTTGGTAGACAATGCGATCAAGTAGTTAGTCGCTAAAAATAGGACTGGTTATATCTATCTAAAGATGAAGCTAATGGATATTGATATTTAACCAACATGAGATGCAACTTATTTCTAGATTCTAGCATATTTGTGTGATTTTGAATGGAAGAATATAACACCAAACATCAGTGGTGTCTAGTGCAAAGTATCTTCATAGTATAATATAGTCAAGTACAATAATAGCGGCTTGATCACAAACATGGCCTATATCACACTATCATGCTCTTTGCAGTTAATTAGAACGAAGAAAGTCAAGAAACATACCACCTACAATAACATATTAACATTGACAACTTTCTCTAGTTTCTTCTGGCTTTATCTTATGTTTCCTACCATTATTTAAAGAGGTAGATCATGAAACCTGGTCAAGACACATAGTAGAGTTAGTTTAGTTCAGATTATACTTGGGCCACAAGTTGATGGCACGAACAGATGCATTGCTTCCAGCAGGACACATGGAATGGAGATTAGGATTTACTACCTCCGTCCCAAAAAGATTATGGTTGGGAGTGGGAGGGTGATTGAGGATATAATGGGGAGAAATTTGAATGGTAGGTGATTGATGTGCCTAGTACTCTAGAGTGACAATCTTTTTGGGACGGAGGGAGTAGGATTTACAGATATGGATTACACAATAACTTAATGAGTTGTGAAGCTAGATGATGAAGACAAACAATCCTCATACAATCACTATAGCCAGAACGCTTACAGGTTCAACGATGCGATAAGATCATCATTAGTGAAGCTCAATCCAGCATTGTATTTGGTTAAGTTCCCAGTGGCAGTATCAAGTGAGACATCAGCACCAACAGCAAGGGCCTTGGTTCCAAAAACAATGGAGAGATTGGCTACAGGATTGGCGGTCAAACCAATGCTTGCACTAACACCAGAATAATCATGCAAGTACTGAAGCTCGAACTGCAACCAGAAAGGGGGAGAGTGAAGATAACCAAGCAAAAAGGCTTCATTTAAAATAAGAAGTTATGTGGAGAATGAGGAAGTTACCTTTCCAGATCTTTGATCGGGAACAGCAAAGCTCAAGATGGACTTCAATCCTGGCGTTAGCTCATCGACCGTTACAGTAGTAACGACCTGGCCAAAGATTGAAACTGTCAATACCAAAAAGGGGGAGCAGCACAGCTAATCACCAAACATATTGCTCAATGCAATCAAAACTTACTATTCGATACAAGTTCATCAGATGGCAACATAAAATCATTTCATATAAAACAAGGATTTCAGACCATTGCAACATAGCAGGCAATCACAAAATCTAAATAAGTTGTGTGCAAGTTTATTTGAGTGTGTGCGCGTGCACGCACGTGTGTGTGAGAGAGGGAGAGAAAGAGTCATACATTTGAGTCTGAGTTTGCTTTCACATCTACAGTGATGTTCTTGTTCTTTATCTGTGACTGGATCTCACCAAAAATCAGATCAGCCTTCTTTGTGCTGGTAGCAGTGATTGCCTGCATCAAGGAATAACAAATTAAAACCCAGAACAAATAACATCATAACTGTCACAACAGGATAATTGTAACAAAATTTACACAGGAAAAGCAATAACCCTCAAATAGTACTCCCTCACCACCTTTACATTGTTTACAAGCTATCATAATACATAAAAAAAGCCTGTAAATGTAATTGATTAGTGCAGCCCCTAGTAGCATAGATTATTCCAATAATAAAAGACAGTTTTATGTTTAAAAATAATGACTAGGCAAATTTAGGCACAAAATATCCCTTTTATCCATGCTTGTCTTAGCAGGATCACTTCAATTGTTCCACTTATAGCCTGTTGCATCAAGGGATTTCTCCTGTAACTTCTAATTTTTTTAAAACCGCAAACATGCCCTTAGAAAAATGGCATAGTGTACTTGCATGATGTTATCAAACAAAAGCCCTCCCTGCTGTAGTGGTTGCCCTTATGTGCTAATTAAACTATAGTTTTCCAATGAACATGCACAGGCTCCATCTCTTAGAAAAGCAATCCAACCACCAATCAGTTGCCAAGCATGCTGTTGTTTCAACACAACTCCTGCATATCACTTTCAATTAAAAAAAAGAAGCAAGCTGCCTAGGATAACGATTTATCCTAATTATCTCAACACTATCATCCTAATCATCGCAACACTATTCATCTCTCGAACAATCCTTTAGCTTACAAATACCCCATCACTAAGCAGTAAAAGAACAGGTGCATTGCTAAACCCCATAAACAAGCAGAGAAGCAAACCACAGCAGCGTGCGCATATCTCCTACAGTCCACTAACTACGCAGCAATCCATCACAAAGATCACATCACACTGATTAAGAAAACATGCTAGAGGCACTAAATCACGCAAATAAATCGAGAAACCCACATTCCCCCCACGGCCCGGATTAGGCCACGCCTCTCCCTCGCATGAGTTAAACAAGTCAACAAGGAAAACCCGAGCACTTACGACGCCATTGGTGGTGTAGGTGGTGAGGGTGAACTTGTGGTCGGTCTGGTAATCCCTGTACAGAAGATCTGCAGCGAACGCAGCAACGCATCAACAACCCATCAAAAAATCCAAGAACCACCAAGCTCAATGAAGAGAAGAAGAAATCCCTCGAGAAACCGGCGAGGGCGATAGGAAGGGGAACGGGTGCTCACCCCTGGCCTTCTTGCCGATCTCGGGGTAGAGGCCTGGCCCGACCATCTCCTCTCCTTCCTCCTCGGTGCTCGTCGATGCGATGCGGCCGTGGGTGCTGGTGGGAAGGCGGCGGCGGCGGCGGCGGACGGATAGACGGGGAGAGAGGATGGGAAGGGAAGAGAATAAAGGCGGAGAAAAACACAGCGCGGCGAGCGCGAGAGAGGCTGCGTGTGGGCCCTGATAAACCCTAGTTTATTTCGTTTTTTATTATTCTTTCTTTTTAATTCTTTTTTTCTGTTGTATTACTATGGGTAGATGTGCTATCTTCAAATGATGTGCTCTCTAGATTTCTCAAGCATTCAACCGTCCTTGGATATCATCTCAGTTCCAGCTCATTTTTACAAATTCAATTTTGTTTTCTAAAGTTGATGATATCGAGTGTAATCGTGCCGTCATACATCACTGCAACTGATTTAATAATATTTTTAACCATTTTGCATTTCTATTATTAAAGAGTCTAAACTCTGACTTTTTCTCAATTCACAATACGCAACTAACTTGGCTGCCCACCTGTATGTGTGTTGCTTGTGTTGTGCCCTCTAGCATTTTTAGGGTGCATTGGTTTTGGAGAAAAGGAGCTATTTTTCGTAAGCATGCTTTTTAAACTACTAAACGGTGTATTTTTTATAAAAAATTTTCTATGTAAATATTTCTAAAAAATCGAATAAATATATTTTTAAAATTTAAAATAATTAATACTTAATTAATTATATACTAATGGCTCCACTAAAATTCTCACTCTATCTTCTAAAACGAAGGAAAAGCCCTACTTGATTTTAAAACAGTAGCTGAATACACAGGATGAAGATGTGTCTGTTGAGACTTGAGAGCATTAAAATGGTTTATTCTTTTCCAAACCATGTGGTTGATTATAAGGATTCTAGTAGTGATGTGTTCTCTACTCAACAGGTACATGATCGAGTCATTTATAATCAAATACTATTCCTTCAGTATTATCTTCTAAACTTTTGAACAAAATCTTCCCTAGCTGGATCAACAAGTGCTTAGGTTTGCAATCATGAACGCATAGAAATTATATGTGGTGCATATAAGTGTAGTGAAAAATGCTAGGAACACGATGAAAATAGACACATATGACATGTAAGGTTCAATTGAAAACGTAAAACCAAAAGGGCAAGCCAGATATCACAGGTACAAAAGAGTTGGCTGTTGATTAAGGAGCTGTTTGACTGTAAAGGAAGAAACTCCTCTCTTTTTTAGTAAGCATGTTTTTTAAACTGTTAAATAGTGTATTTTTTTAAAAAAATCTCTATATAGAAGTTGTTTTAAAAAATCATATAAATTTATTTTTTAAGTTTGTAATAGCTAATACTCAATTAATATAATGGCTCATCTCATTTTATGTGATCTTCTTTTTTTTCACTTCACTTATCTTCAAACTCACAGTAAATAAGAGCAAGGCTAATGTACAATACAAGGAGCAATACTAAGGCGGGGCTCACAAAGACTATAGCATCGAGAAAAATATGTTGTAATATGTAGCATCTATATAGTGAATAAGCTAAATAAATTATTAAAAACTTGAAAAAAAGGATCTATTCGATTTTTAAGATACTTTTATATAGAAAGTTTTTTAAAAAACACGTCGTTTTACGTTTTTGAAAGCGTGCTAACAGAAACCGAGAGAAAAGCTAGAAGTAAGAAGCAGAAGTGAACACCATGTAAGCACCATTCTTAACAGCTTATGGCTTGAGTTTCTTCAAATTGCTAAATGGTGCGTCTTTTGTAAAAATATTTTTATATAGAAGTTCTTTTAAAACCAAATAAATCAATTTTTCAAACTTGTAATAGTTAATACTTAATTAATTACGTGTTGATAAGCTGCCATGTTTTCTGTGAAGCAATAAGCTTTAAGCCTAACTTCACTTTCAAACAGTGCCGGGCCATGTTCGGAACAGCCTATGACTGTTACTTATTTTCTCGTTTTTTGTGACTACGTTTTCCGAACTGCTAAACGGTACGGTTTTTTTAAAAAAATTTATATGAAATATATCTAAAAAGCAAATAGATCTATTTTTTAAGTTTTTAATAGTTAATACTTAATTAATCATACGCTAATAATATTTTTTATTTTATATGCGATTTATATGCCACACGTACAAGCCGTACCGAAGGGCGCCTAAGATATGCAAGTCCATCTCTGTCTATTCTTTCTCGCATTTACATTGAGAATGACCTGTAGGTCTATCCTTTTCTCTCTCCTTTGGAATCAGTTGCATGGTTAGCACTAGATTTTAGCTTAGTGCTGGTTGAAAAAATTTCCACACCGTATAGTACTAGTCCTATCCTCCTCTCTCTCTCTCCTTTGGCACCCTCTCCAAATACCACGTTTGCCAGCCTAAAACAGATCTCAATCCTAATATTTTGAGTATCCAAGAAAAATTTGGTCAGTACCTTTAAATTTATATTCTCAAAAATTAGAATCTCCTCCTCCTTCCTTCTCGTTCTCCATAAGTCTGGAGACTTCTCTGTTCCCAATTTCCGCATGAGAGAGGGAGAGAGCGACACATGGCGGATCCGCGGAAGGAGGGAGGAAGTGATGCAGGAAGGAGGGAGGGATCCGCGGGGGGTGTGGAGAGCTATTTCTGTTCTGGTAGTTTGGAATGGCCTCACTTTTATTATTGGGAGTTAATTTTTACATATATATATATTAGAGAGAACTTTAAAATTTTTGGGAATCTCCAGAATTTTGGGATGGATTTTTGGGAATCCATTGGTCATACTTTAAGGGGTTGTTTGGTTGAGTCCCAAAAACTGTGGCATGACATAAGTGTGGCAACGAATTAAATAATGGTCTAATAAATTATGGCAAAGTTTGGCAAAATGTGGTAGTGAAACAAATACCCCCAAGTCATTGTATATTAGGAAATTAAAACTCGGACATGGAGATATTCTTATAAAGTTGCCTCCATGTCAAACACACAATTTAGTCTAAATAGAAACCTAGCACGGTTGTCCTCGTTATACCAAATATCCATCGCAACTTGCATTGCTCAACACATCCGAAGATGCAATGTTGTCGTTAAATCTAAAATATAATGGTAAGTTTGAATAAAGAAAACCATCTCCAACATTTTCCAAACTGAATCAGGCTTAAGGTTTAAGAATAGGGCTAAATCCACCCATCAACATATTTGGGACTTCTAGCCCATGGTCCAGCCCAAGCACAACCTGGCCCACTAAACAGGACCATCCTAACGGGCTGTATCTATGTTGCCCAAAAGGAATTAAACAAGAGGTTTAAATGGATGTTTGGTTTATTGGATTAGAGTGTGTTTTGACCTGACAAGAAATTTTCTAGTTTTTCTCCTTAGCTAGACCTAGCTAAGATTTGGAACTGCCAAAAATCTTGCATTTGGGGAGCTAGTCAGTCTTAGTTATTACAACTGAAGGGACCCTAGCTACTTTGGCTTTGTTTGGAAAAGGGAACACTACTTAAAAAACCATCACCCCTATTTATTTTTACAAACGGGCTAAAAAAATCGCGCCTATAAAAATATATAAAGAGGCCCCCGGTCATGACCCACCCATGAAAATTAATTTTCACTGGCGGTAGTCTTAGGACATCCGCCTGTAAAAACAGGCGGCACCTTAGGAGCACCGCCTACGTACAAAGAAACAACCCTTAAAATAGCCGGACCGGCCGCATCTCCCAACCACAAGCTAAAGCTTGGCCTTATCCCTTCCTCCTCACTCCTCTCCCTCTCATCGATCCCGCACCACCTCCTCCACTCCTGCCCGCCGCCGCCGCTGTCGACCACGCCCGCAGCTGGTGGGCCTCGGGACGGCGGAGCTGAAGCCGGTGGGCTCGGGAGGCAAAGGGACGGTGACGGTGACCGTGACGACGTGACTGCAACGGCGACCGCGATGACGCGACCTCAAGGACAGCGACGGCAACCGCGACCGCGACGGCGGCTCCTCCACTCCTCTCCTCTTCCTTTCCCAGATCTGGCCGGAGGGGAGGAGGCGGCCGGTGGCTCTTCCACGGTGGCGGCAGCAGCAAACAGGGCGGCAGTGGCTCCTCCACTCCCCTCCCTCCCTCTCCTAGATCTGGCTAGAGGGGAGGAGGTCGGCACCATCTCTTCCACGGCGGCGGCAGCAATAGACGGGTCGGCGGCAGCTCCTCCACTCCTCTTCCCTCTCTCTCCCAGATTTGGCCGGAGGGGAAGAGGCCGGCAACGGCAGCAGCAGACAAGGCGACGGCAGCTCCTCCACTCCCCTTCCCTCCCTCTCCCAGATCTGGCCAGAGGTGGTGACAAAGGGGGTGGCGGCGGCGGCAGCAGCAATTATTTTAGCGCCGAAATTGATTTTAGCCACCTACGAAAATGGTTTTTGTAGTAGTGGAATGAAATAGGATAAAATGTAAATTAAAAGAAACTAAGGAATCTAAAAACATGATTGGTGAAACTTGATACATTTATAGATCACATGAAAATTTGAATCAACATGTACAAGGTGAGGAGAGAGAGAGAATAGAGCGAATGAAATTTTCCTTTTGCTTCAGCCTAGATGTTTTGCTTTCAATGCAAAATGGAGAAATTGTCTCCTTTGCAAAGAAATGCGGCACTATCTTTTTTGTTTGTCCTGGAGAAACTCATGAAAAACATACTAGAGAAACACAGACCGAAAAAAACCTTTGTTCTAAAAAGTCTCCATGTTTGACTTAATTAGCCTAATAGATTAGGTTCCTTAATAAACTTGGAGTAAAATACATGGCCAATTCTTAAACTTGTCCCGAGACATCATCTGGATCCACGAACTTGAAAAATGCGCATCTAGATCCATAATCTTGGTTTAATATACCATGTGAGGAAAGTGTAGCTTGCATAGTGGCAAGGGCCCACATGTCAGCATCATATAGGCACATTACGGTCAAATTATTTTTCTTACAAGTGGGTCCACATATCAATTTCACATATTTCAAATTCAAAATTAATTATTTTTTGTAATAGATAGGGCCCACATGTCAGTCTAACATGTTACGGACCCACTTGTTAGCATCCCCCTCTACCACTCTTTTCTTGTTCCTTTCTTCCCTCGCTCTCTCTCACGCACCCCCGAGCTAGGGTTTGCGTGCCCTGAACCCTAGTTGGGGTATATGGCGGAAGGTAAAGGGAGGCAGTCCAGGGCTCTAGTGACCCAAGGGAAGCAGAGGGGTGGCGAGGTGCGCACCCATGGAGGTCACAAAGGTTGGGTGCAGCACTGGAGGGGTTCGAGTGAGAGGCAACGGCATTCAGGAGGGGTTCTTTGACTGATTAGGGTGGCGCACGAGCACCGCCTTGACGAGGGGAAGGTTTCCTCTCATCAAGCCCGGCTAGGAAAGGCTTAGGTTGGCTTGTCCGTGATAGCCTGGGTGGTAGAGCGAGGATCTCTGATATGGCAGTGTCTCGAGCGATGATCAAGGCTCTTAGTTGAGGAAAGAGAAGCATGGGAGGAAGGCGGAGGTGGTGATGGGGAGTGCTCACAGTTGGAAGGTCGATTTGGGGCGATCGACGAAGCAGCAACATGACAAGAGCTTGGTGCAAAGGAAACAGAGCGGGGTAGGGCGTTCGCGCATGCACAAGCGTCTCCCTATCACACCATCTATCTGAGGTCTAAGGACATTGGATCGCCGATGATTGTTGTCGCCCTGGTCACCGCCTCTTTGCCTCCTCCCCGATTCGAGTGGTGGTGTGGTGAGAGCCGATTTGAGGATTACTATAGCTAAGGGGACTAAATGAAAAAAGTTCTGCCATAGTGGATGTCGCACCCCGATCTGGCACCGCCGTACAGCGGCACCAAATAGGGCATGCCGCAGGAAAACAACGCGAACCGCCTTCCCGTGGAACCGTGATACCGATACCAGTCCTAAGACGTAGCGCTGGTATCCATGAAAATCAGATATGCATCATTGCAATACCCTTAATAAATAAATAGACACATACCTTAACTTATGTTACAGCTTCGGAGAAAGCCGGAGACAGCAACGAACAGCACAGAGGTAGCAGCAGCAACGGAACAGCGGACTAAGTCCCAACACACAGGCAACAGCTGAGAACCAAGACGAAACCCTAATCTTTACTTCACTGCAACTCCAGCTTCAGCTCTTGGCGGAGAACTATATGTATATAGAGTAAGGGTGAGTATTTACGTATTCAGCAAGCCAGGAGAACTTAGGTGGTTGTTGCAGGCTTCAAAAAGAGGCTGGATATTTTATAATCAATTTTATTTGAGATCGTTTAATTATGCTAAGTGTGTGCTTCTCAACAATCAAGGCGAGGTGGATTCTCACCCGATCGGAGTGAAAATGTATCAATCTTTATTTTCTCCGATTTTCTCAATCTCAAGAGTTCACATCGAACCGGCTCCCCGAGCTAAAACATTTCACCAGACTTCCCGAGTCCTGCTGCCCACGACAGGCAAGCCATTTCATTGGACCTCTAGCATCCTTGATGGTATTTCCTTCTCACGGTTCCCAAACCACACTCACATTTTGCAAACAAGGTAAAACAAAACTATGTGAAGAAATCATTTCACATCCGCCCATGATCGTGGGCACGACTGTTCAAACAGTTTAGACCTCTGCAGAGGAGGTACACTTTACCCACACGACGCGACTTACTCTAGTCACCGGCTCACACTGATCGGGTATGATTTGGTAACGTAGAGGTTTTCGCGACAAGGCATTTCCCGAGCCATCCTAGGTTACCCCATGCCAACTGGAGAGGTCCGAGACCAACAACAGGGTAGGTCCGAGACCATACTGTGCCAGGAACCCAGGAGGCATCCCCAACGCCCTCCCGCGTGATCCACAGTCCAATGACATGCAAGGCGTCCCTGGGCAGCTAGTTACTCAGCTAGGGACTTCCCATTTCACCTATGTGGTTATACTGTCATATGTTCGGATGAAATTCCAAAGGAATTGGTCCTTAAAGCGACCACACAGGCATCACACACACCAGACCGGCCTTGTGTCGCGAATCTCCATTTTTGAAACTCATTTTTCTTTCACAAGGCACCAACCAAGGTGTCGGATTTTCCAAAAGTTTCGTAAAACCAAGTTTTACCCAAGAAATTTCTTAATTTTATGTTTGAGGGGCGACCGTCGGCACACACACAAGAGTGAACGCATACCGAGGTGCGGCAGTGGTGGTTACAAGGTAACGGGGTATTGTAATCATCAAGGAAGGATTTTAATGCAGCAGGGTTGGGTAAGTCCACCAGTTTGACTCGCAGACGGGACCGCATAGATCAGAGCACGCCTATCGATGCAGGTTTCACAAATAAAATAATTTAAATTTCAATTATAGTCTCGATTGATCAAAGGTGACTTGCCTTACTCTAGGTCTTCACGCGTCTTCGAGAAATCTTGGCGAAATCCGCTCCGAAACGATATCCGACGACAATTACTATGCGTAAACAAACAAGAATCTACACAAAGACCAAGAAAATACCCTATTTAGTACTACTAATAGTGCCATCAGATAGATTTCAATTTTAGAAAATTACTAGAGTTGGAACGGAGTTAATCGGATCAACAGATTAAAAGATATGGATTTCCGAAGGATTAAAAGGATTTTTGGATTGAGGGAAAAGATTTAAAAGAATTTCCAGAGGAGAATATCCCCAGGGATATCTCCTGTGGTTGCTGACAGTGGGGTCCATTGATAGCCATGGCCCACAGGTCAGTGGGGGAGTGGGGTGGGTGTGAGTGGGCTGTGGGCCGAGAGGCAGGGTGGTGGCCCACAGATCGGTGACTCAAAGAGGGGTATCACTAGTTAATAGGGCCCAGTAGGTAGTGGAACAGAGGGAAGGCGCACGGTGTGGATCGGGTGGACCGAGGCATGGTGGCCCACACGTCGGCGAGAGGTGGTCCACGGACTTGGTCCAAATAGGGTACAGAGAGAGGAGGCGTGGGGTGGGTGTACGCGGTGGCCTATGGTAGGCCGAGAGGAAATGGGCCCACTGGTCAGTGACTGGGATCACGAGGACCGCGTGCACGAGCATCAGGGTCGGTCAGCCAATTCTGTCTGGGCAGGGCCACACTGTAGTGACACTAGCGGTTTACAGTGTGGATTCAAAGGCAGGGCCCGTTCGCCAGTGAGCGGGGAGGGGAGTTCGGCTCCACTCTGCGGGATCCAACAGCCGACAGCGGCGGAAGCGATCCAGCGCACGGTGGCACTTCGCGGCGAGGGGGCTGCACTGACGGGGAGAAGTGACGCGGGGAAACATTTGAGCGGCTTAGACTGTGTCTCTGGTGGCGGATGGTGGCCGGCGACTATGAGACAAAGGCGACAGAGAGAGAAGGAGGGAGAGGGGGCCGAAGGCCATGGCGGTGGGACGGTCTCGGGTTCGCGTGGCGGCACAAATGGGCAAAGGGGAGAGGCCGGGGAAGAAAGGGGGCCTACGGTGGCGCGTTGCAGAGTGGGAGTACGAGGTCGACAATCGAAGGGGCGGTGTTCACATGTCCCAGGATTACCTCACAAGGGAGCTAGGGGGCTTGCCGAGAGCTCACCAAGGGCGGAAGAGCTATAGCAGCGGGGGAACAAGGGGCATGCGGACGGGGCAACCTGGTGGCGTTGCAGCAGCGGCGAGCGCGTGTTGCTCGATCCTGAGGCGGACGCGTCCAGTGAGGAGGAAGACCATGAGGCTACCAGCGGCCTCCAGAGAGAGCAGGAACCAGAGAGGTTGAACGGGCTCGGGGAAGTGAATTTATAGGTGGAGAGGAGCGGGGAGGCCGCTAGGTCGGCTCGGGGGCATGCTTGGGAATTCTCCCGTGGCCAATCATGGAGGTGTGAGGGAAAAGAGGGCGCCGCAGCGAGAGTTCTCGCGGGAGGGAGAATTTTGCGGATGACGGCGATTTGGGGGCCTATCAATGGCGTTGTATCAGACGACATTGTTTGAACCTCACGTGTTGGCTATTGGGGCGGCCTGAGCGGGAATCGCGTCGAAGAGAGAGAGAGAGAGAAAGACGGTGGGGACCACGTCGTCATGGGCTCAGTCAAAAAGAGAAGAGGGAGGGGAAAAGAGAGCGGTGGTGGTGGTCGTGGCTGCCCAATCCTTGGTGGCTAGCGGCGGGTAGTGGGGACCGAGGCGGGGTTGCCGTGGCGTTGGGAGGCCGTGGAGGTAATTGGTCGAATGGCTCCCGGGCGTGAGGAGGGGGAACAAAGTGGCGACGGGAGGAGGAAGAAGGCACTGTGTGGAGATCGCACGGCTGTGCAACGCTCGGGGCGACACACAGCTGACATCGCATGGCGCGCGGCAGCCCACGCGGTTAAGGAGAGTGGACGGTTGGCAGGGCGGCACAGGACACGGGGAGGCCATCCAGGACGTGCGATGGTCCGCGCGGTGAGCGGCGAGCGAGGGGTGGATCGGGCGGCTGCGTGCGCGCGTTCGGCCACGCGGCAGGCATCGAGCGGCGGCGGGAGTGCGTGGGCGAGTGGGGAAGGATCGACGGCGTGGAGCGGAGGGTCGGGACACGTGGCGGCGATCTGCGGTGCACGGGAGGCTGAGTACGTAGACTAGGCCGTGGGCTGCACGGTAAGGGAAAGAAAAAGGGGGGCGCGGCCCAGGAGAACAGTGCACTTTCTCCTTTTCTCCAAGTAAATTATTTGTGTGGATTTTGGGGTATTTTAAATGGAGATTTGAATTCAAATCTAATTTTTGAGCTCAGCAAAAAATCAGGGAGTCAAGGCAGAGGTATCAAAGGGGAATTTAATATTTTTAGAAATAATTTGGTATTTGGGGAGTTTCAAGGATTGTTTGCAAGGGCATTCCGAGAGGAGGAAAAGGATTCGAGTTGAGATATTTGAATTCAAAATGTAGGCATTGCACACAAAGGAGAAGACAAGGATTTCTGAAGAACAATGATGGAGGGTATATATGTTTTATATTGGTGGAAACAACTTTGGATAAGGGCTTGATGCCCAGGCTCTAATTTAAACTCGGAATTTTTCTTAGGGATTCAAGGGAGATAGAAAACAAGGGGATTTTAGGGAAAAGATTAGAGGGACTTCTCTGTTAGGGTTTCTGTTACAAAAGGTTGGAAGGGAGTCGAGATTGGATATTCGAGAGAGAAGTTCGAATACCGTGATTCGAACTCGGAGATTATTTTGGAATGGAGGTTTTTGAGAGGTTGGGTTTCAAGATCAAGGACATGAAGACAAACTGAGATCCAGGCATGAATTACAACACAACACACAAAAGATTGAATTTTTCACTGGTAGATTTTAGTAAAATATTGTTTAATGTCTCGCTGAAAGTAGGGTGTTACAGTGGATGGTCACATCAGCGCTCTTGGCGCTACCAGCTACATTTTGGCCTCACGTGGTACATTTAATATTACAGACCTAAATACACATTTTACAAGGTCACGGACTCAGATGACATCTTGAAATCAATTTAAACACCGGTCGCGTATTTTACTCGTGAACTTATGGCATGCCATACTTTCTCTTCGCTTTTCTTCTATAACTCTACCAGTTTGTTACCCTCGCATTCTCTAGCCGGGAAACGCTTTGCACCGGATGTCCGATCTCTTCAAAAAACCGGACACCCACTCAGCTAACTAAATATACCCACCTTTACTGTACGTACCCACTTGTACCTATGCCCTCTCTCTCTAGTAGTATAGGACTGCATGTTATATGCATGAAAAAAAAGCTCTTTTTACCATGATTTAAATGATCTTTTCTCCTAAATTGTTCATCCGATTTAAGATTTGTTTATATGGTTGTATTCATCGTAATTATATCTTTTCAACAAATACTCACATCATTATATTCTGATGAAAAAATTTAAATATTTCAATCGTTAAAATTCAATGTTTTAAATGTAAGAAGCAAATGTTTCATCTAGGATTTGATTATGTTGCAGATTTAAAGTTTTCATGTTCTAGTGTATTTTTCTAAATGTTGCACATGGAGTTTTTTATTCCAATGGATTTTTCTGAAGTATCTCTGATGTTTCATTGGTTCTATTTGCAAATGTTACTGGTGGTATTTTTAGATATTTTAATAAATATTATCTGATGTTTCACTACTTTATTTGTAATTGTTGCAAGTGATATTCTTTAGATGTCTCAACAAATATTTTTATGATGTTTCAAGATGTTTCATGTATGTTATAAAAATGTTTCAATCAATAATGTAATTATTTTTTTATCAAAATATAATAATGTGAGATCTCGGTTTAAAGATTTAATTGCAACAAATATAATTGTATAATTAGATCGTAGATCGGATAAATATTTGAGGAAAAAATAGTTTAAAGATTGCTAATAAAGTAGATAAGATGAGAGAGAAGAAACAGAAAGGTGGGCACAGGCATGCAGAGCAGCCCAAGGAGTGGCCATGAGTGTTGCAGCTAGTAGAGAAAGGGCGTCCGATCTTTTGCATTTCATCATACGTCCGACACCTAGTCACACTCTCTCTAGCGAAATACTTGTGGATATTGCTTTGTACCAGGCATCCGGGGAAACAAAGTCCGCTTGGACGCTTGATCCGTAGCTGATATCCGTGCTGATCCAATGGTATGCTTCCTTGACTTTAGCAAACCCATCAACAACATATTCATTCCGTCAAATCCTTTTGCGTTGAACTAACGAATGAGTCGTAATCGGTTGCCGTCACTAACGAGACAAGATTAGTTCTCCACTACTCAACTCAGCCCGGGTACTAACTCCAAGTAATGTTTCAACCTAATGTTCAGAATGTTGCATATAGCTACTGTAATAGTTGCATCACTGCACACATTGTGTCACAAAAACTATGCCATTTAGATTGATTGTTTTGTTGCAGAAAGGCCAACATATATAGATGGTGCACAAATACTCTCTCTCTATATATATATATGACACCTGTTTAGAGACTCATGGTGTCTGGGCATACACTAATTTTATTGAAGTTTTTTAGATTTTATAACTTATAGGTATATACCTAGATATAACAGTTTGATTTATGTCTATACCTTGCAACCAAATATCTTAAATTCAAAGTTATTTCACTATCCGATATCACATACCTAGTTAATTATATGTTTGGATGACACATACCTAGAATCAAATTTTAATAAAGAAGACATGTATAAGTTTAAATTCAATTCAAACTTATTTGAACTAGCTAGTAAACAAGTTAATATTCATATCTAAAAGTTTTAAAATTTTCAAACTTATTTAAATTAGTTATATACCCGATTTAAATCTTGAGGCCCAGACACCATGATGCACCTAAGTAAATTATATATGTATGTATATATATGTGTGTTTTGTTGCCGTAAGGTCAACATATATAGATGTTGCACAAAAACAATATACATAGATGATGTGTTGCAAACAAACCGACGTGTTGGAAATTGAATTTTGTTTCACAAGTGTCAACTTTTATCTTCACAAACACAAATTAGTGTTTCATTGGACAAAAAATTTGTCTGACTGCACAAACCCTTCCAAAAGCAAAGCACAAGTTATGTGTTATTCCCCTTTGTGATTTACGTACTCATGCACTAGCTGTTTGTTAGACGGAATTCTGGCTCGTAAATAGGAAGAGCCAAGCTAGAAAGGGCAAGAACAACATAAGCCAGGAGATAAGGCTCCCAGCGAGTGCTCTCTTGTGGAAAAGAAGACAAAGTGAATCACATGGCAAGAGCAGAGACGCATGACTGAAGAGTGGAAACTAGACATGTTTGCTTTTATATGTGTTGACACCTAAATTTAATACTAGATTGGATTTATAATAAATTTAAACTAAATTTAGAAAGAGGACCTGAGCCTTCTGTATATGGCCAGTCCAAGTGCCCAACACCGCCCGTTGGGCGCTGTCAGACCGGCAATGTATAGACGGTCGGACCGATAGCCTGAGTCCGAGTCTCGTTAGAGTTTCTCTCGTGTTTCCTTAGATGTGCAAGGGATTTTTTATTCCTAATTGGTCTCTAATCTTATTAAGACATAGAAAAGGCTCAGGGAACGCAAGACTAACCCCTTTATAAGGGCTATGACCGATTCAATTGATCTATATCTTTCCCCACAACAACTGATCAATCGAATCATTCTACTTTTCTACATTTTAGCTATGTTTTTTACTTTACCTTTTACCTAGTACCCTAGTTCATTCATTTTTGTCGATTTACGTCATAAATCATTTGTCTTCACTGCGAGAGTGCAATGTTCTTTATAGATTTACCCCGTAAACCTTTCGATTCATACACGAGACGGTTTTTACCCTCAAATCAATCAAAATCAGCTTAGAGGCTGGTTTTGATCTCTAAATCGGCTTTGCTAGCCGATTTTGATCTTATAAACCCATCTTGGTCAGGAGCTTATTAAGATCAAGGTGGTTGACGACTCCATAGCACCGTAAATCTTTAGGTGACTCTATGTTGGCCGAAAAAAACGCCAACAATATATTTCAACCCACTCCAAGTTGCGTTGCATCCATGGAGTGCGGCAAATCAAGGAAAGTTGTTCAATGCACGTCGATTGATTGGTAGCCGAATACGCGTGCGGGTCTTCAGTAGATATAAGGCGTCCGATAATTTGTCTGAGATCGGGCGTCCGATATCTAGATGGGTCTTCAATAGGCACGGGGCGTTCGATAATTTGTCTAGAATCGGACGTCTGATGCTTATCCATATTTGTCTTGCAACCTAGGACTCCAAGAGTATAATTTGTTATCTCCAAACGTGACATGGCACATATGTAACACAAAAGTTATGTCAGCAAATCACACAAACATAATCCCATGGCATCATATCAGCCGCCCAACACTATGCATCACCATCAGCTGCTCAACATCGATCGCTACAAAACAATCCAATCTCTTCACCCCCCAACCCCCCCCCCCCTCTCCATCCGAAGCACCTTTTAATTATTCCGCAATTTCGCAATCACTCGAATTCATTTCGTGTTATCCACAAATCTCGCGTCATCTCTCTTGTCCTTGTTGGCAAGCGAACATCTCAATCTACTCGAGCTTAAACAAATCGCGGCAAATTTGTTTTCTTTCTCTTGATTTTATGCCAAGATTACGTCGCGATCCGTGGCGGATCGCTTGAACTCAACCCACCAGCTGGGCTGAGAATCCTAGGAGAGAGAGAGGATCGAGGCCAGCCGATGGCACCGCCGCCGCAGAGGCAGGAGAGGATTGCCGGCGGCAGCGAGGAGGCGGCGGCGCTGCGGGCGCCGGCGGACGTGATCGCGCGGGTGTTCTCGCAGCTGGACTGCGTCGACCTCCTCAGCTGCTCGCTCGTGTGCAGGTCAGTGAGCAGAGCACGCACCCATCCTCTCTCCTTCCTGCACGCGGCGTGTTCGACGTAATGCTTCTGACTCAAGCGTTCGTGGCGGGAGACGTCCCGGAGGGCGAGAATTCGCTTGATGCAGCGATTGAATCCACTGCACTCGATTTCTCCTAGTCCATGGCTATGATCGCCTGTTCTGTTGATAGCTGCGTTTTGCGTAGGAGCAGCAAGCACCAGTTACAGTCTGGATCATAGCTATGTTCTGCAGTGTATAGGTGAATTGGTGGTGGATTATCGTTGGTGAATTAGGCAGATGCCTAAATCCGATTAATCTGTGTTTTGACTCCATCAGTGGATCCTGATCCCAATTTAAGGTTTTAACTCGGTATAATCTGTCAAATTTGTAGTCAATATTTCTAGCTGGTTTATTTAGTTTAGTGCTTCAACAGTTGCTAAACCTTGTCAGATTATGATCCGGAGTGTCACTTGAAAAACAAGCCTATACTTACTCATCAAAAGCCTTATCTTTTCTTCTGTTACCTCAAAGGAATTTGCTCAGTACCCTTGCTTCTTCTGAC
Organism: Oryza meyeriana var. granulata; assembly: GCA_003991445.1. Lineage (NCBI taxonomy): Eukaryota > Viridiplantae > Streptophyta > Magnoliopsida > Poales > Poaceae > Oryza > Oryza meyeriana. Next base: position 186,628 of record RYFJ01001200.1, on the reverse strand, counting down.
CTGAAACTTACTCGTCTCAGGCAATGGTACCGCGACTCTGCGGAGTTACGAGAGGAATGGAGAAAGGAGTACATGGAGGCCTGGAACCAGTTTGGTCTCTACGTCGAGCAGGAGCCACGACCGCCATGTCCGACCTGCTCAAACGCAATCAGAACACTGCGATTCTTGTGTCCTTGACCTGCTGCTCCCTTCATTCCCTGGTCTGCCATTTTCACAAAGGCAAAGCATAGCAGATAGCACCAGTGCTGTACTGTACATGAGCATTGTTGCTGGCAATTTGTGTGTTTGGGTAATTGAATAGCTTCAGAGTGTCCGTTCTGCTCTGCCTGCGATAGATTCATCAGTATGTATGTCCATGGTGAACAAAACTGATGTTAGTTACATGGTGAATAGCTCTTCTGTATAATTGTACTGTTGATTGGTGTGTAATGGCATGTGCCTCTTGATATATGCAAAGAAAGTTCATATGAGCAAAACCAAACCACAAGCTGATACAGTGATGCTGGTGTTAGCAAGAACAGCATCAGCCACAACAGTTGACCAATCCATGTCTGCTTATGCCAATACCCACCACACTGAAATCTGCCATTAATTGAGCCACCAAAGACCAAAACTACATGCACACCATTATCAGGAAGGGTAGTAGGCACGCGCGTGTGACTTATGTAAGTCGCGCACGCGGCGGGGGCTAGGGAGCTAAGCTAGTGATTAACACTTAATGATTTCCTTAATGACTGCTTACTATAAAATAATAAATAAATAATTTCAGTTGAAAGTTTCAAATAATTTTAGTTGAAAGTTTAAAAAATTCAGCTAAAAGTTTCAAATTTTGAGTTGGATTTTAAATTTTTGGGTTGAAAGTTTCAAAATTTGAGTAGAGTTTTTAAATATTTTCAGTTAAAAGTTTTAAATTTTAGAGTTGAAAGTTTCAAAATTTGAGTTGAAAGTTTTAATTTTTTAGTTGAAAGTTTCAAACTTGAGTTGACTTTTTTATTTTTGAGTTGACCTGGGAATGGACGAGGCGCGCCAGCTAGCGATACCCCACCATTATTATGAACAATTGCCTCTAGGCCCTGATCATATAAACCTCCTGCTTTGCACAACGCAAAGCTGATAGCCATATTATGTCACACATTAAACTCAATCTGATTCAGATGGATTTTCCACAGCAGAAAGTCACCAAATTATGAGCCTGGACCTTTGCAATTTGTTGCAAGTGACACCACCCAGTATATAATATGCCTGACAATTGGTTTACAGATATAAGTAACGAGCTGAACTTTTCATAAGTCTTACTAGATAACCATCTGAACTGATGAAAGTCTTACTAGATAACCATCTACTCATCTAGGTAATAAGTACAAGATCCACAACTTAAGCGAGATTGCATGCACGTAGACCTAAAATATTAACCATTGCTCTAACATTTTATCTCACAGGATATTTTTCTAGGATAGTGATTCATAATGCTTGCAAAAAGAAGCCATCCTTCTGTCACTGTTGGGCATTGGCCTGGAGGAGACCATCTCTTATCTGCGCCGCTACATCTCTGACGGCTCCAGGACCATGGGGGATGAACACTGAAGAAGATTTGGAGTTGGCCCCAATCTCCTTCATGGTGTCGAAGTATTGGGTAACCAGAACCATGTCCATGATATCCCTTGCAGTGGTGCCAGGGACGTTCTCCGAGAAGGCAAGCACACTATCCCTCAGCCCATCCACTATAGCCTGACGCTGCCTTGCCACACCAACACCAGCCAGGTATTTGGACTCTGCCTCTCCTTCAGCTTTCTTGATCTGCAGTATCTTCTCAGCTTCAGCTTTCTCATTGGCTGCCACCCTCAATCTAGCAGCTGCTCGACAACACCAGATCAAGATGTTAGATGAAAATAATTCTGAGCACATGTTCCAGTGGAGAGTTAACATAACCAATCAATGTGTGAATGATATTGTAACTATTGTCAATTCAATCTGTAGCGACAATGTGGAGAGCAAGCAATAGTTATGTAGGGTTAAGGGCAATAGTTACTTGCCTGCGTTGATCTCATTCATTGCTCTCTTGACATGGACATCAGGCTCAATATCAATGATCAGCGTTTCCACAATCTCATACCCATATGTAGACATTGCCTACAATACTCATAAATCCAGTCAGGCCAAAAAAAAATTGTTTTCTTGTCTCTAGGACAGCAAAGAGTAGACAAACCTTTTCAAGCTCATCTTCAACGGCTTTTGCAATATCATTCTTCTGCTCAAATGCATCGTCCAAGTTCAGCTTTGGAACTGTAGCTCTAATGACTAAAAAAAGCAGTGTATCCCTATGAGAAACATGTAACTCTTTTCCTTCACTAATAAAAAAATAAATAGGAAATTGCATAATGCTAACAAGCATATTACAAGAAGCATGATTTATCTCAATGAACTTTAGGACAAAAATAATGGACAATGAACATAAGCAAAGGCAGTTTGGAGGAGTCAAAAACTAAAACTGTTCAAGTACGTTGCCTAGGAAAGAGCAGATATCAGGACAAATGTAAGAAAAGAGATGGGCATCTCGAATAAGTGAAGTAGCATTTTAAACAGATGGAAGTACAGAACATTTACCGTCAAAGGCATACGAATATAATTTTAAACAGATGGAAGTTCAGAACATTTACCGTCAAAGACATACGACTGGATTTGTCCCTTGGTGTTGCTTAGTTTGTAGAAGGCATCAGATGCCTTATTAGCAAGAGCACGGTATTGCACAGATGCAACAACAGTGACAAAGACATTATCCTAAATTCACAAAAGATCCATATATTAGATTTCAGAAAATTATACCAAGAAAACATTATCCTAAAAGGTTGATGAAAATGCATCTGGGTTTCACTAGATAACAGAAATATGTTCTCCATTCATGATTAACGTTCCAGCAAAGTATATTGGAGTAAACCTTTGTCTTTGTTTCACAGCGGACATCCAGCTGTTTCACACGCAGCGAGAGGTAGCCAGCAATTTGTTGTCCTATGCACCATGGTAAGAAGTGGCACCCAGGCTCCAGAACTTCATTGAACTTCCCAAAATTTTCTTTGATGGCTACAGTTGACTGATCAATCTGTACTAAACCCAAACACTGACCCATGCCTTACCTGAAAAAAAAGCTGACCTACAATGATGCCGTGTACTATGTATACATGCTAATTGTCAGAAGCACAAATGCAAGATTGAGATTCAACGCCCAACTATACATCCTAACTTTCAAGGACAACTTGAAAGATGGTTCAGATATTGCAGCAAATAACAGTATCACTGAACAGTAAATGTGGTAGCACGGCCACAAATTCTAACATATGCATGCCAACAATTTGTACAGAGTGAGCTCAACATAGTACAGGTAATAAACTTTACTAGTGACCAACAGTTACAAAAATGTGGAGCATGCCCAATCAGAATAACATTGCATGATGACGAGTCTAAAATAGTTGATAATACAGCTCAATGCTTTGAAAACTACTAACAAATATGTGACCACAAAACAGCACAATACTACCAATTCAATGACACAAGAGAAAACCTTAGAAAAAGTACAAACTAGTCAAGATGGAGAATGAAGACATATAACTCATAATCAGTTGACAACTTAGATCAGAGGTGACGGCCACCTAGATGGAAATTCTTTTCGAGGGAAACCTAGATGGAAATTCTTAGTCGCCACTCTTTAAAGCCTAATATGCTAACTACAAAACAATATCCAAACTACGGAACTAGATTCGTAGCACAAGCTCGATCGAACATGGAAACCACCAACCAGAAGGCACTAACCGACCTGAAATCAAACTAAAAACAAGAAATTCGACACCTTTCAAGAGATACCATATGAAGAGTTATTCAATTAGAAACTTTCTAAGAAAGAAAACTTTGAACTTGTGCCACAATATCAAATTCACCCCCAGAATCCCTCCCATCTGATCATCTCTAATAAACGCATGACTAAAACATCTTAAAAGGGTGGATCATGTGCAACCAGAACGAAAATAGCAACTAAAAAAGATATATGATACACCGCCGCGCTTTGAAAATTGCTAACAACGAGCAAAAAAGAAAAGCATTCTGCAATATATCGATTAAAAAAAACTCAAATACTGCTAGCACAGAGACTGAAAACACACCCAACTAACTGGAGAAGACAAACAAATTATGTGCAGTAAAAAAACTTGGACCGTACCAGAGGAAGCGATCACCGCTAAGATGGAAATTTCTTGGTCACCAACATTATAGCATAGTACCCAAGTCCCAAACTATGTAATATCCATCACAAAACCTGAAACAACCCTAATTAAACCGCCGCAATTCTCACAAGGTTTAGTAGGGTTTAACACCCCAAAAGTTACTAACCCGCCCTCAAATCATACTAAAAGAGAGAAATCTGGATACCGTCTCACAAAATCCCTAAGAACCCCATCCCGTGCACGCATTATCTAATCCATCTAATGCTCGGATAGGCTAGGAGGCTTACCTTGCCTAGTCCGACGCACCACCACCGCGCGAAGCAGACGAGAAGCACAATGATTTTTCGCCGGAGACGGCGGAGCTGATTTTTGCTTGGGGTTTTGAGCTCCATGGGGGACTCTATATATATATAGACGCGGCGGCGGATAGAGAGGCCTATCGGAATAGACGGCCCAGATCGTGCCGGGATACCATCGGATGGCGGTGATCGCGAATACGAATTTTTTTGGTAGCCATGATTTATTACTCCTCTTTTGGCTTTGATCAAAGTCAAAGTCAAACTCTTTTAAGTATAACCAAGTTTATAGAAAAATATAGTAATATTTTTAATAAAAAATATGTTATAAATTTAGTTTTGGATTTAATGAAACTAATTTGTTGTTGTAAATGTTACTATATTTTTCTATAAATTTAGTCAAACTTAGAGTAGTTTAATTTGACTAAAATCAAAACTATTTATAATCTAAAACGACTTATAATCTGAAATGGATGAAGTAGTTGGTAATGGAAAGGAGCAATCAAAATAATAGTTTCTTTTATGGTTTAAGAAAGTTTCTAGTAGGATTTTATTTGGGTTGATATTTATATCCTCATATATTACCTCAGAAAAAAAGCGATAAAAAAATTGCAGCACAATAACACCAACTTCTTCTCAAAATTTTGCAACTGTTATCGGAACTTTGGCAAGTCTCCAGTTTTTGAAGTATTTTCCGACGACCCACAAAAAGTAGCATGTTCCAATTTTCATTATGTGAAGAGAAACCACATAAATGAATCGTCAATTTTCCAAATGGTAAAGTCGATAATACTCCGAAATATCGGAATATGCAAAGCATCCCATGTCACATCTCCTCTTTTTTTTTATGTTTGGAGAGGTATATGAAAGATAGGCGTGATTAATGGTTTCCAATGGTCCATGCACATATAGGAAGATAGAGGTTGATGGTCTGCCTGCGTTAGGAAGGGAACATTATTGGTAAGTACTAGCATAATTGGTTCCTTCATTGCAAGCTATATCCTCTAGTAACACTTGTAGTTGCATGCAGTGATCGCCAAACCGCAGGTTACCATGGTAACCATTTAAACCGGCAGGATACGGTTAGGTAACCGACGGTTTGGTTTAATTGAAATTCATCCGAATTTAAATTTTTTTAAAAAAAAATCTAAAAAAATTCTAAGAGGTAGTACTTGAATTGTGGATCACTGTAGTGAAGAAATTTTGTAAAAATAATGATTTTAACATTGTTTTTTACTTAAACCGAGAAGAAAATATTAAAATCGAAAAAGATTAATGTTACTTGTATAATGGACCTAGTATCGTGCATGTCGAACTTTGGATATTATATTATAGACGCTGCAATCTTTGTAGTTGTAGACATTGTATTGTTAATTTTTGTGAAATGTGAGATTGTTGATTTGTTTTATAAATCTTAATTGTTTAACTATTAAATATATAGCAAAGGTCATACCGAATTTTTCTATATTTCCTCAATATGTCATTTCACCATGTTATAAATGCCTACTACATCTTCTTGCAATTAACCTAAATTTTTCCTTAATTTTTCGAAGTTTTTCCTTCATTTTTTCTTCGGATATTTTTTTGGAAATACAAACCGCAGTTACCACGCCAAACTACACGGTAACTACGCAAACCGTGACGAAACCGTAGATTTTAAATTCAAATATTTAAAGTCTAAATTCATATGGTTTTGGGCGGTTATCACCAAACCATGGGGCACATTAAACCCTCCTCAGCCGATATGGTAATCCCTGGTAGCATGTGGCATCCTGCATCGGTCGTCTTTTACTAGCTTAAATTGCCTAATTGAATCACCCTTTGGTGATAAGCCTGATCAAGAAGCAATGAGACCATGCTCTGTTGGAACGCGGGAATATAACTGAATTTTGTCCCTATAATTCTTGCATTCCAAACTCGGACAAATTTTGCAAGTGCTGGTTTTGACCGAACATAGGTAGCATTCTAAATAGATTATTCGTGACGAATAATTTACCTGATTATAGGTATAAATTAAATACTATATATTACAAACCTAACAAATAGCCTAGAACAAATAGTCTAAGTAATACAGCACAAGAAATATTCCTAAAAACGTGGAGCAAATTATGCACAGAAATAACCCAGTGAATAAACACAGAAGAACATGACCATAGTTTGCAAATGGGTGGGTATGGACCTCCCATGTTTATGAACCATGAAAATTTATGAACAAGCAGGAAATTCAGGTTTGCACCTTCCAGTAAACAGAGTAGCAATGACGGCATTTCCTTCTTTAAGCGCAATGCAGGTAAAACCGTGGGGAATGCGTCACTGCATCGCCGATCCGTTTCTAGGCAAAACGCAGAGAATCACGTTGCCTCTGCTGCAACCAAGACTCTTGCTTGCTGAAAGAGAACAGTATGGCCATCTGCAATTCTGCATACACATGAAACAGCTAGGCAAATGCCTATAGATCATCAAGAGAACACTTTTGGAGAACAATAATGCACATCATACACTCACAACAGAAGCACATCATTGAATGCAAGTCTGCAGATTACCATATCTACCAACCAGTTTTGCATTTTCGGATATGTGCAGTTTCACAAAAACAGTTTGGTAGGATGCATCTATGCCTCTGAAATGATCTATGGGCAATCATTAGGAGGATCATTGTGTAATTAAATTAATCAAAGCTAGCTTACTTTGGAGGAAAAACATATAGAAAAGGGTCTATCAGCATCCAGTTAAAACCTCAGTGCAAAACATCCACAAGGGTAATCTGGTACCTACAGCTCCTTTTCACCTATATCATTTTCACATGTCAATCTACAGGAAAGATCAATTCAGATTGCACAACAATGTTCAGCCAAGCCACTCGCCCCCAACCAAGTTCCACCAACTAGACCAGGATTATTCGCCCCTAGTTATTTCACATTCGGCTTGGGTGAGTAGCGGAACGGCGAAGCACGGGGGCCATCGGACAGGCTCCTCATTGGTTGCTGTCCATTCCGAGCAAATGAGCCCTGCACCTTAAGGGCATGGTTCCTACCATTCATGCTGCTTGAGTGCGCCATTTTCTCAGCTTGCATTGTCTGATAGAAGTACGAGGAGCTAGCCATGTCCTTGAGGTTGAGCAGTGGCTTGAGAACCTCTACTACTTGGCTCATCAGTGGCCGGGCTTTCGGGTCCCGGCTGAGACAGGCACGTGCTAACTGTGCTGCCTTCTGGGCACCTTTAACTGAGAAGTTACCCTCCAAACGAGGGTCAATTAACTTGTAGAAGCGCTGCCTTTCTCCGAGGAGGGGACGTGCCCACTCAACAAGGTTGTGCTCACCGTTTGGGCGGTTCTTGTCCATTGACCTGCGCCCTGACATCATCTCAAGAAGCACCACACCAAAACTATAGACATCACTTTTTGATGTCAAATGGCCTGAAAAGTAGGGGAAAATATAAGAAAATTATGACAGGAGTCATAATGAAAATCACATAACTAACAAAGGCAACAAATCTGTGTTTAAACTTCATTTACACAAATAATCATTAAAAAATCCAGTGCCCAGCATTGGCCTAATATTAAGAAGATTGTGCCATGGCAAATAGCTGAACATAGTAGATTTTGCTAAGATAAGCAGGTAATAAATAACAATACATTTTCCTGGAAATCAAATGAATGGCAAACATCTATCATATGGACCACATCACTTAACTCCCCAGTTGCACTCTTTACTCTCTTAGACATATCTACTTTGCCCCTGCAAATGTGTTTTCACTAGACATTGCTTGGAGAAATAATCAGACAACACACTTGTGCAGCTACTATTAATTGTAATGACAAGTAATTGAGTATTATGGTACTCCCCTCCTACATTCTTTTCTCAAGATCAAGTGTAAGGGCTTAATATAGTAAATAGATATGCTGACCTTAATTGCATCCATCATAGCAAAAGAAATTAATTGATACACTGTATATATTACTTCTAGTTTTATAGCCAAAGAACTAACTAGTATTTTGTATATTACATTCACAATATTCAAATCATAAGCATTATATTAACCACTATATCATCTTACTATAATCATTTCCATCCCATAGATTTAAGTGTTGCCGATAAGAAAGACTGAAAGACCATATGATGCATAAGCTGATCACTGATGCAAGAACTGTAAAGTAAATCACCATAGCTAACTTGTTTTTGGCATACATAGGAGAGATAAAACTATGCAGAAGTGTAACTATTTTCAGACCAGTTATGTCTTGTCTGAGTGATGGCTGATGAAGCACTTACCTGTCATAACATATTCCGGAGCTGCATACCCATAGGTCCCCATTACTCGTGTAGACACGTGAGTTTTGTCACCTACAGGACCGTCTTTGGCAAGCCCAAAATCTGAGAGTTTTGCATTGTAATCCTGCAAGAGTAACATAACATACAAAATTACAGGATGTGAATCATGTGATGCGCAATACATAATCCAGTTCAAGGACTTAAAACTTACCGCATCTAGCAGTATGTTAGATGTTTTAAAATCACGGTAAATAACTGGTCTTTCTGCTTCTTCATGAAGGAAAGCAAGACCCTTTGCTGCCCCAAGAGCAACCTTCATTCTGATGGACCAAGGGAGAGGAAGAGACCCTATAGATGAATCATAATTCATATAAGATTCAGTATTTCCACCTAATTAATATTTTTTCCAGCAGCAAGATGCAATGACCAATCACTTTGGAAGAGCTACTTAAATATGATTAATGATTTGTTCCTTCATTAAGGGACAGGCATTGTATAAAAAATGAAGTTTCAATGGCTTGAGAAACTGGTCAGACACGTACTTCTGAATAGATGGTTGTCTAAACTTCCACGAGGCATGAATTCATACACCAGCAATCTTTGGTCATCTTCAACACAATATCCAATCAACCTCACCAAATTGGGATGGTGAAGGTTACCAAGGAAATCAACCTCTGCCTGAAATGAAGCCGAACAAATGCCACCGTCATTGCGGGTTCTAATGGAGAATGGTAGCAAACACGAACAAAATAAAAGCAATTTGAACAATATAAATAAGTACAAAAAAGCACATACCACCCATTCTTTGTGCCCTTGAAGCCCATCATGATTGAGTGTTTTGACAGCAACTGTAAGGCCTGTACCGGGTTTCACAGGTGCAGTTCCATTCTCTTCAATCCACCCTTTAAAAACACATCCAAAACCCCCTTCTCCAAGGAGACTCTCAGGCCTGAAGTTCCGGGTTGCACATTTTAGATCATTGAATCCAAACTTGCGCAACTGTGAGGCAACTTTTATTTCCTCTCCAGCTTTAGATGCTGATGAACTGCTCTCAGCATTACTAGTAGTTGTTGAGCCTGAGACTACTGATACAACTGGTTGGTTCCTGCTACCATTTTCGGTTGACTTTTCTGCTGTTCCATGAAATGGATAGAAGTTTTAATATGACATTATAATAAGAAACGAAAGAGTATCTCCTGAACAACAAATAAACCCCCACAATACCAATTCAGATAAACACAAGTTATGAAATTGGCAAAATGCACAGTAAATTCTGAGATACAGCTGAAGGACACAGTGAAGTCTAAGTTTAGTGCTGGCCTTTTTGGGTATAGATCCCAAGTAAATATGATTTTCTCATGTATCATTTATTCATTTCCATCTATCAATGCTTAAAGCAGCCTTGATGACTCATCATTTCAAACACCACACCTGCTGTCAGAAACACCACCAAAGTCAGGTGGCTGATCCTAACATATCAACAACCATTCCTGACTGGTGAAGCCAATGTCATTCATCTATCTGTGCCATTCTAATTAATTTGCTACGAGATTTGTGGCATGCAAGGAGCAAGAAAGCCACATGCCATACTAAAAATAGAATAGAAACCCCGAAAACCACTCATGCCACTGGTCCCATACAGGGGCTCGTCCAATACCCTATCTTCCAATTTCACGTTAATAGGTAACAATGAGAACTACAACTCAGCTTGAAATATGGTGCTGCACAATCTGCCGACTGTTTGCTTGATCTTTGCATGTCCTATATGCTTGTCGTAATTACTAGTCAATTTGTACATTCAATGCCCAAAACAGGGATATTCCCTTCCAGCTGAAAACATGTAGCTCCCCTCAGCTCTCCACAAAACTAACCGCCAGACTATGTTATGCACATGTAATCTCGACATTACACTAACCTACTATAACCTCAGCACCAACTCTATGGCCATGCGTTACATCACGTCTAAATATTTAGACATATTTATGGGAAATATCCATTTACATAACAGATTTCAACTTTCAATTATAGTCGTTACGGGGAGCACATCTTGAAAGGATGAAAGAGACATTACCGCCATGCGTGCTGGCGCTGCTGGTGGAGGTGTCCACCTTGGACCGCGGCAGCGGCGGGCAGCTCCCCATCGGCCACAGCCGGATGCAGCACCCGGTGGCCACCGTCGCATCCTCCCCGCCACCCTTCCGCACCCGCAGCCCGTGCCTGGTGCTTCCGCTGCGGCTGCGGCGGCACCAGCCCCACCTCTCCCGCTCCTCCTCGCCGGAGCTCTCCCACCCGTCGAACTGCCCCAGCTCCGGCGGCGCCACCCCCATCGCCTCGCACTACCACCGCCGCCGCGAAGTAAAACCCAACAAAGATCCCTTCCGGCACCAGCGCCACCACCTCCTCCTCCTCCAAATCGCGTCGAACCACCTCACTCCCGGCGCCGCAGAAGCATCAGATCGGCCTCAAAACCGCTGACCCCGCGCATCAAGAGAAGCACAAACAAAATCGCCGCCACCTCCACCGCCAAAACAAAATCCCACCTGTTTCCGCCGCGAACACGCCCAATCACCACCCCCTACACCCACCCTCACCCTCCCAGCCAAATCTCTCGTAACCCCACCTCCACCTCCGCCTCCACCCACCCAGCTCACCACGCCGGCGTAGCAGCGGCCCCTCCGCCCCGAACCAAACCAGACCCCGCCCGCCTCCCACGCAGCCCGCCACGGAACTAGCTGCCTCCCCACCGAGCTGCAGGCTGCTGGACTGCCTGCCTCACCGGCGGCGGCGGCGGAGGAGGAGGGGGTCGGGGGGAGTGGGGAATAAGCTGAGGGAATAATGGGATGGATTTGCGTCAAAGGAAGGAAAGGAGAGAGGAGAGAGGCGACAGGGAAGCGGAGGAAAAGCACAAATGTTCCTCGCTTCGCTTCACACACTCTCTCTCCCTCTTTTTCTTTTGCTGCTTCTCTTCTCTTCTTGGCTTTAGCGACCACGTGGTCTACGTGGATCACTTTTGCAGCGTGCGACGGCACTGTCGGTGGGGCCTGCCGGGTGGCGCTGATGTGGCAGGCGCGTGGTGATGACGTGGACGGCGGCATGGTTCTCTTCGCTGTGCAATTTGTGTTCTTTCCCTGGAAATGATTGGAGAATGGAGGGCTGTCTCTTGTGAGATTTTTTCTATATCGTCGTCATTCGAAGGCTTTACAGTGCTTTATTTATTTAGTTAGTGGATAAAGTTATTATGTCAAATATTAGACATGTAAAGAACATAATCCTCTGTTCTTTCATGCGGCAGCGGTAAAGAGCTACAACAAAGTGTGTTGGAAAGATATATCCATTTTTATATCTATAATCGATGGCTCCAATTAACTTGTCGTTGAATAGTAAAGGGTTATTTAAGATTGACATCAAAACACTTTCTACCAATGTTTTCGTATATTTTGAATAATAAATGTGATGATTTTGGTTTAAAGACAAACCATTGGCATGATCACTGTTCATGTGAGGAGAACAGTGAATCAATGCAGGCAAATTGTTTTTTTGAGTACTGTATCAACTATAGCAATTACTGTAGCGAGCAATCTTGGACATCCATTTTCATCGGATGGCAAGGGAATACCCCTGTTGCGAGCGATTTTGATGAAAATAAATTTACAAATGCTTAGAACTCTATGCTATATATAAAGTTCTTTGAAGAATATAGCTAATAATATGGTTTTCTACATACGAAAACATAATAATATAAAAATGTTATAGGTCAAAGTTGTAATATGAGAACTGAGGTTGTTGTTATAAAACCGACGGAGTATTTTTTTCATTAAAAAATATTAATGCCGTAATATTCAATGAATATAGAAATTTCGCCCTTTGGCAAGGCTATGTGGAAGTCTAACAACTATTTTTCTCGCTAATAGATGGATTTGTCTTAACTCCCAAAATGCCGTACTCTAACGAAGGATATGTATAGTGCTTGATTATTATTATTTATGATTTTCTTATTGTAAGACAATACGTATACATAGCTGCTCTTTTTCCTCACACTTTCTTTCCATATTAGCAGAAACCCTAACAAGGCCATACAAGGTTGGTAGGTAAGTTTGGTTTGTATATATCGTGCTTCCCTGCATTTACATCTCCGACATATCCATGACGTCCATTGCTGATGTGACTGTTAATTCCAATCGAGCAAAACAAAAAAAAAATGAAAACGTTCTTGTTGACAAAAGGCGAAATCTAACATGCACTCTCACATGCAACAACGGCAACGGCAGAACGGCGCGTTTGACTCTCGTGGTTAATTTAATTTTGCGTATGCCAAATGCTCATTCGTTAATTAAACCAAGTAAAGAGCATGGAAATTTTTGTCACATGCAGATATACCGATCACCATCTGAAGGTCGATGTAGGCAATAGAATAGTATGCTTCAACTATATTGCATTAGTCAGATCACACGTGTTCTTTTGGTTTAAATAGTACAGGGTCTCACATGTGCCAATTCAGCTTAGTTAGCCTTAAACAACGGTGGTAGAGGAACTCAAGGTCAATGGCTGCCGACTAATCTCCCAAGCCAGGTCAATGGTGGGTTTCTACACGATTGATAAAAACATCATCAAATATGTCACTTACATGGCGGATGTGCATTTTGCAATTCCTGCATATTTGCAATGATCTTAAGCAGTTTGTACATTTAAAATAAATCAAATGTTACGTGTTGTCACAGCTTTTTTTTTCCTGATATATGGGAATACAATGTTTCTATACAATCACAAAAGAATCATACAATATATGCCAAAGTCAAGACATAAAAGAATACTAGCAACCCTATATATCTCACAATGCTATCAATGCACAAACGAATTATTATCAGCCTCACTGAACGCTTGTGCTCCCTTGGCAACCTTTATGAAGACATCCTCTAAAGTAGTATCAACCAGACCCCAGGCATCTACGGTGAACCGTTTCTTCGCATCCTCAACTGCGCGAAATACCTCGGCTATTCACCTCTTGCTTTGGCAGCTCAAACTTTTGAGTTCCAGATAGGTGGTCGATCTTGTTTGCGCTTGGGGATGTTGCCATTGTGAATATGAATGCTCCCCCGTATCTTGCCTTTAGCTTCATTACATTACAGTAGGAAATGTGGTTTTAGATGAGGTCTTAAAGCACATATTGTGATTGAAGAAACCCATGTAATGTACCTCCTTAGGATTTCCAAGACATTGGAAATCACCATCGACAAAGATGCCAAGTCGATCGCAAAGTACTTCAGCCTCCTCCATTGAGTGTGCTGTGACAATCACATTTGATCAAACACTATTTGATACTCTTGTAAATTTTAAAATCAATAACTGATGCGTTAGGGATCTAAGAATTTGACGCAAAAGTAGAAAGGAAAAGGATAAGTACTAGTAAGAACAACTGCACGGCTCCGCTTGGCCTCCTTCACAACATTCCACAAGTTATTTCTTGATGATGATGGATATAGTCCTGTGCTTGGTTCATCCATGAAAACAACCTACAGAATCGCTGTCAAGTCGCATAACATATTAACAATTGGACATCCTATGGAAGGGTTAAAAAATATACAGACAAGTACTTTTGGGTCCCCAATCAATGATATTGCTACACTGAGCCTTCTTTTCATGCCTCCACTTGTCGATGTTTTGTATCGACAATAAATATATATGGTTACTCATCGGACCGAAACTCGATGGATTGCAAAGAAACATGAACAATTTATACTGGTTCAGACTCTCGAGATGAGGTAATACCTTATGTCTAGTTATAGTGTATTGCCTTTGAGGTTTCTCTGATGAGATTTCTTCTTCCGTCCTCAGAGGACGCCCTACCTTTCTTTATATATCGGGGGACAGGGTTACCGAGTAGGAATCCCAGTCGGACTGACCAAGGGATTTTCTTCTAGGAATACAACGTGTCCAACTAGGACTATATCATTTTCTTGTCGTATTGTCGTATAAGATTATGTATGCCAAGTCTTATTGTATCCATAATTATAAGGTTAGGCCTATTCTCTGTCCGAGTGGCCCAAATGCTTCTTATGAGATACTAGGGGCCCATGGCACCGACAACAGCCCCTGAGACCTTCATAGTTAAGCCATAGCTGATACCGAGTGCTCATCCCCCACGGTGAAGAATTTCCAAGTGCATTGCTCCCGAGTACTCTTTGTCCGAGTGTTTCTTCTTCCGAGTCCTGTTTCATGTCAGCTAGCAACGAGGTTATGAAGGGCTTCATAGAAAAATATAAATAGTGTGCGCCGAATAGGCGCACCTATTAGGTGTAGCCCCTGACTTTGTGCTTAATTGTAAAATAATTAAACATAAAGTTAAAGATCTTTAACATTATAGTCTTTTCCAAATAGTATACTACCCAGAAATTAGACTCTTCAGCGTCATGTCAACTGGAAGGGCAATTGTTGGCTAAGCATATAAGCCGAGTATCACTTTTTGGATTTTAACCCAATATATGGTCAAGTGTGCTTGAGAGATACCTGCATCCCCAATTTTAATGGAGACCAGCTATTGATCCTTATAAGGATATATCCTCAATACTTGGTAAATAATCAAGATACCTGAATATATACACCCGGCTATAGGCTTAGCTTGAAGCGTATCTGATTATTTGATCGGTTCTTATAAAATAGCACCTGTATCGCGATTTTAACGCGACCAGCGGACGACCCAATAGGACATGCTATTTAGAAACTCATATCTTTGGCCTACTATCGAATAAGCCGGTCTAAACCGACCTACCCAACGCAGCCCTATTTCAGCATTGGTAACCTCAATCGGTCAGAGAAATCCTTATCTGCAAGCCTTTTCCGATTTATGTTCTAAATGCAGCATAGTTGCCATAGATGCCCGAGTGGATATATCGCAGGATCTGCTCGCCATCCTCAGGTGTGACGCAGTGTATGAGAACTCCGGATGCGCTTTAACTATATAGATCTTCTCTGACTATGATAAAGGTTTTGCTCTGTCGCTTGATTTACTCGGCTTCATTGTAATCGAAGGATTGGGGTCTTCTAGTCTTGAATAATAATGAGTACCTCCGTAGATTCCGGGTTTGATGCTGCTCCTGACTGAAAGCTCCAGCAGTGGCTTGTTGCCATGTTTTTGCCAGATAGGTATCCGAACGCTGCGCTAGCACAGGATTCGGCTGGCGACCCTCTTGAGGCATACCCAACCTGACAAAATTAAAGTCGAATAAGGTACCCGATCCTCGCATTAGCACATGATTCGGCTGGCGACCCTCATGGGACGTACCCTACCTAACAGAATTATAGCCGAATAAGGTACCCGATCCTTGCATTAGCATAGAATTCGGCTGGCAATCCTTATGGGGCGTACACTATCTAGCAGAGTGGTACCCGAGCTCCGACTAGTGCCGGAGGTCGGTTATTAGCCGAATAAGGTACTCAAACCTCGCATTAGAATAAGATTCGGCTAACGGCCCTCATGGGGCGTACCTTATCCAGTAGAGCTGTGATCCAATAAGGTACCCAAGCCCCGACTGGTGCCGGAGGTCAGTTATTAGCTCACATGGAGCGTACCAAAGTAAATGTGACATTCGAGTCTCGACTGGCGGGAGTACTCGGTCAGTAGCCCTCATGGAGCATTCCGAGTGATTCTTGAAGTATCGCACTCTAAGTGTATCATGGCAGATTGGTCCAGCCCTCGAGCGTAGGAGATAGGCTCGTAGCCCCGAGTTCCTATTACGCGAATCCGAAACTGGCTCTGCATTATAAACATATCGGATGAGTAGCATCTGATGAAGAAAACAATCACCCGAAGAAAATTGATCTATTTTATAATAGATGTAAATATGTGTTCCTCCTCCTACTGATATTAATTTCCCCGAGTAGTTGACCCCTTACATTTAAACACTCTGCCCGACTAGTCATAGCCTCCTAGCGTTGGGAGTCGGCTCATGGCTCTTTCTCAGACACGCGTTTTGAGTGACTTGAGTTCGTCTTTCATGGAGTAAAGCTTCACGGATCGGAATTTATGCTACTCAAGTACTTTTGCAATCATTAAGAGCAAAAACAGAAAATGCACAAAATGTACACCTATTAGATGTAAGTTGCTACGGCACTGGCGAGGCCGAGTGAGGAATATCATATAAAGGAAAAAAATATTTATCAGAAAACGACTTAGCTGTTCGGTATTGCACAAGTTGGGAGTGTGAATGCCATCCTTATATTTGAGCTTTTGAGCCCCCGAGCATATCACTTATCGTTCTGATAATCTTTAGTTCTAGGAGATCGAAGATAGCTGTGACCGACTGCCACAATGAAGTCATCCGACTTGCGTTTGCGGTTCCTGGCTTTAGTCGAGGCTGCGTCATCAGTGTCCTTCCGCTCCTTCTGTCGGAGTGCCTTTTTATCATCGAGAGCCTCAGCAACAGCGTCAGCCGAGTCGGCATATTTGTTCGCCATGTCGAAAAGAGTCTTGACAGAAGCGGGAGGTTTCCGAGTTAACTTGACAATGAACGGGGCGGGATGTCTTTGACTTCCTCACGGAAGGCGGCGATGACGACCTCGTCCTTGATCTTCGGGATTGAATTCCTCTTCTCAGAAAACCTCTTGATGAAACACGAAAAGACTCGTTCTTCCTTTGATGGTACTAATATAGATCGTACTTGGAAGATGGCTTCTTGGAGCCGATTGACCTCTTAGGAATGAAAGCCCGTTGATGTCATCTAGAGGGGGGTGAATAGGCGTTCCTGAAAAATTCTCCAAATGCAGCGGTAAAATTCTGGTAGGAACCTCCGACCAAAATGGTAGGAGGTTCCGACCGGCTCTCTTGGGCTGGCCGAGAGGGTTGGTCGAAGGTTCCGGCCAAGAACGCCGGAGGTTCTGACCCTAGAGTTCTGACTCTACCAAGATACTTCAATAATGGATAATTTTGATAGAGATCAAGTGTGATACAGGTAATAGGATAGGAGATAAATTTTGGCAAGGCAAGATAAAAAATAAGGCAATAACGAGAAAAGACAACGGAGACACGAAGATTTTTCCTGAAGTTCGAATCACAAAGATCCTACGTCTCCGTTGAGGAGCTCCAAAGAGTTGGGTCTCAATTGACCTCTTTTCTCACCAAGCGACCACGAAGATCAACTTGGTATCCACTAGAATTTACCTCTTTTCCTTGCGGAGGCGAGATTAACCTTCACAAACTTTCCCGAAACAATCCACAACAAAAGGAAGCTCGCGGGAGACGCCTAACCGTCTAGGAGATTTTCCTCCAAGAGAAATAAGCTCCAAGCAGCCAATCTGCATCCTCCTCAAGTGCACAAGATCCTCCTAACTTTCTCTCAACAAAATTCACTCAATTTCCCACTAGATCTTCATAAGAATCACCAAGGATGCACTAGAACTAGTTGGGAGAGCTCAAAAAACCTTAGGAGAGGCTAGGGAATAGTTGGAATGAAGTGGTATGCCTTAACAACGGCTAGAATCAAAGTTTGGGCTTTATAGGACATGGCTTACGTCACTTAGCCGTTACTCACAGATTTTGGTTAAGAGGTTCTGACCCCAGGGGTAGGAACCTCCGGCCAACACTTAGTCTCTGGCCAAGTTGTCTGGTCGAAGCCTCCGACCCTAGGGGTCGGAACCTCTGACCCTGACACTGAAACTAGCCCATCCCAAGTGTATGCGTTGTACCAAAGTGATGGACTCTCAGCTATTTGGATCTTAAGCACTTGTGTGGCCTTAGAACACTGCTTGTAAACCCTCTTGATAGTACGGTTTTTCCTCGACTCAAAAGAAAATTCAAAAGAATTTAAAATAAACTCCGAGTCGCTTCGCCGTTTTGCGTCATGTCTTTATGGGGGGTCTCTATGCACCACACCAAGCAACTTGGGACTAATTCTCTGCACAATTCTCGATAAACTCATTAGTCCCTTAACCGCTTTGTCATTAATCCACCAAAACCCACTTAGGGGTTAGATGCACTTTCAAGGAAGTCCAGTTAGCCATGTCCTCGCCGAGTCGGCTAGAGCAACTGGAAAGTAGTTAGCCATGGCCTTGTGATCTCCTCAATCTGCTAGGATCGTCAGAGTGTAAACTGTGAGCCAGGATTCGGGGTTGGTCTTCCCATCGTATTTTTCAATTCCAGTCGACTTGAAGCCTGACGGCCAGTCAACTTATTGCAGCTTGTGGGTGAAGGCCGGTACACCTTCATCTGTGTGAGGACTCCAACTCCGACTACGGCAGTGAAACCGCTCATGGTGGAGGCCGAAGCGCTCATTCTCGTCTTTTAGTAGGCAACGCTCATCTTCCTCACGTTCGCGGCATCGTGCGTTGATGTCTTGCCGAATATCACGTCGTAGTCGGCCTCGGACGTCCTAGTTATCCCGACGGTCATCTTGATGTCTGCGCCGCCGGTCATTATTGTAGTTGCCGAGTGACGTGTGGCGTGATTCCGTGTGCGGCTGACTAGAGCCGGCCGCTCGGCGTCGCGTTGAGGTAGATGAGATCGCCATTGGAGAAGCCGACTTGTTAGTCGGTATGAGTGTGTCGTCCGACTGTTGACGCTGCTAGCATGCAGCAGCGATGATCGTGGCTTTAATCCTTGCTATCGTCGGGGTGGCCTGGTGATCAGGCCCAAATTGCAATGTATCCATTAGAGTTGCAGCGGCCATAACGTTCTATTAAGGAGTTACAAAAACGTTGTGGTCGCCGACTCAGGTCTGGAGGATATCTTGTTGAGCAATCCGCCCAGCCTTGCACAGATCGTCATTGCGGGCATCACGCTCGGCCTATAAGCGTCTTGCGTCTTCCTCCTGTTGTTCTTGTAGTAGTCGGTGTCTTCCTCCTGTTGTTCTTGTAGTAGTCGGCAGGCTTCCTCCTCTTGTTGTTCTTGTAGTCGACGTGCCTCTTGAGTGGGAGTTGTACCCTTGGATAGGAGAGAAACTTGACGAACTGTTGTCCGACTTAGAGTCAGAGTCGGAATAGTTGAGGGGGGTAATAACGACCCCAACCTCCCTAGATCCAATCTCGAGCGGCTTTGAGCCGTATCCGAGTTGAACTCCAGGAGATCGGATTTACCGCGTCAGATGCTAATTGAAGTTATCCGCGGCATTGCCGAGTCCAAATGGGAGATTGACGATCTCCTCATCTCTTAGCCCAATCTCGGCCGGCTCAAAACCGAGTCCAAGTCAAACACCGAAAGAGAGAGTTGTCCCTAGACTCCGGCATATTGAAGATTGCCGCAACATGTTGCCGAAGATTGCTGCAGCGTTACGTAGGCCGACCGGCACGGAGTCGGCTTGATCCCTGACTGATCGAATCGAATCCGAGTCGGACATGGTAAGTGTTAACGCCAAAATTTGGCACGGTTCGCGTCGGATTCGGTTAAGGAAAGAAGTGATATCAGCCGTTGGGAGCTAATCCAGAAGAAGCCGGATTTGAGAAGGAATCGTGAAGACCGCGTTATGGCAGTTAATTACCTTATCTATTAATTATGTGGTTTTGATAATTTTTAGGAAACCTGATCTCGTATCCGATCAGGACTTGTTAGTTTTCCTTTTATAGATAGGAAATTCGTGTGCCGTGTCCTATTAGGACTGTAATAACTCGGGGTATATATACGTATGCCCGGGTAGCTTGTAAATTATCACAACGATCAATAAACTTCGGCGCATCGCCACCCTTTCGACGGGTTCTTGCTTCTCGAGCGGGGCTGCATCGGTTAGGTCCGAACTCCTGCGAGAGGGTAAGACTCGTCACCCCTTACCCAGGTGTATCTGCCCTGTCTACGGCTGTATCGGTTCGGTCCGACCTCTTAGGCCGATCAGGTATACCACATCACGCGTGCGTAGATCTTATCAATTTACTGGGGGCGATTTATCATCAATTCGTGCTGCATCGGTTGGGTCCGACCTACTGAACTGCCAGCGATAAATCGTTCCTACTAGGTTGATGGTTTTTGCGTAAGCGTCTTATCGGAATGTATAGCCGGTAAGTTATTTTCATCACAATCGCATTATATCTATCGGCTTGTTGAGGTTCCTTTACTATTATCGATCTGTGCTGCATCAGTTAGGTTTGAACTACTAGATCGATAATAATAGATTTATCCTTGTCAAGCCGATCGGTGTATATGCGACGTTCTATCGGAGTGCTTAGCCGATAGGTTATCTTTTTATAAAGCCGACTGTATTATCTTTACTATTTTGGTTATCTATATTATCATCGGTTTTCTAGCCGATGCACATGTGTTTCCTCAGCAGTCGGCTGGCTTACTATTCTGCCTATTTATTTTATCATCGGCTCCTAGCCGATGCATATGTTATACTGACATCTTGTCTATTTGTTCACAGCGCTATCGGTTTCCTAGCCGATACATAGGTGCCATCGGCTATCGGCTACGAGAAGCCTATATCAGTCCGTATCGGCCGATAGCCGATGTGCAGTTGCTGCTGACCCGGGCACGAGCACAAGCGAGGACCCGGGAGCGAGAACCCGAGCACGAGACCCAGGCGCGAGTACAGGCAAGGGCCCGGGCACGAGCATAGCGGCGATCGGCTGGAAGGAATCCGTATCGGCTTACTAGCCGATTGGATCAGTAATCAAATTTCTTCATCTCCTTGTCAATTGCGGGGTCAAATTGACTGGCACGCCTACGAACCTCTAATATTTTAGGACCTGCATTGGAGCTAAGCAGATCTCCCAGGCCTTCGCGTGTCTCTAGGCGGCGAACCAGATCGTCAGCAAGCTTCTTGGCACACCTGGCGGTTTTCGGCGTCAACACGTTTTTGGCACGCCTGGTGGGACCCGATCTTCAATATCATCACAATATATCCTATCGGCCGAATCAACATGTTTTCGACCCAGTGGGACCAGAACTTCGATATGGCTGGAAAAGAGGTCAGCAAAGATGATACAATCCCAGTTACAATGGAAGACTTGACCGATGAACAGAGACAACAAGTGGAGCAGAATATTGCTGAATTTCAGAAGCTTTGTCTAGAATCCTTCGGTATAACAGATCAAGGGCCGATTCAAAAGTCCCAATTTCCAAAGCCTGTTCTGGTTGGTGAATCGAGCCGTACATCATCTGCAAGTTCACAAAAGCCGATCCAAGACATGTTTAATGAAGCAGTTCATCATGCGTTGACCGATCAATCTGGGATATTGATGAACACATTACAGAGCTTGATCAAGAAGGCAGTGGAGCCGATTCAAATACCCGGGGGGCATCAACAGAGTTATTCAGAAGCTGTTCCTGAGTACAATTATCAGAGGGAATATCAAAATCAGAATCGGCTACAAACTCCACCTCTGCGTTATCACGACGAAGATCCAAGAGAAGAAGATTTATCAGCAAGAATCATAGAGGTGATGAGAGAGCAATTCGGTCTAAGACCGAAGAAGGAAACATTTATATATCGGCCTCCATATCCAGATTGGTTTGATAGAGCTCCGTTGCCGCGCCGATACAGAGTACCAGACTTCTCCAAATTCTCAGGGCAAGATGATGTATCTACAGTGGAACATGTCAGCTGGTTCTTGGCTCAATGTGGAGAGGCATCGGCTGTAGAAGCTTTGAGAGTTAGACTCTTCCCGTTATCATTATCCGGATCGGCTTTACATGGTTTTCTTCATTGCCACCTACTCAGTTCGAGGTTGGGCCCGATCTGGAAAAGCAATTCCACAAGTATTTCTTTATGGGAAGTCAGGAGATGAGTTTGATAGACTTAACATCGGTAATACAGAAGCCGGAGGAATCAGTCGCAGAATATATCCAGCGGTTTCGTAATGTCAGAAGCCGATGTTATAGTTTAAGTCTGGATGATGCACAGCTGGCCGAGTTAGCATTCCAAGGTTTGTTAGCTCCGATCAAGGAAAGATTTTCATCAGAAGACTTTGAGAGCCTAGCACACCTAGTACAAAAGGTATCGGCTCATGAAAGCCGATTTCAAGAGGCCAGGAAAGAATATTGAGGCCCAAACAGAAGAATTTCGAAGTTTGATAACAAACTCCGAAATTGGGGGGCATGTGTTAACGCCAAAATTTGGCATGGTTCGCGTCGGATTCGGTTAAGGAAAGAAGTGATATCAGCCGTTGGGAGCTAATCCAGAAGAAGCCGGATTTGAGAAGGAATCGTGAAGACCGCGTTATGGCAGTTAATTACCTATCTATTAATTATGTGGTTTTGATAATTTTTTAGGAAACCTGATCTCGTATCCGATCAGGACTTGTTAGTTTTTCCTTTTATAGATAGGAAATTCGTGTGCCGTGTCCTATTAGGATGTAATAACCTCGGGGTATATTACGTATGCCCGGGTAGCTTGTAAACTTATCACAACGATCAATAAACCTTCGGCGCATCGCACCCTTTCGACGGGTTCTTGCTTCTCGAGCGGGGCTGCATCGGTTAGGTCCGAACTCCTGCGAGAGGGTAAGGACTCGTCACCCCTTACCCAGGCTGTATCTGCCCTGTCCTACGGCTGTATCGGTTCGGTCCGACCTCTTAGGCCGATCAGGTATATCCACACTCACGGCGTGCGTCGTAGATCTTATCAGTTTACTGGGGGCGATTTATCATCAGTTCGTGCTGCTATCGGTTGGGTCCGACCTACTGAACTGCCAGCGATAAATCGTTCCTACTAGGTTGATGGTTCTTTGCGTAAGCGTCTTATTCGAATGTATAGCCGGTAACGTTATTTTCATCACAATCATATTATATCTATCGGGCTTGTTTGAGGTTTTCTTTACTATTATCGATCTGTGCTGCATCAGTTAGGTTTGAACTACTAGATCGATAATATAGATTTATCCTTGGGTCAAGCCGATCGGTGTATATGCGACGTTCTATCGGAGTGCTTAGGCCGATAGGTTTATCTTTTTATAAAGCCGACTGTATTATCTTTACTATTTTGGTTATCTATATTTTATCATCGGTTTTCTAGCCGATGCACATGTGTTTCCTCAGCAGTCGGCTGGCTTACTTATTCTGCCTATTTTATTTTTATCATCTAGGCTCCTAGCCGATGCATATGTTATATCTAACATCTTGTCTATTTGTTCACAGCGCTATCGGTTTCCTAGCCCGATACACAGGTGCCATCGGCTATCGGCTACGAGAAGTTCCTATATCAGTCCGTATCGGCCGATAGCCGATGTGCAGTTGCTGCTGGACCCGGGCACGAGCACAAGCGAGGACCCGGGAGCGAGAACCCGAGCACGAGACCCAGGCGCGAGTACAGTGTGGTGGCGAGGGCCCGGCACGAGCATAGCGGCGATCGGCTGGTAAGGAATCCGTATCGGCTTTGAGCACTGGCCGATTGGATCAGTAATCAAATTTCTTCATCTCCTTGTCAATTGCGGGGTCAAATTGACTGGCACCCCTACGAACCTCTAATATTTTAGGACCTGCATTGGAGCTAAGCAGATCTCCCAGGCCTTCGCGTGTCTCTAGGCGCCGAACCAGATCGTCAGCAAGCTTCTTGGCACACCCGGCGGTTTTCGGCTTGTCACACAGTAAGGTTGCTGAATTCATCAACAATGAAGTCGAGGCTCCCGAAGGTGATTGTTTGTTCGGGGAAGAAGTTGATGCCGTCGACTCCGGTGAGTGGATCCATCAGGCACTTGTTGAAGATGATCTAGCCGATACCCTACCTGGCGCGCCAATTGTCGATGTTTTTAATATCGGCAATAAATTTATATAGGGTCCTACTCGTCAGACCGAAACTCGATGGATTGCAAAGGAAACAGATGAATGATTATACTGGTTCAAGAGATCTCGAGATGAGTAATATCTTACGCCAGTTGCTATGGTGTATTGCATTTGAGTGGTTTCTCTGGTGAGATTTCCTTCTAAAGACTATATCCTTTCCTTATCGTATAAGGTTATGTATGCTGAGTCTTATTGTATCCCTAATTACAAGGTTAGGCCTATCCTCTGTCTCTACTTACTTATCACCAACACCACCATGGAATAGCAATTGTTACACTCTTCAGAGATATCAACAGCCTACACAAATAGAAAAATCCAGACATGGTTCAAATTACAAGATGTACATATGCTGAGATAACTGAGTAGTTAGTGTGTTTATGAAATAAGTGCCAAAACAACTTCAGTTGTCCAACAATGAAATGTGGATACTAAATTTAAAAAGATGTGAGGCAGAGTGGAGGTACCTTCACCAGTGGGGCACCTTTAAGATTCTTCAGCCTGCCCATACAAGAACAGATGTTCTTTTCTTCAATGCGTTCCCAAAGTAAGCTGCATTTCAGAACTTAAACGAATTACTAACATAATCTGGTTTGGGAAAGTTTTTTTTTGTCAGATAAGTGCTAGTTGTAGCAAATACTCATGCTGTGGGCACACCCCATGTTCGTATATAGTGTGATGCCATATCCATATCCATCCCATGACATAGGAGGTACCAGATGTAGTGGTTTAACAAGCAGTCATCTGACGAAATAACAAAACAAGATTAAGTAAAGGTGAGCTACAAGAACCAAGAATTTTTCACAAAATATGATACTTCGTGCCATTTTAGTACTATACCATACTAATGAAGGATGTTGTTCTTCCAGCTCCATTTGGGCCAAGCATTCCAAAGCACTGCCCTTTTGGTAGGGCGCCAAGCATTCCAAAGCACTGCCCTTTTGGTAGGGCGAGAGATAATCCTTGAACTGCCAGCTTGTCAGGGTTTCCATCCCTTCCAGGATAAATCTTCTTGAGGTTGTGACATATAACTGGGCAGAAATCACAAGTGCTCTGAATGTCAAAGTGAAGAATTCAACAATGCTTGATTTTGCATTAGGTCCATCAAAAGTTGCTCAACTACTTCTCTCTGAATAGAATTCATATATGGATAAATTTTAGAACATATGTACTCCAAGAAATCTGAAAGTGCCAAAGTATGGCAGGTAACCTACTTCTTAAGCAACATCTGGTTTCTTCCATATCGATAATTACTTTAGAATCCCGTTGCACAAAGCTAGGCTTCTGCAATGACGGTGTATGCTTCTTCTGTGAACACCTGAAGAAGAATAAGGGCCTTTCTGACACGCCACCACCTACTGGAGAGACTGATCCAAATAGAATGCTAACATAAGAAGTGATTGCCCATTCTACCAGTCATGATGATAAATATATCACCCATTCCATTGATTGGGTCTTTCAAATTTCCCCATGTCATGCCAGAGGCTCCCATAGCACTTCCAGAGAATGCATCACTTGGCCAAGAATGCATTCGACTGGTTCATGTATAATTCTCATAGCCCCCCACCATACACATTGCACCCCCCCCCCCCCCCCCAAGCCCAAACAATGCCTGAACCACCCAACCCAAACGGACAATCTCCAACACACAACACCGCCCATGCACCAACCCCCCCCCCAAACACCAGACTCAAACTACCCAACCCACACACCCCCCCCCTCAACCATCTGAGTAGAAACAAAAGCCTTGTCGACCATATTATGTAAATTGCGTTGCAAAATACAAACTGATCTAATTAACTTACTGGGAAGGTCCTGTCCTCAAACAAAAAAACAAAAAAGAAATGCCCCTAGCAAGCCAGAGCAAATACATAAATGTATCAATCACTGCAGGAGGAAAAATGGAACTTGACACTTCCGATAATAAAAATTTTGCACTTGAAGTTACAGGTTTGAATCACGAACCTGTGGCTGTCTTGACAGATGAAAAGAAAGATGCCACAAAAAATGCAAGTGCAATCTGTAAATTTATATAAATGAAGAAAAAAACAAATTGTATGCTGTAGTCATTGACTCTGAAGAAATTTAGACCTGCACAAAATAAAGTAGATTTAGGGCCTGTTCGGCACTCCAGCAGGCCAGCAACTTAAATCCTTGTTTACCGCGCGCACGCTTCCCAAAACGATCAACGGTGTATTTTTTATAAAAATTTTCTATATGAAAGTAGCTCTAAACAAGCAAATAGGATTTATTTTTAAGTTTTTAATAGTGAAATACTTAATTAATCATACGCTAATGACGTTTTCCGTTTTACGTGCGGCTTATTTAAGCTACAAAATAAGTACTAAAGAATACCCCCTTAAAATATCTAGATCTGTTTGCCACAACAGCACCTTGATGAACAAAATTTTGAAAGAAAATTACCAATTAAGGAGCCAAAAATTACAAAAAATGTCATATAGATAACCGATAGAGCAAAGAAATAAGCATAAGAAATCAGCCAGTAAGGCCCATCCTTCAGACCATGCATCTTCATCATAATTTTTAGCTTTTGTTCCTCCTCATACACCAGATATGTCAACATAACCTGGAAAAGGAGATTCAATTTGCAAGCTGTACCAATACTGACCATAACACATCAACGTTCCTTTTTTGTTTTGCATCTGAACTCATAGAGTGTTACATCACATCATACTCACTGGGAAAAGTAGTTCCAACTATCCATGTGAAGAATAGCACACTGAGAAGAGAAGAGAGATCAAGCCTACAACCTTGTTCCAACTCTTGGGCGTCTCTTACATATTCAACGCAGCATATCTCCAACCACTTCCTCTGATAACTTTGAGGTATGCATTGGATACCTGCAGGAAACGAAGCATAAATTGCTCAGACAGTCAGATGAGTTCTATAATACACTGAAATTATTCAGGATGAAGTTATGAAAAAGGAAAACATACTGCATTCACCAATCGTGGAACTCGTAATGCTGCGATAAATGAATATGCAGTGTTATCGTTATAAGTAGAGTTGTACCAAACATTTAGCATTGATTGTCATATTCCATCGTGTTCAAGAAGTCATAACCTGAAGAGAACAAGTAAACTATACAGTACACACCATTGCAAATAAACACCACCATGTACACAAAAGAAACTACATTGTTGTGTTTGAAGCAATTATTTAGAGATGGCCATGGAATTATTTCATACTATGTGTGACATTCAATAGCAGTCTATTGTAAGAAAACCCACTGATACACAAACTCATTCCGATCGTAAATTGATCACAAAATGGTCGCATCGAGATAGAAAGATAACCTGCAACAAACTCATTTGTTTCTCCTCTTTGTACGTAACCCTTAAACGCAGTTCATTGTTTTATAATGATGCACTTTCACGCCACAACATCTGAGCTTCAATACACTCTACATCTGGTTCATTCAACAGGACATCAGAATGCAATCTAGGCAGCCATACGAAATCTAAATGAATGGTAACATATTGTATTTATCTTCATCAAATAGACTACATAAATAGTTAGGAAAAACTACAGTACACAATGTACTAGACATGTACAAGTCTCACCACACAATTACTTGACTTGTTTCTGTTTGATTATATTGGGAGTAGAAATCATGCGAAATAAATAACAGAACAGGGAATTATTTTTTAGTCCCTTCAAATGCAAGAAATTTGCAGGAAAAGTTTTGAATTGCATATTTGCATCCCTGGACTTACTTGCTGGCAAAGTAACTTAAGTTTTTCAAACAACTCATAAACATTGCAAGAGGAAGCTTTAACTTACTGATACAAAGGGTATGTCCCTGCATTGTATTGAATGGTCCCAAACATGAAGGGAAGACTGAGGCTGGACCAGATGCAAAATTTTACCAGAGAAAAATGCGGGCTCTAGCAATTGGTATACCATGGCTGTGTGTCTGAACCCTAAGACAAATCAGTCCAACCAGTAACTCCTTAAGTTACTTTTTCAAGGAAAAAGTGTGATCTACAAAATGTATACTCATGTAGGCATCAAAGGAACTCACAACAACTATCCTGGAGAGGATATCAAGATAGTCTGTCACTTGAGAGGGAGAAAAGGCAGGAGACTGATAGTCTGTCAAAGTAGGCAAGGATAAGGGGCAGGAAAACAGCCCCAGCTGAAACATCTGTCAATTGGAAGTACTCAGAACTGTGAACACATTCACCTAAATATTTGAAATACGAAAACCTTAGTATTCTTTTTAGCATTCTATCAGCAATATGGCATATGACATACTTTCAGCGAGTGTCTGGTCCTCTCCAGTGATAAGGACAGTGACGGGGCAAGACCCGTCGTCACGGCACAACGGGTCAGGCAAATCATTGAACAGCTGCGATGCGACAGCCCGGAACCCTGGCCAGGGGACCTGAATCAGGCCGGCCACCGTGGTGGGCTGGGCACGCAGGTCCAAACTGCTCCAGCGTCGAGTACTGGATGCCGCATTCCTCCGCAGCAGGCCCCGTCCAGTTGTTCACTCTCGACCATTCGCAGCCACACTGCGCTTGGCTTGTCGAGCTCGCCGTTGATCACGTTCTGAAGCACGACGAGCAGCACGCAGATGAGGACCGGGAAGACGGTGATGCCGACGTTCGACTTGAGGTTCCGCCTCTGCACCACAGTCAAAAGATACAATCAGATGCCACTACCAAACCATCAACCGTGCCTCTCGCTCTCCAAGAACAGATGAAATTGATGGCTGCCCATCAGACTCGTCGCCAACCACCAGAGCTGCATTAAACCCTACAAACAAATTAACGCAAAGGCGCGCAGCCGCCTCCACGACGTCGCATCCATCAATCCATCCATCCATCTCAACAAGCAAGAATCTTGCAGGCCTATCCACAAACAAGTAGCGGGCAGCACGGCCAAAGGAACGGATCGAAGCAGTCAGAGAATGTGGGAGAGCAGAGGACCGGCGGCTTTCTTTCCTGGAAGCAGAGGTTCTTGCGGAGGAGGCGCCGGCCTGGTGGAGAAGCTCGCGGGGCGCCTCCTCGCCGAATCATCATCATCCATTGGGGGAGGGGGAGGCAGAGGCAGATGGGGGAGTAGCTAGGCTTGGACGGCGCAGAGGGGGCAGAGATGCGGTTGCAGCGGTGGCGAGGAGGAGAAAGAGGTGTTTGTTTAGTAGTCGGGATTTAGGAAATCGATGAGAGGGGTTTAACTTGTCGCGGTTTTTATACGCCGTCGATTTCTCGCCTCCCGCCAAATCCGCATTCTGGTTGCAAGCCTACCGCCGTAGGGTGTTTACCGACCCCGGCGGTACCACGTTAGCGTACGGTAACCATGAAAATCACGATAAATTCGTATTTTAAATTTAAAATTTTGAACTTTACGTGATAATACACGGTTATCACACCATAAGAGACGGTAACATCACACTAAGCCATGGGGTAACCATGCGACGTATTTGAAATTGAAAAGAAAAAAATAACGGAAAAAAATGTAAAGCACAGTAAAAATTATAGAAAATTATAAAAAATTTAAGAAAATTATAGATATTTCTAAAAAATATGCAATATTACATAAAGTTTTTGGCATAACCTTTGCTATATTTTTTATACTTTAAAGTAGAAATCATATTCCAACCCATATCTTTTTTAATTTTTTTCCAATTTCGATGGAGCTCCAAAAATATAAAGTAAACTTTATCATTTTCACAAACTTTATTTTACTAGATAGCGTAATACGAGAAGTTATTAGTATACGTAGGAATTTTTTAAATTTTTTTTCATCTTTTTTAATTTGAATTCGAACAAAATTCATCAATCACTACTGACGGTTACTCTTACCAAACCCCCACAGTAAGGGCGGTTACCACATTAAGGTGAACTCTGGTTGCTACTCATTGATATGAGTTGGACCGTTGACTTGCTACTTTGTTGCAGTACATGTCTTACTTTTTTTTAATGTATGATGCTTTGATTTTTAAAATAATGTTTGACCATTCATCTTATTTTTTAAAAATAGTGTAAATGTGCAAAAAGACAAGGCATGCTTACATTAATTTTAGTGATAAAACAAGTCACAATAAAACAAATATTTTTAAAAAAACTAAATAAAATGAATGATCAAACATCATGTCCAAAAGTTAAACTATCGTACATTTAGAAATATAGGGAGTACTGCACTTGATTGAAGTGGTAGGTCTGCAGCATGGGGCGGGTCAGGCTTGGTCTTGGGCCTGGCCTGCTAAGGTTATCGGGCCGCTGATTTGTGCCAGCCCAGATTAATTCGGGTCAAGTTGGTGCTGCTTAGTAGGCTCAGCTTGGACATTTTTAGGCCTTCTCTCTCTGGTTTAACTTGCAGAAGCCTAGAGCATTTTCAGTAGGGACCCCAAATTCAGCCCCCAAATAGGTTTTGGATGGTGAGGATAAAAATTTTAGGTCCAGCAGGATCCTAATAGGGCCTCTAAAATAAGGAGGCTCCCAATCCAGCCCCCGAAGCTCCCAGTCCCTAGGCGGCTCTACACCACAACCCCATATCGACGTTTTTTTGGCGCCTACGACAATTCCTCAAACCTACTGTACCCGTCGACATCTAGAGGAGGAGGAAGATTGGATTTTTTTCTCAGGTGAAAACCCTACCTGCCTCGCCGCGCCGCCCTGCCCTGCCCGCCGGCCTCCTGCATCGCCCTGCCTGCTGCCTCCTGCGTCCTGTTGCTGCGCTGTGTTACTGCTGCATATATATATATATATATATATACTTATACTCCTATATATATATATAGTATATATATTATATATAGTATACTAGCTGCATATTTGTTTTATATATATTTATGAGTAATAGCTGTTCAGTACTAGCTGTTGCAATATATCATAGGTGGCACTTCTTATATACGTGATATACTTTTTTTAATGGAATAGTGTATATGACTGTGAATATATTATAAATAAAAATTTGAATTATGATGATTAAAATTATTCAATTGTATATAGAAAAATTCTATGTGATATAAATATTTATGTTTAATTATAGTATCAAACTAGGCATATACATATAGTCTACGGTGGAAAATAATAGAAAAAGAAATAAGGGCTGAGAAATGGGGGTTGTTGCTAGAGTTCGGAGCATTTTTAGGGTCCAAAGAAAATAGGGGCAAGCCCCCATTTAACATTTGGGGCTCTAAAATAAGGGCTATTGCTGAAGATGCTCTAACAGGGTCGTATGGGCCAAACTAATTTTTATAACAGGTCTGAATGCGAGAATTTTCTATTTGACTTGACTAGATATATGTGCCCTGCGATTGCAACGGAATAAATTATAATTAGTTGGAGGAGCAGCGGAGAGGATCGGAGAAAGACAAAATAAGGAAGAAAAGCAAGCAAAGACCATGTTCAGGTCTCAGATGGACTCAGATTGGATGTCCGTATTGTTGGCGCACGAACGACGCGCAAGGTGGGCGCGTGGATGGAAATCGGACGTGCGAGGCGGCATAATGCCTATCAAAACTATAGATGAAAACTGCTCTTTGTATTTTTGAATTGTATGGGAGTCGAACGACGTACCAAAAATTGACAGAAATAACTTTAATTTTTATAATAGGTAAAGATATAAAGTATGTATTTTTTTCATTTGAACACATATGATTTAAATTCTCATAGTAAATGGGAAACTGTCTCGTGCTTCAAAGTTCAAACTGGTAAGCAGTATATTTGCCTTTCGTGAGCTATGTGCCATTATAGGATCATCACTCCCTTTCTTTTCCTAAGAAACCTCTGAAAGGGGGCAGACAGTTCCTGCTTTTTTTTTCTTATTATAAAAGAAGATAGTTCATCCAGTTTATTAATGGAATATGGGCCCTACAACCTTGTAACTGTACGATTAATTAGAGAGAAACCGATGAAAACCTCCACGGACAGGCGGAGAACGGAAAAAATAGAGATATGGCCCATAGACTAGTGCAAGAGTGCCAATATAAAACAAGAACTAAGGAGAAAACAACATTATCTCATTGGTGTGATATTATACGACACAACATTATCTCAAGAAGTCTACATTCAACATGACAACAACCACTAAACCACAATCCATTTGCAAACACACGTAAATAAAAGAGTAAGCACTGAAAAATACCTTAACCAATGAAGTTTCAACAATACATCACAAATACAGAGAATAGCTATATATAGAATGTGCGAAACAGAGAGCAAAGATAGATTAATAGACTATGTTTGAGATGGACTAAAATAAGAAAAACAAGTGGAATTAAAACGTAGAAGCATACCAATAATGAAGGTTTTAGTTGCGCTTAGGTCTAGGAGATTTAGCCAATTGCATTTGCCTATCTTTCTTTTTCTGAAATGCTTTTTTAATTTTTTGAAAATCAAGTCTTTTGAATATCTCTCTCAATGTAGCATACCATTAAGATATTGGGCCAACCATCTGACATCTTGTTGCTTAACTCCATCTTGATAATCTTCATTGCTGAGAAGGTCTTCTTAACTAATGCAGTAACCACTGATAAAAGCAATGTCAACTCAATGAGACGATATACCAATAGAAATACATTGTGCCTCTCAAGTTCAACCATCTTTTTTGCTAGGTTTGCAAGATCATGACAAGTTTTAAACTCCTCAAGCCTTCGCACATGAAGGATGAATGTCTATGGTTGATCTCTTATAGCCTTACGATCATCAAAAGAAAAATCCTCATAATAGATCTCTGTAAGCCAGGCAAGCTTATCCAAATCAAACTTAGAGAAAGAATCTCTTGGATCAAGACAACCAAAGCAAACAAGCAATTCCAATGATACCTTATGTTCGGTCGTGACATTATTTCTCCCCCCTTTCCTTGATTGACCGAACCTTGGTACTAGATCATCCGTATTTGGTATGGGATATCATTTTCCATGCAAAATGCTTTGACCTCTTCAAGAAACAGCTCCCAACCATCACTTCTCAAATTGCTCAAACGAGTTTTTACATCAATAACTAAGGAGCAATTTGCAATGTTCTGAAATTCTCAATAAAAAGTACCTCTTTGAGATACATACGCCTTTCCCTTCCCCTTTCTATCCATTTTTGGCTCTTCGCTAATTCTTGCTGACATGCCGTTGCCGGCTTGCCGCCACCTGCTGCTTGGCTTGCACCTAGCACCCCAGCCCCTAGCCCCTAGCCGCACGCACGCACTGCACCTGCTTCTGCTTCTGCTTGTTGCCGTGATGCCGCCACCACCGCACTTGGCTATTGCTGCTGGCTACTGCCCAATGCCGCCGATTGCCGCCTCCAGGCCCAAGCGCCAACTCCAGCTAGACCCTACGGGGTGTGAGCTGCGGCTGCCTGCCTACCTCGGTCTCCGCCATTCTAGCACCCTACCGAGCCATGGTAGCCGATGGCTGACACACCGACAAGAAGACATGGGGGAAATTGGGAAACAGAGAAAGGGGAATTGGGGAACTAGGGTTCTCCTTCTCCAGTCAATATTTTGACTACCACGGTACCACTTGGTAGCCCGCCCAATGGGCCAGGTCAAGGCGTGCGGCCCAGCTAGCGCTGCCCGCTCGCGCTCGCGCGGTCGCGCACGATGTGGGATTTTTTTTATTTTATATTTATTTAATAAAATATTTACAAAACTACATTTTTATTTCAAAAATTTACAAAAAATATACTCCCACCGCCCTCACTTTAGGAGGCGATTAATGATGTGCTGACGGCCGTTGGCTGCCCGGCCAACGGCCGCCAGGCAATTTGCAGGCGGCCCCCCGGGCCACCTAAAAAGCGCCCTCTGAGAGGGCGGCAAGGGGGCCGCCTGCAAAAATCCTGTCGGGGCCGGCCATTTTACAGAGGCCCTTGCCGTCTCTTAGAGGGCGGTTTTTAGGTGGCCCGGGAGGCCCCTGCAAATTGGCCTCCCGGCCGTATTTTTGCAGGCGGCCCCTTGTCGCCCTCTCGAGGGCGATTTTTGGGTGGCCAGGTATAAAACCCCCTCCCACTCTCAAAAAATGTCATAAAATTCACACAAATCACAGAAAAAAAGAAGAGAGAACTGAGAGCGAGGCTGAACGAAAGCAGCGAAGTTCTGTCAGTTTGCTGATTCATCTGCAGGTAAAATTTATTGTTTCTTTGTAATTTCTATTTATATGCAAGAATTGATATAGTATTGTACTGGTTATGTGTATAGTACTGTATGAAAATAAGTTGTTACTCGTAGATCTGTAGGTTTTTAGTTAATCTGTTAGATGACTTAAGTTTTGTAGAGATGTGAGGAGAATATTGGTACTTAGTTTAACTGTATTTTTTCATTAATAGAAATGGTAAATAAGGTGATATTTCAGTTATTTCACGGGCAAGTGAATGTTAGATATGGTCCAAAAGGGGTAGATCTGTCGGATTTTAGTTCAACGGCTAAGGGGATTGATAGACCAGCTGAGAGAAGTTTTAGGTCAGTGTACAACTGGCTGATGCGAGGGTTTCGACTGAACCCCGAGCTCAGCGCAATAACCTTGTATGTAGTAGTCAGTCGTGCAACTGAAGGTTTTTTGGAAACTGATGCCGGTAGATTGCACTGCCACTTGGAGATGGTATGTGGAGAATGCATTCCAACATGGTTGGCCACTGGGCATACTTGTGTCGATATATGAGAAAGATAACACCGCTGGTACAATGCCCGTGCAAGATGATAAGGGTCCAAGTATGGTGGGAGGTGATAGTGAAACAATGGAAGAAAATGAAGGAGCGAATGAAGAAGGGAAAGGAGAAGATAGACAGGCAACATGTGTGGTAGATGAGGGAGAACAAATCAATACCATCGTCGAAGAAATGGATAGGGAAGATTCTGAAAACGAGCAAGCAGAGTATGATGATTCGTCTGATGAGGACACCGTGATGCCTGTAGAATGGAGCAACGAGAACTTCTCTAGGCTTGCTATCTCCAAGGGATATCATGTGCCATGGGAGTACAAGAAGAATGAGGTTATCCAGGGGGCCAAGTATGCATATGTAGAGGATTTAAAGGAGGCAGTAAAACAATGGGCCGTGTCATTTCAAAGAGAGTTCTCGGTCGTGAAGTCAAGCAAATCGGTGTATGAAGTGAAGTGCATGAAGGATGGGTGTCCATGGCGGGTGCACGCATTCAAGGGTAAATGGAAAGATTCTTGGCAAGTTTCAATTGTGACTGAGCATTCATGTTATTTACCCGGTGTTGAAAAATATCACAGAAATATGACATCTGCATTTGTTGCAATAGAGATGTACTCCCATATTATCAACTATCTGGGGTATAAATCAAGGTCAATTGTTAGACATATTGAAGAGAAATTTAAATACACAATTAGCTATGCTAAGGCTTGGAGGGCAAAACAGAAGGTTGTAGAGATGAGATTTGGTACATTTGAAGCAGCCTATGATAATTTGCCTCGTCTGTTAGGTTGTATTCTTCAGAGGAATCCGGAGACGTACTACGACCTGAAAGCCTTTTCATCAACTGACCATGGTAATAAAAGTGTGTTACAACGAGTATTCTTTGCATTAGGTGCTTGCATTCAGACATTTGTCCATTGTCGTCCAATCCTCTGCATCGATGGGACATTTCTGACCGAGAAGTACAGAGGGCAGATCTTAACAGCAATTAGAGTTGATGGGAACAACCAAGTTCTACCAGTGGCTTTTGCTTTTGTTGAGAGTGAGAACATTGAAAGCTGATATTGGTTTCTAGAAAGGGTTAAGTCTGCAGTTGTACGGATGAAACCAGACGTGTGCCTTATACATGACCGCCACGCCGGCTTGCTACGTGCAATTGAGGAATTGAGATATGGATGTGTTGAGAAGGGATACCCACCAAGATGGTATGATGTACAAAGTGAATGGTGCATACGTCATATGGGTGCTAATTTCTACAGACAATTTAAGAATAAGCACCTTATGGATCTTTTCAAGAGGCTTTGCGCCCAGAATCAAGAAAATAAATTCAATGAGCTTTGGAGGAGGTTGGATGAGCTGACCTCTAACTAACAAATAAGCAGTCCAGGAGGGCTACCATTGGAGGGGATGAGGCTCCACAAGCTCTTGGGCCTCTATTAAGTGACAGACCACATATGAGAAGAAGGTCTGCATCCTCAGTTAGAAAATTTTCAGATTGGATTGAGAATGAGCCAAAGGAGAAATGTGCATTGTTGTATGACAAGGATGGTTCTCGGTTTGGCATAATGACCACAAATTTGGCAGAGGTCTATAACTGGGTTATGCGTGGTGTTCGAGGGCTCCCACTTGTTGGAATAGTTAAATTTATCTTGCATGGCACATACAAGTACTTCAGAGATCGGTTCAGAGCAGCTGGGCCCTCAATGACGGACAATAATCTTTTCTTTGGCACACTACTGACGAAGTATCTGCAAGATAAAAGTGAAAAGGCCCGAAGACATCGTGCTCTACCTCAAGGCACACAAGAACACAGATTTAAAATATTGTGTGTCGACAAGGGCATGCGCGGAATCTACCGCAATAGAGTTGTGCAGGAGTGTGTGCTGAAGGAAGACGGGACCTGCAAGTGCTCATGCCGAAAACCTACACTGCTCCACAAGCCATGCTCTCACGTTATTGCCGCGAGCGGTGAGTGCGGGATAGAAGCACGCTATTTTGTCTCACCTTATTTCAGGAAAGAAGCAATTTATAATATCTGGAGCGGAGAGATATACGGTTTCGGTATTGCGGGTACATTTACTATAGAGCATCCTCAAGCTGTGTACATTCCTGACCCAACAAAATTGAGGGATAAAGTAGGTCACCGCAAGACAAGATGCATCCGTAGTGACATGGATGAGTCAGAAGCCGGTGGAAGGCATAAGCGTTGTTCAAAGTGTGACCAAACATGTCATACATATAAGAAATGTCCAAAGGATGCAACCGGTCCAAGTGCGGCGGAAGCTAGACCGTCGGGTTCAGCCGCTGATGGCAGTCGTCCTACGGGTGAAGGCACAACTTCAAGACGACCCCGTCTTAGGCGTTCTCGAACAATTGGTGGTGCTATGGTGTAGTGTAAGTCTATACTAGTTCTTTGTTATAGAAGGATATCTACCGTACTATTGTTTTTTATTGTCATGTAACAATGCTATAAACTTTATCAATAATTAACGCTAACTCTCTATTTACATGTAGGTATGGCGTACCATACACCGGAGCTGTTGGACCGAGGTGTCGACCAGTCCCACCGGTCTTACCTGTCAGCCGTGGAGGGTGCCCATCTATCCACCTTCCGTCCATGGCCTTCACGTCACCTCCTGCGGATAGACCCTCGATTCCGTGAGAGGTAAGAGCTATACGAATATTCATTCACATCGTTTGTGTATATCTATGTTCCCCAATATTGAATACAGTGTTATATTCTGCAGGTTGTGTGAGGCTGGACTTCTTCCGCTGTGTAGGCTAGTTGAGCCCGCATCGGACGAGGCAGACCCCTCCAAGCGATGGGACGCTGACCGGTCACTTCTAGCAGCACTGGTGGATCGCTGGAGACCGAAGACCCACACGTTCCACCTACCGTGTGGCGAGATGACTCCCACACTCCAGGACGTGTCATACCTGCTAGGATTTCCCCTCGCAGGAGACGCAGTCGGTCCGATCGACGGGAGGCACGGTTGGTTGCAGGACATCACTACTCGGTTCGAGCCCATGCATCATCGACCTGAACTTGGACCCCCGGGTTTGCTACCGCCTTACACCACGAACGGCCCCTCGCAGGCTTGACTGCTACAGTTCACCGTAAGTCATGGAGTCCTTTCATTCACAATCATCCGACCTACAAAGCAATAGAGCTGCTGACTATAATCTTTCTTTACAGTCTGATAAGCTAGACGATGACGCCGACGTATACTTGGTGCGGCGGAGCATGGAGGCGTACCTGTTGTGGCTGTTTGGGTGGGTGATGTTCACCAGCACTCACGGGCACGCGGTGGACAAGGGACTGATCCACTACGCTCGTGCCATCGCCGATAGCGAGGACGGACACGTACCGTAGTGGAGTTAGGGATCTGCTGTGCTAGCAGCGACGTACCGTGCTCTTTGTGACGCGTGCACAAAGACCGATCCAGGTGCGATTATCGCCGGTTGCCCTCTCCTTCTGCAGCTATGGGCGGCCGAGCGGTTCGCGATAGGCCATCCTCTGATTGAGCACTCTTCCTACGAGGGCGGCCTTGGAGGCTTGTACGGCCAGTGGCCCGAGAACTGTCCGACTATGGGGATCATATGGTGTCGCTGTGAGGTACAAAATGTGAAATTCTATGTTTAGCACTTATGCGCAAACACTCACGTGTAAGCTTTTCCTATTTTGCAGTGTCGTTATGCCCACAGGCAGGTTAGGAGGGCCTACTACGAATTCGTTTTGGAGTTCGACCGCCTGCTGCCCAGCGACGTCGTCTGGGAGCCGTATAGTCCGCAGGCCATCGCGGCCCGTGCACCGCTCGGGCTCTCTTCTCTTTGCACGCGCGACCAAGCGTACTGGACGACGACAGTGCCGTTGGTGTTCGACATCGTCGTCGAGCCCCACTGTCCGCAGCGTGTGATGCGACAATTCGGACTACGTCAGCACTCCCCATCGCCTGTGGAGATCGTTGTGCCGCGCGATGTGCACCGGTTAGTACAACTGCGATCTTTGTTTAGTACTACAACTATTTAATGTAGCCTAATGCACTCTCTGCAAATAGATATAATCATAGGGGACAGGCAGCCGGCGCTCAGTGGTATCCTCGACTGTAGAAGTATGTGGAGGACTGGTTGTTGGCGACGGAGGAAGTCATCGACAAGATATATCCACACACTGAGGAGAGCTACCTAGCATACCTCACGTGGTACCAGCCCCGTACCCACACACGCGTAACGTTCACCCCAGATGCTCCACAGCGACACGTCGCCGCTACGACGGACACGTATCCTAAACACCGTGACCAGGACTACTTCCGCGCGGTAAGTCACATTATCTTTGCACTTTGCTATTCCCTTTGTATGTGTCCATGGCTCTAACATATGTTCATGTCACATTTGAAATAGGTCGACGTAGCGCGACAGGTTCAGGCTGATGTAAACGCGACGTTCGGACGGTTGGACAGTGGGATCGTGCTGAATGCCGATGAGCAGAGGACGACCTTCGGGAGGATTCGTCAGGCGATGCACACAGTGCTTCGTGCCCTCACTTGTCGTACGGCCGACGCGGTACCTCCCATAGTTGCACAGCAGCAATAGCCACGGCCAGCAAGAACAGGAGCAGGAGTGCGCCCGCAGGGTTCCAGTCAGCCATCTGGCCCCTTCAGAGGTAAATTCGACTAACCATCGGTTCATAACATGTTTCCTTCTACGACATGTACCGTTGTACATCAATATGCTTCCCTGCAGCTTTCGCTACACCGTACCTACATCCCTCTGGAGCTAGCACGTCGACTCATGGAGTGCGCCAAACACGACCACACGCGCAGCTGGGCATGACAGGAGGTCCTTCAGGTTATATCAAAGTTTATTTTTGCCTTGCAAAATTTTGGTTTGCAATTATCAATATTTTGGTGTACAGGGTTCCACTCTACAGCGCCGGGGATGTTTGCTGGCGCTGGCTCCTCTACTTAGGGCACACGCGGTAGCGGTTGGGCACCGGATCCTTTTGAGGGGGACGACTTGGAGGACTCGGGCGAGGAGATCCAGGAGATACTAGCTGCCTCGCAGCTCGAAGGAGCTCCGCCACCACAGACGCAGGACCCACCAGCTGCCACACCCGTGCAGACGACCCGTGCTGGCCGTGCTATACCACCAGACCGGCTGATGTACTCCCAGGGCCAGGTGCGAGCGCAGGGTAGGAAGACAAAGAGAGCTAGAGGTTACGGTCAGGGCCCGTAGTACGTTGTATCAGTGATAGTTTGTCTGTTGTATATCATGTTTTATTAATTCTATGCATACTGAAGAAATCTCTTTACTTTGTTGTAACATACCCATAATATATATATATATACTGGGAATAAATTATGGATAATCATGGAAAAACTAATACAAAGTGCTCAGGCTTTGTTTCAAAACTTTCACCTATATATATATATATATATATATATATATATATATATATATATATATATATATACATATATGGAGACCCATGTTTTGCTCTCTTTTAAAGAAAAACTAGTAATCACATTGTCAATTCAAATTTATAAGGGATCCTGGCCCAGATCTGGCTGCTGACGAGCGCCCGAGGCACTCCGCCGCCGCTGGACCTCTCCCGGAGTAACCGTCGCCGTTCCAGCACTGCTGAGTAACCCAACATCTTTGGTGAGCCTCTCTAGTCCCTCAGGTATTGCATGCATGCACCATTTCAGCTTGTAGGGTAAAATCCATATGCATGCCGAAAGAGTTCGCCGCCTCCGCCGTTGTCGCCGGCGATTCCAACCACCTCCGACCGCGAGACAACCACCGTTAGGTTCGCCTGGTACTCCTCTAGCTTTTCTCTTTTGGTCACCCGGTGAGTTACGCCGCCATTCGCCGCCGCTGCCACGGAAAAGCTCACTAACTGTGCCTCCTCTGTTTCGCCTGGCCGGACCATCCTCTTCGTGGCCGGACGGTCTGTTTCATTGCCGGCTACGCCCCTTTTATTCCGCCTCGCTGGACTGTGCTCACCACGCTCGGACGGTCCGCTTCATGCTTCATAGCTAGCGCATGCTTGCCCTGCTCTGTCCCGAGCACCTGGCCACCCAAAAATTGCCCTCAGAGAGGGCGGCAAGGGGGCTGCCTGCAAAAATCCGGCCGGGGCCAGCCAATTTGCAGGCGGCCCCCCGGGCCACCTAAAAACTGCCCTCTGAGAGGGCGGTAAGGGGGCCTCCTGTAAAATGGCCGGCCCCTGACCAGATTTTTGCAAGCGGCCCCTTTGCCGCCCTCTCAGAGAGCGATTTTTAGGTGGCCCGGGAGGCCGCCTGCAAATTGCCTGACAGCCGTTGGCCGACCACGTCATTAAATCGCCCTCTGGAAGGGCGATTTATAAAAATCGCCCTCCCAGAGGACGGTGGGAGTATATTTTTGTAAATTTTTGAAATGAAAATATAGTTTTGTAAATATTTTATTAAATAAATATAAAAATAAAAAAAATTCCACATGTGGCGTATTTGGCCATCGGGCAGAGGCCACCTCCGGTACTCGCCTTGGACAGGCAGGGACGGAGGGTACTCACAGGGCCAGCGAGGTATGATGAGCGCCAAACCTCGCCCTACCGAGCCCTCCGCCACTGTCCACGGAGAAAAAAAAATTTTAATGGAGGTGGACAAGGTTTAATGGATAATTTGCATCATAGGATCACCCTATGAAAGAAAAAAAAAATTCTTGTGCTTCAAAGGGATCAGTACCATATCATGGGCTCCCACCCTCCCCCTCACTAGTTAGCTAGTTGCTCATAGCTATCGTACCTTGTACCTGGCCCCTTGCTGATCCCATATGCCAACCGTTTCCTTTGTTAGGTCCTAACTAGCTTAATGTCGTGCTTTGTTATGGATAAAATA
This sequence comes from Oryza meyeriana var. granulata, assembly GCA_003991445.1. Lineage (NCBI taxonomy): Eukaryota > Viridiplantae > Streptophyta > Magnoliopsida > Poales > Poaceae > Oryza > Oryza meyeriana. The sequence goes on along the minus strand of RYFJ01001200.1, from coordinate 144,659 downwards.
AAATATATTATAATATTTTCTAAAGTAAATAAAAATATATTTATCATGATATATATTACACATCTTTTTTTCTATAGAGAATATTTACCTTAATTTGATTTATATGTGAATACCCATTTAGATTTATTTTTCTTAATATTAAGAAGTTTACGAGATAATTTATAAAATTTATAATGGGAGTAGGTAGAGTGACAGATTCATTGTCCCTACTACTACATTCTTTTAAAAGAGTAAGAATAGATATCCATCTCCCCCATGCTTGCACCCTTCTTCCTCCTGCTCTCTAGAGCGATGGTGACCCCTCCGTTCCACTCTCACCTCTCGCCTCCTTTTAGCGGCTTGTGCAATAGATATAAGGATAAAAACAGATATGATAGTTCCTTATCCAAATCCAACCGAACTGAGCATATGGTAAATGATCCAAATCCAACCGAACTGAGCATATGGTAAGTGTTTTCTAAAATATGGTGGATGTCGGTTAGTATATTATAACTCTACTATTATGGAAATGAAGTCGTACTCCTCCTTTCCCTACCACCGTATCTCCCCACGTTAAAAATCATCTTCCCTGAAAAACCACTCATCCAAAAAGCCCAAACCATTATCCCAAAAAACGACTCTACCAAAAAAACCGTATTCCCACAGATAAACCATCATCTTATAAACCGTCTTCTTATAGATCCCGTTATAATACACGGACATGACACTAATTATTAAAATATGATAGATATGGATTATCTAATAAGTGTTATCTAGATAATCTGATTTTTTTATATTACCACATCGTATAATTGGACTATACACTATCATAGTCATTTAAATGGCTCGTCTATATTTTTTAATTTAGAGACTATCTCACAAGTTTGGAAGCCTAACTAACTTCATTGCCTGATGCAAATTTGTTGCTTGTTGCCTTTTTCTTTGTCGTCTATATATGCATATATTATCTGATATTTATGATCTATTTCTAAGCAAAATCTGCTTCAACTTTATACCATTTTTCTCATCTGCATCCGCAGCAATCGGAATCTACTAAAGAATATGGTGTAGGGATATGGCACAACAATTATCCGATCGAATCAGCTCTTTTTTCTATGCTTCCTAATGTCACTGCTAGCTCCGATCGTCTAAGCTACGGCTGATAAATCACTAAAAATAAATAAAGCAACTAAAAATAATTTATAGATAATATTTTTATATGTACGATATTAGCGGTTTATAAGAAAATAATAGAAAATAGTCTATGATAAAAATCTCTAAAATCTACTTTAAAATTAAAATTAAATTTTTGGTTACGGCTGGTAGCCACGTGCGACTTTGTCCACAACCGCTCTGACGCCTCGATCACTTATTTCCCTCAAAGCCCAAGGGCTTGCCACCTAAGACATGATTCTTTATTTAGGGAAACGTAACATAATTCAAGGGCCACTGCCACTACCATTGTCTACGTCAATTCATCATTTCGTTTCGGAAAAACGTCGATTCATGATCACTAGAGAAGATCCAACAATAAGTAAATGGACCGATGTTCAAAGAAAAAAAAAATCAAACAACAGACCCACGAATAGCCAAAGTGTATAGATTTTTTTTCAGAGTGTAATAAGGCATAGTTTGAATTGGCTTGTAGCTTGAGTTTATTAGTAATACGTAAAATAAGACTAGTTATTAGTGTTTAATTACTTAAGTATTAATTATTATAAACTTAAAAATAGATTTATTTGATTTTGTAAAGAAACTTTTATATAGATATTTTTTAATAAAAAAATACTATTTAACTATTTGAAAAACGTATTCACATCAAACAAGAAAGTAGTACAAATTAAATTAGATGTACAATTAAACCATGCCTTATACACACATACAAGACGTACAACCCCATACATACACCGCACACATAGACGTGTGCGTTCTCTAAATACCCGCAATATTGTCGGAAGTATCAAATTAAACGCCCCCGTAGCGCGGGCACGTGCCAATGTACAGATCTTGAATGCTAGGTGTATATATATATATAGCTTCTTGTTTGGCATGGGGGGTAGGGTACCGATGCAGTGCATATACGTTCCGGCCAATATCTGCATGCACACATCCGAGCATGGGCTCTCACGTTCTCGGCAGTTCCTCCCATAATCTATGCAGTGCACCTACATGGCCAGGATATGAGCTGCTTCTTCCGGTCTATAGAACGGGGGCGGCTAGCACGCGTACGGTTGGCTAACCCGCGTGCACGGCGACCGTAGACGTAATCACTCCGCTAATCATTCCGTAATTATTGTTATTAGTGTTTAATAAATTTTTAATATGAAAATTACATAAATAAATAGAGTTAAAAGTTTTTAGGTTTTAATTGAAAGTTTCGAAAATCTAATTAAAAGTTTCAAATTTTAGGTTAAAATTTGAGTAGATTTTTCAAATCCTTAGTTGATAGTTTTTAAATTTGAGTTGAAAGTTTCAAAATTAGAGATGAAAGTTTTAAATTAGTAGTATAAAGTTTACTCGATTTTTTAATTTTTTTACTGTGCATATGCATGTGTGCACGTCACTCCCCACTGCACACGCTGTAGCAAAATCTCCCTCTTAAACAGTCTAGATTCTTACTTATATTATAACAATCTATAAGAATCTATAGTTTTAAAATTTTAAAAATAAACTATAAACTAAAAGGTAGAAAACCTAACTTTATCGGATTCTCTTTAATTAGCTAGCTTCTCATAAGTTGCTTCTCAAAATCTCGAACTCTCCTAAAGAGAGTCTTGGAGAGTCTATAGTATAATTATCTAAGGACACATCTAAGTTTCTATGAACCAATTGATCGGTTCATAGAAACTTTGTTTACTTCTCTAAATTACGTGTATGCTTCTTAAGCTCTTAAACGGTATAAATTTATTAAAAAAAAATTTTCATTAATATTTCTTAGAAAACTTTTAAAATAAACTTTTCAACTTTCTAATACTTAATTTATTCGTTTGTACCCTTAATAATCATCATAAACTTAGTTTTATTCATCATCCATTAGCTATTAAAAACAAGCCTTAAGACGATGTATCATATTTATTGATCCTAAAATATAATATAAGACATGCTATGCAGAATAACACGGTTAAGAGACATATAAAACATAAAATTTAATTTACTTACAGTTAGCCTTCATATATGCTTGCATGTGCTTTTTTTTAACAATTGATGTGAAAAATTATTTTAAGCTCTTGAGGGCACATGCTGCGCAAAAGTTTACAAAATATTTTGAGTAATTTTAAAAAATAGGCAGCATATAGACAATTGTGTCCTACTCACTCTTTCCCAAAATAAGTTGATTTGTATTCCCTCTATCCCATAATATAAGGAATTTTAGGATCCCAAGATAATACTTTATTCTCCACCTACTAACTTTTATACCAGTTTATTTCTCATATACCATCTTTTATACTAGTTTATTATCCCAAATATCACATTTTTGTACCATGATTTGTACTTTGCTACTTCCTTATTTTTTTTTAAAATGGCATACTCTCTTATATTATGGGACAGAGAAAGTAGAGTTTTAACTTTTCTCCAAAATAAGTTAATTTCTATCCTTACATACCCTTAATACATAAATTAGAAAATTTTATTTCTTTGATACCTCTTACATAGTTACATATTCATCCACTACTATTATTTTTTTAATTAATGAGAGGTACTATGACCATTTTTCCTCTAACTAAAGTTATCACAGGATACAACGAATGTTTTTATTTTGGGATGGAGAAGTATATCTGTCCACAAATATATAAGGCCAAATTTGATGAACACATCCATTTCCCATGTTTTCAGTTATTTTCTCGATCCATGGGGTCCCGTTGGTCTGCTTAAACAACCGCCGCGGCATGTAAGCTTGATTGGAGAAGCCAATCATTAAGCAAGCAAATAGTGGTGTTCCATTTTTCTTTTAGATAATGGGAATAGCGGTGTTCCATGTTGTCAAGAGAGCTGCAAACTAGTACAAGAACAAATCAGTGAACCTCTAATCTGCAGCTGTCGGCACCATTCACTGAACATGCTCATATGGTAATTAAAGTAAATATAATACCTGTGTTATTAGTAGAGAGAATATAGTAACTCGTTATACTTTAGCTAGCTGAACACTTAAATTTCTTTGCTGACGACCTGCATGGCTGCATGCATGGCCGGTCATTAAATTGTACTCGATCGATCGATTCACACTGTTGGGATTGACAGAGATTGATTGGGCAAAGCATTCCATGTTCCTGCTTACTGTACACCAACAGTAGAAAGAAAACCTCTGCACATCGATCAAATATGGGCTCATAAATTCAGAATCTAAATACTGTCCAACACCACCGTACTGGCCGGCTGATCGGTTATAGATAGATGATGATCACCGATCGAGATGATAATTATTGGAACACCAAGACACCGTGCAACCATCAAATTACGACAAGCTACTCCTGTTCGTAGGCTGTGTTCGGCCGAATGTGTTCGACTCATATTATCAAAGCATAAAATAAGATAAGCTATTAGCACATAATTAATTGAGTATTAATTATTTTAAACTTAAAAATAGATTAATATGATTTTTTAAAGCAATTTCTATATAAAAATTTTTTGTAAAAAATACACCGTTCATCAGTTTAGAAAGTGTGCTCACGAAAAATGTAAAGTTTTTTCACCTCTTCTGTAGATGTGAACACCGCCTTATTCCTTCTCTTCTTGCTGGCCAGGTCGGACTGCCACAAAAGACAATACCGATACTTAAAAATAATATACCATCCATTTTATGTTAAAAGTTAAGGTAATAAAATTATTATCTTGACTTTTAACATAAACCGATAATAATACTATCATTGTCAATTTTTAACGTCGGATTTTGCTCTGAGGATTGGATCCGGCTGCTGAGGTGGTCCTACTAGTGGTCCTCGATGAAGAGGCTTGTGGCTGATGACGAGGAGGCAGCGGCCGACGGATCCGATGTAAGTTTATGCAACTATTTTGTTTAAAAGTTGCTATGTATGGTTCGATAAATTGAAGTTTTTTTAGATAAAAGATCATCATTGATTCGGCTTTCTGGGGAAAGCCCAAAAGGTATACACAAAGTTTTGATTACAAAAGAAGCAAGCACTGGGAAGAAAGCTGACACCAGCTAGGGATATATATGGCCAACCATGTCTTCCAGGCCGGCCCGATATGAGGCCCACTGTAACACGATCTGTTTAAGCACGGCTCCTATAGCAAATCGTACCGTACCAGCCCACGTGCCGGGGCCTCAGTCTAAGCACGGCACGTGGTGTCTTTAGGGCGAGCCGTGCCGGTATGGGTCTGGCCGTGGCATGTGGCCCGAAACCGGTCCGTTGGCACGACGTCAGCCCATGGCCTGTCTAGCTACCTCGAAAAAATTTTGAACAGGGCGCATTGGCACGGAGCAGCGCAACTGGCCAATGGGGCCCGCACGTGTTGGCTGGCGCACCCCCGCCCACGCCGGCGTGTCCCGGCGCGACGCGTGGCGGGGCCGGCTGGCCACCCTGCCCGCTTGCGAAATTCAAAAAAAAAATCACTAGAAAGTTATGTAAAAATTAAATAGTGCTACAAAATTTGGGAAAAAGAAACAAAATAATTTCAACAAAGTAGGAAACATATGAGGGGATTTTTTAATGATATCGGAGTCGGAAATTTCCATATTTTATAAACAACAAAAATAGCAACATATTTATAATTATGTAATTAAATTTCTACATAAATATAGGAAAAAATAAGCAGTGATCTTTATTGAATTTAATATTATATGGCTGGCTCATTAAAAATTCTGTCATGTAAAAACTTATATTTGAGAAAACCATGATAAAGAAAAAGAATACAGCTAAAGGTCAAAACTCAAAAATAAAAATGTGCTACTCTAGTTCCTTATTTTCTAAGTAAAGATTGTCGAACTGAGCAACTAAATCTTGATTCTCCATGGTGTGTTGGGCACGTTCCTTGGCTAGTTCCTAGTTTTTGACCGCAAGTAGCATTTCTATATCTCGCTACGGAGATTTTTTCTCTTCTCCTCAATAATTCTTCCACAAAGGTTGAAGGTCGATTTGGAGGATATTGTAGACACAGGCACTGTAAATATATCCCGTGCTAGTGTTTCTTTGTAAGGTAAAATATGCCTCGATATTAAATAAGTCGAGTTTCATTGATGGTACACATCCGTTTGGAATTTGCGTGGACGCTTGTCCGAAGCAATGTAGAATCGCTTGAAGGTTGCAAGTTAAGGATTAAAACCATTCAACCATGTTATGGCCGTGCCCGTGCCATGCCGTGCCGCCCCCTCAGCCTAAGCACGACACGGGGGAATGGGCCGTGTCGACACGACCCAGCGGTAACTGTACCCGGGCCGGCCTGCCACGACAAGGCACGGCCTATTTGGACGCCTATAGCTGGGGACACCAACTACCAAGCAAGTTTTGCAACAGATAACACTAAGGTACCATTCAGTACTAAGGATTAAATAGAAAAAACTCCTCATTTCCTATAAGCACGTTTCCCGAACTGCTAAAGTGTATATTTTTTATAAAAATTTTCTATATAGAAATTGCTTTAAGAAATTATATAAATCCATTTATCAAGTTTGTAATAGCTAATACTCAATTAATCATATGCTAATGGCTCACATCACTTTACGTGATTTTCTTCTTCTTTCACTTTCTTCACCTTCAAACTATGACTAAGCTAGCCATCTGACAAAGTTTGCACAACGCACAGAGTAACAACTCTACTTAACTTCTAAACATCAAAACAACGACAACAGCAACATGTGAACAAAAGGAACTACGTACGCTTCTGCAGACCGAGGGACTCAAAGCTCATCAGGAAGCAAAGCTTATGATTTCAGATCTTGGGTTTTCAGCAGCACTTCTTTGGTCCATTCTTCAATAGCATAGTACTCTCCTTTTTGAAGCTTTAGCCATCGTTGCACAAAGGAAAGCATTTTATATATGACCGATAAATTGAAGTTAATTAGCTATTAGATTAATGAGGTTATGTGAAGATATGATTTGTTGCTAAATTTTTTATATGGTGATGTAGGATTTGCCGATGCATATGATTGCTAATGCACGCCCCGTAGTATGGAACCAAAATTTGTTTGTGTTGTCATTGTAAATATCCACTACTATAGAACAACTCAAATATACTGTCTTATCAGTGACGGTTAAGCAAAAACCGCCACTGGTAGGAGTTTCCCACCCACTCACCCTCCCGAGCGCCCTATACGACCAATAACTAGCATTGATAGGGCAACTGACACATCAGTACCGATTATTTAAGTAAACCAGCACTGATAGAGCCAGCCGAGTCGATGTTTCCTTAAGCGGCACAATCTCTCCCTTATCTTTCGCACATGCCACAGCTAGCCACTCATTCTCTCCCTTATCCCCTTTCTCCCTCTCTTCCCCTTATCTCCTTTCTCCCTCCCTCTCTCTCTCCCTTATCTCCTTTCTCTCATAGGCAACAGCAAGCAGCGGCCTTAGCGGCGACCTCAACCTCCAGCGAGCAGCAACGGCGTCGGTGACCTTGGCCTCAACAAGCAGCGATGGCAGAGCTCGAGGGAGATCAATGGCCGCGGTGGCAGTGAGTTCTGCGATTGTGTGATTTGGATTTGTGAGTTGTTGATCTGTACATATTGGTTAGTTAGTGTCTATACTGATGTGTATTGATCTATGAGATGTTGATGTTGATTTGGATTTGTGCGAGGTGGGGATGTTCTAATACTGATGATTTGGACATTTTGTATTGAACTGGGCATATATCTAGGGATGAAAATGGATCAGATAATCTGGTCGGAGCGAAAATATGGTATGTGTTTTTAGAAATCTAGTGGATTCGGATGCAGATATGGATAGTATGGTGTGGATGCGGATTTAGATGTGGTATTGCAAAAAACCGATGGATGTGGATTATATGGTATATCGGCCGAATTATCCAATAGACTTTTTAGCGGATAATCTGACTTGTTTAGTCCAATAGGTCACTAATTGGTTGCTAGCCTATGAACATAATAAACTAAATTGCCCAATCTATAAATCCAATCCATCAACTAACCTATCTCTTATCTCACCATCTCAACCTCTCTCTGTCTCTCTTGTGCATCTGTCGATGCTACTGCCAGCCACAACTGATAGTAGATGTTATGTTAATATATTGTATTGTTACAGTAAAATTGTCAGATGATTCTGTAGCAGTGGTCTATCGTACCATTTGTTGATTGCATGATTTGCATGTAATGATTTTTTATGCGAAATGAGTATCATCGCTGGTTCATGATTTGAATTGGCGGTGATACCTGAATATCACTGCCGTTTTCTTCAAACCAACAGTGTTGACCGCGAGCATCACTGTCACATGCGTACTGTCAGTTCAAATACGGTTCAAATACTGGCAGCTTTACATGTGACTAGTAATATATCCATCCTTACGCTATATCAATATTAGTAATATATGTGTAATGTATGTCGTGAAAATATAAATTAATCTGAGCACATATCACTGATAATGCAGAAGGAAAAAGTTTACTGAATTAGAAGTATGTACATAAAATTCATGTCACACCTTATAATAAATAAATAAAAATATATTAAAACACACGTTTCATTAAAATACAAATACTGTACTTCATAAATACTGTACTTCATAAAAACATATATTGCTAGTCGGAAGATCCTCGGGCTAGCAATACTGTACACCAACAGAAGTAAAATTGTTCAAAATAAGTAAAATAAAAGTTTAGAATGATGAAGTGACAAATTTTCTTCACCATAATGCTCATAATCTGAATACTATGCACATCAAACGCTCAATAATTTAGTTTGTAATGTACAACTGGATACCCATCCATCAATAATACATCATAGAACATCAGACATAAGAGATCAATTCTCATTATTACTGACATGCTGCAGAAACAAAAAAATGTTTATAACAAGCAAAGACTTCGATTATGTAAAAGGTTCCTAATGTAAAGCAACAGCTGACAGACCTGATATTCCGTGTTTGGATGGACTGGCTTTGATCACAGTTGATATCAACGGCAAAGGTGATGTAGTACTTACCTTTGATCACAGACTAACTCTATTTTTTATTTCCATTTAAAATGATAGTGAAAGAATTAACACACATTGTTTTGATTCCCATTTCACAATAGAAATACAAAAGCTTCTAAGCTTTACTTTCACTTTTATTCAATAAAAAATAAAAAAGAAAATAATTGGTAAATGCGTTAACATTTTCTTCTATTTCTATTAAAAGAATAAATATTGTTTAACGCATAATCCAATCAACGGCTCAACGCAGTCACCAGGTTGAAGCTAGACATGTAATCGTACTTAATGTATCAACACAAAAGTTTCTCCATTAATCTTTTCTTCTAGAACAATCAGTGTTTTTCAGATAGAGTTGTAACCACAAGCCATGAACACACTTATTATTCCTCAACTTCTCTATTTGCTACATGATGCCTACGCACTGAGCCTACAGTATGGACTTGTATGTGGAAGATGCTGTTTTATTTGACTTTAATTGGTGAACTGCTCACAGAGAACAAGTTCTTTTCATACCTACATTTTATCTCCACAATTTCTGTCATATACCGATCACGCCAAAACAATAAAAAAGTGAAGTGTATCATGCTAGGAATTCCAAACCAGCATTTAAAATGCAATTTTCAAGTAATGCATGTTTTCTAAGTAAAATGCAATATTACCATAAACCAAACAACATTGATCTCAATCTGCAGTGAAGATGCAGAAGACACATGTTTGAAACTGATTCACTTGAAAATGCTACTTTGCATTCTGTTGGAGCTAATTTTCCCAAGGGCCTCATTCTATGTTCAGTCGAATACTTGAAAAGACAACAACACACAATTTAGAAAACACTTATCTGGAGGAGGCAGGCGCCGGCGGCGCAGGGAGGAGGCGGGACAACGGAGAGCAGACGATATGGGGATCGATGGTGACCTGATGGAAGCGATAGCGACTGGACGATGGGAGATCGAGGGCAACCTGATGGCGCGACGGCTAGGGTTTAGGAGACCGATGACCTGGGCGCAGTGTGGATCGATCCTCGGCGGCGCCAAGGGAGGCATGCGACGGAGCAGGAGACGTCGAGCGGCACGATGTGGATCAAGCGGTGCAGGGGAGCCAGCGGCACAGGGGAGGAGACGGGCACCGATGAGGGTTGGGAGGCCATCGCCGCCGTAGGGTTGGGGAGGAGAGAGGGTACGAGGGGCGCGGGGCAGAAAAGAAGAGGGGTGAGGGGGAAGGGAGGGGGGCAAGGGTGCAAGGGAGAGAGAGGGTGTGATTTGGCCCGTTTATTTGATGTAGATGGATATAGTCTGTTGGATTGTGGGATTGGTAGGATTATGGGATTGCAGGATTGAAATTGATATATTTTATATTAGTATAGATGAACTAGCAGTAATTTGCCTATGCTTCCGCGTCCTTGTTATTACTATAGTTAGCGGTGGCTCTGGTCAGTTGAAGGTACGATTGATAAACTATAAAAAGAAATAAAGAAACCGAAAATAATTTATAGGTAAAATTTTTATATCTATATTAAGACCAGAAAGTAGAGTAAGATAAAAAAACCAAAATTAACTATAAAATTAGAGAGCTTTTACGGTGTTTGTGAATGATGTGAGCTATCCATTGGTTCAAATCTAATGCTCCCAAATTAACGGTACCAAATAAAGCATACTTAAGTATTGACAGAGGTGCTTAATTAAGTAGGAAGGGTAAAACAATAATTTAGCGTGTCGAAGGGCATAAACGTCTTCATAATATGAATGAGTACCAGTACATGAAAAGATACCTGTGATTTGTCAATTGGTACCACAATAAACATATATCACATACTTTTTTCAAGATTTACGTTGTTTATTCTGAAATAACTTGATCTCTCCTCTCGCTGAGATCTAGAACCAATAGATTACGTCCTTTGTCAAGATTTGTGTTCTTTGCCATCTGTCCTCTCACTGAGATCTACAATCATATATTACCTCTTTTTTTTTCAAATTTTATATTGTTTGTTCCTAAATAACTTCACCTGTTCTTCCGCTGAGATCTAGAATCCAAGCTCGTCTATGGTTTTATTTTCAATTTTTTCACTGTCTCGTTATTGAACTTCACCCCCTCTCGTTTCACTGAGATCAATAATTACATTCTTTTTCGTCTCAATCTCAATCCCCACACTCAATCTAGGCCCCTCTCAATCCGTACTAGCTTGAGCAAACCATGAACTGAGTAAACAAATAATCAACTAAGTAAATAAGCAAAAGAGAAATCTTATTGCTGTGCGCTAGTACCGATTGACTACTGATTAGATCCAACAAGGTAATTCACATAAAAAAATAACCACTATTTACTAGTTAATTATTACTCCACTGCTATCATTACCATGATTTTATTTCCATACCCTATTTGTATCTCATCAACGCTCCATATTGCTTCGCCTCTCGATATCTCTACTTACATACCTCACAAATATAATAAAAGATCCTATAAAATTAAGTTTCAAGTTTAAATTTTAATTACACCTAATAAGTCGACAAACAAATGAGCTTAATAACGTTATCATCTTAGGTGCCGTTCGAAAGGACTTTTTGGTTTTTGACTTCTTCCTTGTTTTTTATTAGCACGTTTCTTAAAACATAAAACAGTGTATTTTTTAAAAAACTTTGTATATAAAAATATCTTAAAAAATCAAATAGATCTATTTTTAAATTTATAATAATTAATAATTAATTAATCACACGCTAATAATATTTGTTGTTTTACTTACAAGCCAGCACCAAGCTAAATCGAACATCCCTTATTTGTCATCAGTCAGGCCTTTTCTCCTGGACCGAGCAGTGGTGCTATCTAGCTCGCAACAACGTAATGCCATGGGCATCGAACTCGCAGTGATTGCTCCAGCAGCCGCCGTACAACTCTTTAGCTTATATGTCAGATACCAAAATTTAAATTTTAAAGTTGGTTTTATGGTTTTTTTATTATAGTTTATTTTTTATATTTATTTTTAAATCGCTAAGGTACATATATAAAATGTTTTGTTTAAACATTCTTTTTATCGTTAATAAGCGTTACGATTTATAATTAATTATAGGCGAACTGATGGGGCTAACTTCATTGTCTGCAACTCTGCATGTAGTTACCTGCACCACGAACGCGTACGCCCGCACGCAATGATCGCAGCAAGCATCGATCGCACCTCACATGATGATATGTTGCTGTAGATCGGGACCATCGGGTGCAGGATCATGCTGTTGGAGTTTGATTTCACTTAATTGAGTTTTTAGCCTAACATTAATTATCTCTGTTAATTGCGGAATCAAATCGATTCACTTATCTGCTTGTGAACCCATTGTAGCCGAAATTTTGATTCTCGATCTTGCTATTCTTCCTTTTCTCTTTCTCTTCCTTCTTTGGCTCTCTGGCTCTGCCACTAGGGAGACAGGGCCGCTAGCGGTACTGGCCAGAGATGCCTCTTCTCAATACAAGGAGGAGATTAGGGTTTTTAGGATTTAAGACTTAGGATGTCTCCTTTGTCTTTCCTTCTCTTTCTTTAATATTGATATTGGTAGGGCTTAGAGGCTTATCTCTAAATATGATTTAAAATTTGTTTTATACTGATCACATAAAACAAACCTTATTTATTATTTATTTCTTGATAGAGAGGGAAACGTGGAAATTTTATGCCTTTTCAAACATATTGGCAGTATGCCGATAAAATCAACCAACATTTGCATGATCTCTTGCTCTCCTTTTCTCTCCATTGACGCAAGATTCTAAAAACATAGAAATAAAGAAGCACATAAACATAATGTCACACTATAAAATTTTATAGGATTTTAAAACACAGTAGTACTGAAATTGGTGTCTTTCCATTGTTCACAGAAAATAAACACAAGAGAGATACATTTGACTTCTGATAGAAATATAAAAACATGAGGTTTTGAGCCCATATTTATTTTCCTTTGGAAATAGCACAGGAGGACCGTCCATAGGAATTTATTTGGCATTTTATTCTTTTATTTCAAAGGGTCTTATAGAAAAAATTTCCTAATAATTTGAATTCAAAATCCCTAAGAATTATTTTCATCGGGCGTGATTTCTAATCATCTTAGCGTTTGAATGAGCTTGTAGCTTGAGCTATTTTATCGTTTTCATTGAGCACGCTTTTCGAATTGTTAAACGGTACATTTCATATAAAAACTTTCTATATAAAAGGTTTTTAAAAATTAAATAAATTTATTTTTAAAATTTGTAATAGTTAATATTTAATTAATTATGTGCTAATGATCCACTATGTTTTTCCTATGGTCGATAAGCTTAAGCCAATATCATATTCGAACAGGCCAATGATAGCCAGTTGGCTGCTTGTATTTAGCTTAGATGACGTACCCTGGCGGGCTGGGATACTTTATTTTGTCAATGACATATGAGAATCCAAACCTACATGTTAGAGCAATCTGATCCTACGCTGGCTTGGCGACTCCATGGCTCTTGCAACTTGCCATATACAGTACTCTGCTAGCCCTGCTATCAAGTATACAATAGCATTGATTTATACTGCTGCCTACTGCTCCTTCCGTCCTAAAATATAAAAATTTAGTATTAGATAGGATATATTCTAGTATACGAATCTAAACATCCTCTATTTAGATTTGCAGTACTAAAATATGTCTTATTCAATACTAGTTTTTATATTTTAGGACCAAGAGAGCCCATACCATGAGACATGCCGACATGGATAGCAGCAGATTTTCAGTTTAGAGTGCATTTGAACTGGTTTGTGGCCGATGCTTATGGTACGAAAAAGAGATAAATTATTAGCGTATGATTAATTAAGTATTTATTATTATAAACTTTTAAAAAATAATCTATTTAATTTTTTAAAATAAACTTTAATATAGAAAGATTTTATATGAAACCCGAGTTTCGTAAACGTGCTCGAAAGACGAACAAAAGCACCAGTTGCTTGCTCTATCCATGCATGGGACCCACCAATCAGTGAGAAATCAAGACAGAGTGAAGAAAATAAGTAATAGTTTATCTAGTAGGATTTTTTTTCCTGGGGAAGCTAGTAGGAATTTTGACATGAAACAGTATAATTCCCATGCAAGAAAATTACCGCCACTTTGAGTATGGGACATCGTAGCGCAAATCAAGTACTTTTGGTTAAAAATATAAGCATATATAAATTTAATTTATTCTATAAATAAATCATAACATTAAATATATAAGCTAGCAAATCCATCTCATACGATCTAGACATGTATACAATTAAATAACACATAAATAGATTGAATATATAAAATATTATGAATATGTCCTGATGGTTCTGTTCAGGAGTAGGATTTAGAGCAATAGAGCGTACCGCACGTACGACTCACGGTACAAGATATTGATGAGGACGCGCATTGTCCAAATATAGAGCAAGACGGCCAGGATAGATGAACAATGAGCAGTCGCGCAGAGCGCTTTTCAAAAACCTTAGTTGTCCTCTTCTGATGCAGGATTTCACGAGGACGATGGTTCCGAAGACCTGCTCTCCTGATTACCGATGTATGCCGATGGGCGGAAGGGAGTAGACGACATGTAGCGGCATGGTCCAGAGCAGAGGCAAAACCCTAAATTGTTTTTGTGTATGTTGCGTGGAGGTGATAGCTTGGTATTTATAGGACGTGTGATCAGGACGCTTTCTATAACTTGTAACCGAATTGGGTAAGTCACACGTAACCTACTCGGAATCCACACCAGTCCAATGCACCGAACAATCTAGAGAATTTGAAAAACAAATATCGAAATATCCGTTGAATGCAGCAAAATAAAATTGCAAAAAGAAGCTATGTCTGTGCAAGTATATGGAGGCAATTTTGACGGACCATTCACACTCATGTCATGTGCATGGCCCCATCCCGCTGAGGCTAACGAGCGCACACGTATTTCTTTAGTTCTCTCTATCACACATATTGCTTAAGTGGTCAGAAAAACATCCACTATTTTAAAGTGGTCTTTCTTCTCGAATGTGTAAGATGATACTAAAATTCGTATGTATATCTTTTATGAGATAGGCTTTTAAAATTTTCGTAGAAATTATTTCTTTATTGGGCCGTTGGCTCACTATTAATTCCAACGTTTTCTAATACACATATCAAAATTTTACAGTATAGAAAACCATGTAAAAAAGGGGGAGAATGCGAATTTATGCCTCATCCCAACCCAAAGACAAGCAGATGGTGAAAGATTCATTGTTCCCACCGCCTGGAGGTCTGGACCATGTCAGTAAATGTTAAAGCTGGATGTAAGTATAGGCACTAATTTCTGTCAGGCCAAAAGCCAGCTCTAGGCATCTGTACAGTTGGAGAAAATACTATTCCGTCCCCTCCGTATAAAAACGTAAGGAGTATATGTTATTACTGTTGGAGAAAATACTATTCCGTTCCCTCCATATAAAAACGTAAGAGTATATGTTATTGATACAATCTCTAATAATATATATTAACCCTTAATTATCATTATAGTATATTATTAACAACTATGAAACTAACATCATTTTCAAATATGAATCTAATCATATCACGAACGTGATAAAAACATATATTGTCAATTTGATAATTATTTAAATACTACAAATATTAATTTCAGAAAAAATAAGTACACCTTATATTTTTTATACAGAGTTGGGACATTTAGGCCTTATCGTAGATGTTAGAGTATCACTAATAGATGCACAATATGGTTTCAATCTTAAAATTTTAGGCTTTTAGCTAAAAAGTTGGCCCCAACAGTTTTTCTAATTAGCTATCCAAAAATTAGAATCCACTTCTTCATTATTCTCGCTCTCCACAAGTGAAGGAGAGCGCTTGCTACCAATCCGTCGCTCGCAACACCTTCCCGCGCGGAGGAAGGGGCGAGATCGCTATGGAGAAGGAGAGAATACCGAGAACAACCAGAGATGGCCCACTTTTTTATACCAGAGAGTCATGTTTAGGTTATCTCTTGGAAAGAAGTATATCATTAATTTTGAAGTTTTTATTAGAGATTCCCAAAAGATATTATAGGGATAGAATTTTGGACATATGTTGGTGATGCTCTTCTAAAATAAATGTTGGGCCTGTGAGATTAAAAATAGGCTCACTGCTGTCAGGACTTGCATCAAGTTTATTTGTCCCTTTTAAAATACTTCCTCTATTTTAAATTACTTGTCATTCTAGATTTGTCCTAAGTCAAATATTTGAATTATTGACTATTAATTTTTATAAATTTATATAGTTTAATATTATAAAATTTATGTTTTTGATTCACTATAAAAAATCATATGTTATTAATCTACATGAATTTTTAAAAGTTGATGGTCAAAGATATAAACGTTTAACTTAGAACAAATCTAAAACGATAAGTAATTTGAAACGGAGGAAGTAGGCTAATTTTTTTATTGATCACCTTTTTTAATACCATTAGTGTTGAAAAGGTTATTGATAAAAAAAGTGTCAATTAATAAATAGAGTACGCTGATTGTTCATGGATGGATGCTTTGCCGCTGATTGTTCAAGAGTACGCTGCTGATAGATGTAGCCCCGTTTCTTTTCGGCCTATCACCGGATTATTCAAACTTTACGATTCTAAAAATATATTTTCTCAAAAAAAAATTTCTACTGCCCAGAATATCTTCCTCACCGAGAGGTGTAAGCAACACCAACAAAAACCCCAAAATCCATCCCCAAGATTTTCTTTTTATCCCTAATTATTTTTTAATATGAATAAGTTACTCTCTCCAATAGATAATTAATAATTGACTTTTAATAATAAAAAGTAGGTCCACCTCAAACAAATAGCACCTCTCCTTTTCATGCGATCCCTGCCCCTTCCCACGTGTCACTCTCTCCTCCTCCCGCATGGAAATTGGAAACGACAACTAGAGATGGCAATGGGTGCCCGAAACCCAAAACCTGGTAGGTTTTTGCCCTATTAAGACACGTGCATGGGTTAATATTCAAACCCATAGATTTGTTAATGGGAGAAAATCAAAACCCATCGGGTTAACGGGCACGGATTCGTTCTCATGGTATCCGTACCCGTAAACTCATGAGTTTAATAAACCTAGGCTAAATACTAATTTCGACCCAAGCTCAATAAAACCATATATATATAACAAGCAAACCCTAGAACTACAAGTATCAATAGCGGCTGGCCCCACCGCCCCAGCCCCCAACCTCTACTCCTCATTGCGGTGGCCTTTCATGCCGATCCCGACTCCCCGAGCGGCGGCCACCAGCTACCACCAGGCACTAGCCCTTGCGCCTACCATCCGCCGCCCTCCCCCTGTCGAGCACCCGCTAGCCACCCGCCGCCAGGCCCCACTGCCGAGCACCCGCCGTCGGCCGTCTGCCGCCAGGTCCCCGTCGTCTGTCGCCCGTCTGCCACCCATCCCCCACTGAGCACCCGCCGCCCGCCCGTGCGCCATCAACCCCTCTCCCCACTTCTTGCAATCTTGCAACTTGTTAGGGTTAGAAGCTACTCTATCCAGCCATGGCTACGAGCTCCGGTGCGACCAAAGACGATGGCCAGTGATGTTTCTTCCTTCTCCTCCTTATCCGGGTATGGACGACCCGTGGTTACCCGTTAACCCAGCGGGCACGGGTTTGGGCAAAAAATTGAACCCGTGATGGGTATAGGTTTTTTAACGGGTAGATTTTATATTCACATGCACGGGTTTGGGATGTCAAAACCCAACAGATTTGTACCCATTGCCATCTCTAACGGCAACCCTCTTGGCTTCTGGAGAGCAAGAAGGAAGGAGCAGATGATTTTAGTTTTTGGAAACATATTTAGAGATGCTATTAGAGGTAAATTTTTTCTTATAAACTCAAAATTTTAAAACTAAGATCTGTTTTGGATCGCTGTTGGCCATGCTCTAAAGACTGCTTTGGTCCACTACATGATGGGTTAACTGAGAACTTTTAAAGCATGCTGGCACCTTTGAAACACCACCAAAACGTCTCCTAAAATATAAGCCAACGGTCCAACACCAATCCTACGCATTTCCCTATAACATATGAAGAGGTGCTCAGTCTGTCCTAATATATAAGTATTTTTAGGGTTTTCATGAGTATTAAAAAGAGGGATGAAATTAACTAACAAATGCTTGCAATTAGTTGCGATAAGAAAGTAGGTGAAGAAATTAAATAAAAGATGATTGTAATTGCTTAAGATGATAGAGTAGGTTAAAAAGTTATTATATTCTAGAATAAATTTTAAACGTTAAATGATAGAAGTTGCTACTTCCTCCATCCTAAAATATAAAAGCTTCTAGAGTTGGCACGTATATTACGAAAGCAGGTGAAATCAAATAAGAATGTTGTGATCGGTTGAAACAAGAAAATACGTCCAGAAATTAAATAGAAGATCAGTTCTGACTGTTTGAGTTGTAGTAGTAGGTGAAGAATTTACTATATTTTAGGACAAATTTTGAGTGCTATAAGTTACTCTATATGTCATAAAATATAGCAACTTTAGCATTCAATATTCATCCTAGAATATAGCAACTTATTCGCATACCCTCATCTCAGTCAATCATGACCATCTTATATTTAATTTCTTTATCTTTCTCATTTCAACTAATGATAATTTTATCATATTTAATTTTATCCACGTCTTAATACCTATAATCAATCCACAATTTCTTATATTTTGAGACAGAGAAATTACTATATTTTGAAATAAAGAGGGTATATTTTAAGAGGGAGGGAATAGCTTACTTCCTCTATGCCAAAATATTACACCTTTAAGATTCAAATTTTATCTCAAAATATAACCATCCGTTATCTCAAGCAATCAGAACTATTTCTTATTTAATTTCTCAACCTATCTCTTCATCAATCAACCATAACCGTCCATCATTTTATTTTATATTCCTCCATAATATCTGTGTCTTCATAATTCTTATATTTTGCGATAAAGAAATTATTGGCAGAGCCAGATGATCAATAATGGTAAGGCTGCTCTCTCTGATTGAGTGCCGGTCTCTGGCGTGGCTGCCGAGGCAAGGCATGCACGTATTCCCTCTATTTATGAATAAAAATATTTTTATTTTTAGAATAGTGTTAAGTTAAATATTTTTAATTTTAACTATATATAGAAAAAACATCATAAAAAGAATGATGTAAAAACTATATTACTAGATTTATCGTTAAACAAACTACTATAATATATAACTTTTTATTTAAAATATTTATTTTTATAGATATTATTGATTAAAGTAGTATATTAAAAATTGTGTAGAGTTTCAAAAGTGCCAGTTTCGCTGCAGAGACACGACTGACCAGCGTGCGAGCTGCAGCCTGCTGCACGTGAGAGCTGCCACACTACTCGTCGCCTCGCTCCAGGCACGCGGTGCCCGTCGCCGTGCCGGCGTATAGGGCTGAAAACGGTCGGTAAAATTTCCGAACCGACCGACGCCGTTTTCCGGATTTTACCGACCGTTTTCCGTTTTTTTCGGTACTGGTCGGAAATGATCCGGAAAACGGTATTTGGGTTTCGGAAACGGTATCGGAAATGATTTCAGTAGTTTACCGACCGTTTCCGAAGTTTACCATATTTATTCGGAAATTTACCGATAACACTGATTCGGAAATTTATTCGGAAATTAACCTAGGTACTGAAGTACCCTCACCTTATCCGCTCAATCTCAGGCTCAGCTTCTCACCGCGAGACACACACGGTGACACGGTCACAGCCTCCTGCGCCGTCGGCCGCCGCTCCCATCTGCCGCCCTCCCGTCCGGCCGCTGCTCCCGTCCGCCATCCCGCCAGCCGCCGCTCCCGTCCTCCCCCGCCGGCCTCCACTCCCGTCTGCCGCCCCCGCCGGCCTCCGCTCCCGTCCGCCGCCCAGCGGGCCTCCGCCGCTGCCCGGTGCCCCACCCCGCCGGCCTCCGCTCCCGTCTGCCGCCCCGCCGGCCTCCGCTGCCGCCCAGTGCCCCACCCCGCTGGCCTCCGCTCCCGTCTGCCGCCCCGCCGGCCTCCGGCGCCGCCCGGTGCCGCCGGCCTCCGCTCCCGTCTGCTCCTCTCCCATCCGCCGCCCCACCAGGCCCCGGCTTCCGCTCCCGTCTGCTCCTCTCCCGTCCGCCGCCCCACCAGGCGCCGGCCTCTGCTGCTGGCCTCCCGTGCGCTCGGCCTGCCTGCCTGGCGTTCTCCGCAGTGAGGCACAAGGGTGGTTATTTGTGGTGGTATATTGGTTTTGGACATAGTTACATTATCATCTTGTATGCTATTATGTTGGATAATTATTGAGATTGCTTTTTATGATGGGTGATTATTATGTGATATCGCTATTATTATGTTTAGTGATTATGTGAGTTACTCTAGATATTACATGTGAGGTAAAGTTATTTCCGATCCGAATTCATGGATGTCCGACCGATATCGATGAATTTCCGACCGAGCAACTCCATTTCCGATGCTTCCGAATTTTCCGAAGCCGTTTTCATTTCCGACATTACCGTTTTCGATTCCGATTCCGAGTACAAAATATGGAAATGGAAATGATTTAGGGGTTTTTCCGATCATTTCCGACCGTTTTCAGCCCTACCGGCGTAGTAGGATTTTGGTCTCGTTTTCCGAAACTAAACTAGCAAGGTGATCAAATAATTCAGATCAGATCAGGGTGCGCGTTCTTGGTAGCTGATAGATTATGGATTATCTTTGATACACTTCCTAAAATATAAAATAATACTTCTTTCGTTTCAGATTATAAGTTGTTTTGACTTTTTTTCTAGGTTAAACTTATTTAAGTTTAGCCAAATATATAAGAAAGCAAACAAACATCTATAACGCTAAATTTGTTTCCTTAAAACTATAACTAAATATATTTTTATAGTATATTTATTTTGTGTTGAAAATATTATTATATTTTCCTATAAATTTGGTTAAAATTAAATAAATTTAACTTTAAAAATCAAAACGCCTTATAATCTGAAACGGAGGGAGTATGTTCTTATAAAAACTTTCATCACCAACAATTTTTAAAAACTATTTAAAATCAATCTATTAACTTTCTAATATTTAATTTATTTGTTTGTGCTTTTAAATAATTGTCATGGTTTTATCCGTCATCCATTGGAAACCAACCTCAGATGAACAACTCAGAGGGTATTAGCTACTTATTGTCCAACCAGTGTCTCTGTTAAGTGTTTGGCCAAATCATCTTAAGTTTGAATCATTCTTTGCATTCAAAATCATGCCTGTTAAGGAAATGCCACATTGTCTTTCCCTTGCGCGGTTACAATGTTATGGATGTTTGTTACTCTCCATTATCAATGTTTGACGGAGATCTAAAGCGTCTTAAGTAGTGGTTCCTGTTTGGAAAAGATTGGAGCTCTAACAGCAGCCAAGGCTGCCACCTAAACCACTATTGGCTATAAAGTTTCTCTTAAGGTACAATAAGAGAAACGAATCTATAAGACGTAGGGCTAGATCCGAGAACCCATTTTGTTACATATTCTTCATCCGTAGCTAAATGTTAGAAATGGATCCTACAGATTTAGGGACGGATTGTTTGGTTGCTTAATTAATGTGCATATAACACAAGCAACAGTGTGGTACATCCCTGTTTAATGAACAGATCGAATCTAACCCCTGCTTGACACGTCCACCCACAAGCCCATGTGCATTGCATGCATGAACGAACGTACAATTTACCTCCTTGCATCAATGCGTGCACTGGTGGCACCAGACATATACTCTCTGTAAATATAAGTATGTCTAAGATTTAAATTTTGAGACTACGTAGTAGCTATCTTATTAATTATCTCTTATTTACTATCCTCCTCTCTTAATCATCCCTCATCAATGAAGGACACTAGAGCCTTTTACTTTCTAACCTTAATCCCAACTAAATAACCTAAAAATACTTATATTTGAGAACAAATTTGAGTATACAAATTTAGTAGTCTACATAGTTAAAGAGGTACTCCAAAAGAAAAGAATTTGAATCATATTGGCTCAGTATATATTTCAAGTGTTAATTATGAGGTACTACTATAATGCCTATATCTATATTTGAGTATACTTGCTAAGAACCGTACAAAACCCTATGTGATTCTATAGAGAATTTGAAGTGTAACTAAGCATCAGTAATGCATCTTTGTATACCCTACATGGTTAGAAAAAGAAGTTCCTCTGTGCCCCCTAAGCACCTTATCAAGCATTTGCATTTTTCATGTCATAAAGGAGTTAATGGATATACTTTTCTTTACAGAAATTTTGAATTTTCTAACTCAGGGCGATGCACCTTTGCCGTCCTTCTTTAATACTGTGTTTGGTTTATAGCATGGGATGGGACAGGACAGGCCAAGCCTATTTTTTTGGTGTTTGGTTTAGGAACAGATGGAACGAGATCATCCTAAAAGAGAATATTCTCATAAGATTCGGATCAGCCTTATACCTCAAAAACTGGCAGAGCAATTCAAACCACTTCTCTCTCGCTGGCATGTGGGCTACACCATTTCATCCCTTAAAAAAATAGAACAATCCCATCCCTCATGCCAAACAGATAGTTGAGACCATCCCATACTAAAAAAGGGATGAGCCTAACCTATTTTGTAGGATCGAGCACAAGAATTAAGCCTACCAGAGGAGGGATGAATGGTAGGAATATCAAAAAGCACAATCTTTTGCGGAATAAAAGAAACCCTCAAATCTGGATGGAGTGCACCGGTCAGACCGTCTTGCGTCGGCCTGACCGCCGTATCTTCGCCAGTAGAACCGCCGCGCTCTTGTCAGATGAATCGTCGGAATTCAGAATGATACACACCGAAGATGCTCTTCAAAATAGATTAACTTTATTACATCAAGATATGTTTACAAAGCGTATACAAAACACTCCTCTCTCTCAAAACTAAACTCTAACTTCTCTCTCTTCCAAAAGTTGTTCCTCTAGTGGCTTAACCCCTCATCTATCTATACCTAAAACCTTCTACACAAAGTAGAAGTAGAACTCTCAATCCTACTAGGACTCAACTCCTAATCCAAGTAGAATTCGACTCCTCTTTCCATACACACACAATACTTCTTGTATATCATATGGAATCTTTACTTCCACATGTATTGATCTCTAGCCTTTAGTATCTCGCGTGATCTCCCGATCATCCAGACATCAACTTATTCCAAGTCGACTCCCGATCTATCACCGACAATACTCTCAAGGCTTCAACACTCACCTACACATGCAAAAACAATATCTGAGCATAAATTCTTTCCCAACTTAACCCACATTAGGTACACACTCACACCAACATCGACTTATATTTTTTTAATAAATTTTTATTAAATAAATAATTTACAAAGCCAATTGTTCATCACAAAATATTAATCATGATAATGATTTTACAATCTCCCCTTGATAAACACATTGGCAACATCTCCAAAATACAAATTGATATTTTTGAAAAATAAAAACCAAGAAGTGTCAAAAACACTGATGGCTCAAAAACCACAAAAGCGAAACAGAAAAGCTCTCCCCCTTTTTAAAAGAAAGAATTTTGTCTCTATATTTACAATAAAAATACAAAATCGACTATTTTTAAGAACCGATCAACTTGTCAAAACTTTCAAATTCTCCCTTTAATAGCTCCCCTTTCTTTAAGCATGTATTTTATATATTTCTCTCTCTTTGACAATGATTTCATCAAGAATTTCAAAAGAGAGAATATAACCCATAAAAGCACAAATGCAGTAAATATGAAATATTTACCAATTTTTCTTTTTCTGAATTTTTCTTTACTAGGAGCTTTGAAGTGTACCTAAAGCAAGTCAGGGACATGTGTTGCAACACAAGAGAGATAGATTGACCAACTAGCAAACAAACATGTGTTATAGTACAAACATGAATCAATGATATTACAATCAAGATCAAATCAGCACTAAAAATTTATGATTTCAATAATTTATAATGCAACATAATAACTAGCACATAGATTGAAAGAAAAACCTCCACACATAGACAAGCTGAACTAAACATTCTTTCTCAAATTATCTTGCCCTTTACAAGAGAATTTTCATCAAGTTTTATTTTTGAGTTTCTGCTCAATTTGCCTTTTAATAGCACAAAATAAAATCTCTCAATTATTTCGGGTACGTCCTTGTCGTGAATACTATTTCTAAGAATTCGACACTTATTATTTTCCTCACGTCGGATACGTCCTTATCGTGAAAACTATTTCCAAGGATTCGGTATATATTTTTTTCGCATATAAGTTTTTTTTTACTTGAGAAATCTCTAGAGCATTTGAGGAATGAAAATTTCAACAAGCATATATATAAGCATAAGTCATTCAAACAAGCACTAGTGTTAATATTACATATTTACTTAATTCAAGTAAAAGAATTTAAGTGTCATGCATCATATCCCTTAAAATCAACATCAAAGCCTCACATAAAGATTAAAATGCATACAAGCTAAACTAGCGACCAAAAGACCTCACTCATATTGCTAGCAAGCACAAGACTATACTGGAGGGAGAAAACAAAGCTCCGCTTTTTTTATTTTCAAATTGAGAGCAATGCAATAAATTAAACATGAATGTATCGAAAAACATAAACTCCCCCTCAAAACAACCTCAAAACCTTCTCGACGAAAAAACAAAGCAAATCGAGAAAATATTAAAAGTTTAGATAAAGACAACCAATTGTCAACGATATCACCAAGGTTCTCATTAATTGACATATATCAACTTGTATTATTATCAAAAACTACTATCTCCATAACTAGAGAGGAAAAAACTAATGAAGAAGTAGATATTATATTGCCAATTCATAAGTAGATCAATGTTATCTTAAAAGAAATGACGTCGCAACCGTTTAATGCACATGGAGAGTATGCCGCCAAAACACCTATGCACAAGAAGATGTCGAAGCCTTTGTGTTGAGATTAGAAATAAGAAAATTAGGAATCCAACACTGAGACATACAACCAATAGAACCAGTAGGCAAATCACATGTATATGCATAAATAGAATCAGTACCAGACTTATCTGAAAACTTACCTTGGGACTTTATCAAAAACTGATCCGACCAATGTTGAAAAGCCAGTCTAACCACCATTAGTAGTCAGCCTTATTGCTGATGTGCTTGCGGTCTAACTGTCCATGGCCACCGGTTGGACCTCCCTAGGGCTTGTGGTTTGACCGGGCTTCTTAAAGAAAAGCTCGACCTTTGTCACCTGAACCTTGCAAGTTCACGTTCTCTGTCTTTATTCTGTTTTCTTGCAAGTCTAAAGCAAAATTGAACCAAATACCCATTCTTACCATAATGAGAGCAATTATACTTCACATGTGTTTTTTCCTTAGAAGAAGAAGAAGAAGCAATTGCACAAGTTGTAGAAAGGTTCGACTAAATTTCAGCAGATTTGAAAATCGTTTTCTTTAGTTTGGGTTTTGTCAAAATCTCACCGCTTTTAGAAAAATCAAGAATACTCGGTGGATGATTAGTAAAATAAGCATGTGCATCAAAACCTATTCTTCTGTTGTGTATGCTCACTTTTGATTGATTCAAAATCATTTTTAGTTTTTTATTTTCATCAAAAATCCTTTGTAAGGAACTTTTTAAATAAGAAACCTCTTTTATCAAATTAGCATAATTTTTGTAATCAACCAAAATACATTTTTGTTTACGACACTTTGAGTAAGAAAGCACCTCATGATTTTTCACAATATCCTCCATTTACTCAACACGACCTAAAGCACTTTTTTACTTTCATCTCATTTAAAGAATATATTGAGCAAGTTTTAGATACAGAAACATATTTTTGTTGTTTTAGTTTTCTAGCACTCAAAATATTAAACATGGAATTTACACCAAAAACAACTATATATTTACTCAATAGCTTTTTAGTCAAAAGTAATTCCTTCAAGATTCTAGTATGTAGCATAGTTCCAAGAGCAAAACAAGATTCTAATTCTTTATTTTTAGTGAGAGCATTTTCAAGTCTTAAGCATGTAGCAGCATTTACATCTCTTAAAGTAGAAATTTCAGAGAATAAAAACTTCACAAGACTTGCAATCATCATTATCAGGAATCAAAAATCTTAGTCTAGAAATTTCAGACTTTAGAGATTCAACAATAAAATTATTTTTCTTAATTTTTTTCTCGTAACTCTGAATTTTAAAACTAAGAGCAACTACCATCTCTTGACAAGTTTCAATAGAAGGAGTAAAGGTAGATACCTCATCATTGTCGCATTTAGAATTGCAGTCGTCTGAACTTGATCCTTCACGAGCCATGAGGCAAACCCCTGAGATGTTCTTGCCTTTATGATCGCCTCCATCTTCACTCTCGTAATCGACATCGCTTGCTCCAGTTTGTTCAAAAGCAGCATAGACTTGATTAAAGAATTTTTTGAAATCTTCCTTGCTTTGCTTTCCTTTGAATACTTGCTTCTTCTTCACGTCTTTGAGTTTCTTCTCTTCATCTTCCTTTGTAGATTTCCCAAGCTTCGGACATTTTGATCGAATGTGGTTCAACTCACCACACCCGAAACACCGAATTAATCCACCTCTTTTCCTGGTTTTGACATTATTTAAAGCTCGAGAAAACCTGTTAGTTAATAGTGCCAAGTCCTCCTCGGAGAATTGCTCGAGTTGATCATCGAAAATGGCATTTAAAGCATTAAAAGAATTCGATGAAGAGCCATCAAAAGAAGAATCAGATGAAGAAATTAAGGCAGTAGTTTTTGAATCTGACTTGCGAGAAAGAACATTCAGTTTATGGGTTTTTAGCTTTGTATAAAGAGATTCCCAAGTTAGAGTTGCCATATTAACAGATTATTGAATTGATGTAACCTTCATCTTCCAAACTTTCATATCCAATCCAATCAAAGATATCTTGCAATTTCAGATTGAGGATAGTTAACATCAAAAGAATCATCAACAGATTTAAGATTGCTTAAAACTTTATTAAAGAGACCAAAATAATCATCAAGAGCTTCTCCAGGTTTCATCTCAAATTTCATATAGTCCTTTTTGAAAATATCCCTGCGAATTTCCTTGATGTTAGAAGATCCTTCGTGAAAATCATGTAGAGCCTTCCACATCTCATGCGCAGTTTCAAGATGAGAAATTCGATCAAAATCCGAGCGAGAAACTCCACACAAAATCATGTTGGACGCTTTACAAATATTTTCAAACTCAATTTTATTTTCTGCAGAAATAACATCAGGGATTTCATAAGAATGAGAAACTTTTTGCCAAATATCGTATCCCTGAGACATAATATAAGATTGCATCTTTTTGCATCAAAATTAAAAATCAACTCCATCAAACACATGTGTCTTGGTTAAAAATCGGTTAGCCATGGCTAAATCTCAAAATTGGTGAAAATCAAAAAGAGAAAACAAGGCTCTGATACCACTTGTAGAATCGAACACAAGAACCAAGCCTACCAAAAGGGGCGAATGGTAGGAACACCAAAAACCAAAATCTTTTGAGGAATAAAAGAAACCCGCAAACCTGGATAGAGTGTACCGATCAGACCGTCTTGCACCGGCCTGATCGCTGTATGTCCGTCGGTAGAACCGCCGCGCTTTTATCGGATGAACCATCGGAATTTAGAAGGATACACACCGAAGATGCTCTTCAAAGTTGATTAACTTTATTGCATCAAGATGTGTTTACAAAGCGCATACAAAGCACTCCTCTCTCTCAAAACTAAACTCTAACTTTTCTCTCTTCCAAAAGTTGTTCCTCTAGGGTCTCAACCTCTCATCTATTTATACCTAAAACCTCCTTCACAAAGTAGGAGTAGAACTCCTAATCTTACTAGAATTTAGCTTCTAATACTACTAGAACTCCACTCCTAATCCAAGTAGGACTCAACTGCTCTTTCCATATGCATACAATTACTCTTGTATGCCATATGAAATATTCATTTCCACGTGTATTGATCTCTAGCCTTTAGTATCCCGCGTAATCTCCCGATCATCCAGACATCAACTTCTCCCAAGTCGACTCCTGATCTATCACCGGTAATACTCCCGAGGCTTCAAGACTCATCTACACATGCAAAAACAAAGAATTCATATCTGAGTACAAGTTCTTTTCTAATTTGACTCGCATTAGCCACACACACTCACACCAACATCGACTTATATTTTTTTAACAAATTTTTGTTAAATAAATAATTTGCAAAGCCAATTATTCATCATAAAATATTAATTATGACAATGATTTTACACATTTGACCTGGTCACCAAACAAAACACATGCTAAAGGACCATCTATTTGTCAACTCAATCAAGTACACTTTGATTCACTGCACCATGTCCTAGCATTCTCATCAAACTGGTCAGGAAAAATCCATGTATACTGATGCATAGTAGGTTGGTATAACTTTTCGACGCACGGTTGGTCGGCAATTGTGTAATTTCTTACTGATAAACTATCGGTCGACAATAATAAACTTCAGAGGCGAATGGTCGGTCAGCATAAAAGTTAACACACTTGCTCGGTCAGCAATAGCTGGTGGGCCAGATGAAAATTTTGCTGGCCACTACGACACGCGAGCATGAGCAAATTGATCCAACGCGCGGCAATCCGAAGTGTGGGCACGAAGCTCACCCTGGTCTTTTCTGTCTCTTCTATTAGTCCCCCTAGCCCTAAACCGACCAAGCTCATCCATCCATCCCCTCACCCGCAGCACGCTGTCTCGGTCTCCGCCTTGATTGGTCACTCTTGACTCTCACCTCCACTTGGCACGCGGCCACCTCCAGTCACCTACGTGCAAATGGTTGTAAATTCTTACTAGTATAAAACTAGAAACTATGATTTATACAATCATAATAATGCATCTAGATTAATTTAGAAAATAAAAAACAAAGCAAACTAAAAGTTGCACTTTATTTGTACTAAAGTTGCGGTCGTACTAAAGTTGCAGTTTTCTATACTGTGCAAGTTTAGGTGACTGATGAATAAAACAGATCAGGAGACTAGTAAATAGCAAAGGGGCATTTTAATTACCCTTTTGTTACTTCTGTATTATCCCTATGTGTGTCTTCCATGTTAAAATGATCTTCCCTTGGTTTTGGTTAATTCATGACTTGTTGTTTCAAATGGAACTCGCAGGAGGTGTTTATCCTCCTTGCACATCCAAATGAGGTAGCATAAATGGCATGGAATATGTATTTTAGGAAGTTCATATGTAGTTGCAACTCAATATTATATTTTCTGGATAGATTTAGTACAACATGCGTAAAATAATTTTAGATTTGTTATTGATCAAATGTTTGATTTTTTTGGATTCTGCCAAACAACAACGCTGGCCGTTGGATGAAACTTTGAGATTCGAGACCAGGGGTGTGAGTTCTAAGTTACACTTTAACTTGTTGTAGTTGTACTTTTAACTTGCTGTAGTTGTCACTATCGATTATGCGTAATATTAGTTATAAATTTATACAACTCAGTCATAAATATATGTAACTACATCTAACGGTTCGTATCTTGATAAACTTTAGCTATAAATTTGTGCAACTCAGTTATAAATATGTGTAACTATATCTAACGGTTCGTATCTTGACCTTTGGATATAGAAAAATCGATTAATGGATTTATTTTTTTCAAACATTTGACTAATAGACGGTTCCAAATAATTTGATATCTAAGATAGATTTGTGGTCACTGGATCCATATATAATGGTCCATATTTTGCCCAAGTACTAACCCTGATCATTAGTACACTAAACCCACCCTCATAAACCATGCTACCCAGCCTCTGGCATAAACCTCCCTTATATCTACATCCATCTTCTACATTGTCTCATCGGCGCCGATGGTGCCCACCAAGGATATATAGTCCGTGGCACGACATTCTAGGTTAGTTAGCCCCATCACATTGACAATCTTTGATAAAACCTATTGTTACATTTTTTTAAGAGCAAAGTGCATACTCTCACAATGCATTATTGGCCCCCTAAACTCGATTTGGCGTCCATTACTGGTCCAAACCGACCATGACACGCTATGCACGCCCGATGTGGCATGCCGACGTTTAGGAGCTGACCCAACTGTGGGGGTAAATATGCAAAGAGCCCCTTCCATTCAACAAAGTGACCATTTTATTTCATTCAACAAACATTGCCATTACATTTCAATCATGTCATAACACAATTTCAACCATTCCTGATGATAGCATAGATCGCCACAAATACATACACACGCAGCTACTACACATTTTAGTAACATAACAATTTCTCTACCAACCAACAAATTCATCTTCTTAGCTCCCTGCTTGTCAGCCACTTCTGCAACCTGCCTCCTTGTATCTGCTTCTAACTGCTCAGCAAGGTCTTCACTCTGCACATGCACCACCGGCTGTGAAACCATATGCCTCGATTCATAACAAGTTGGCAGGCACCCTCTCTTCATCAAATACTCATGATTTTTTTTTGATAGAAAACAGCATAAGAGACTTCTACTATGATATGTCCAGATTCGTAGTACTGGGATATGTCCCATCCGATACTAGATTTTTATATTTTAGGACGGAGGGAGTATATAAAGAGAATAATATTTATAAGAAATATTCCTCATATATAATCCTCCTCCCAGTACCAAAAATTGCATCCACTTCCATCTTGCTTCAAACAATTGCACAAAATGGAACCTATCTCGACTCAAAATGACACCGACACTCTACTAAATTAATCTGAACTCACCTGGTGACTAGGGCAGATGTAAAAGATGCAACCTTTTTTCTCTAGGGTATTCGTCTTACGCCCAATGATATTCCTTCACTCACATTTCGGGCACTTAATTAGCCATGGCGGTGACAAAAATGTAGGACTCGATGATGAATACGTCCAAACGGACCAACTGGAACACGGCAATTCGGAGATTGAAGGCGGGTACGGTGAATCAGGGACGGCGAGGAGCTTGGGCGACGGACAGCAGTGATGGATTTGATTTTTGGGATTTGCCTTGTGATCATATTAACTCTCACAGCTGGGTCAGCCCCTACACATCAGCATGTCACATCCATGCCGTGGCCTATTTGGACTAGTAATGGATGCCAAATTGAGTTTAGGGGGCTAATAATGTATTTTGGGAGTACGAGAACTTAGATGACACAGACATACAAGTTTAGAGATTAGCGGTGCACTTCACTTTTTTAATAATGAAAACCTATTGTTACACTACATATAGATAGAAAATAATTGTATGTCTTTAATAACGTTAGATATTAGTGCGTGATGACACCAGTGGTCATTTTTATTTTTTTAATTTGTCATGACGGTCTTGTCTTCTACCCCTTGTCTTTCTTGCGCTGACCATCCATTTGCGAATACTATAAGCACTCAAATCAAGTATAATAATAAGCTTGTATAGTAAAAAAGTATAGGGTTGTCTCGCTTTCAATCATCTAAAAGTATGCACAAATTTCGGTCACTTTTAGACAGTTTAAATCACGCCAAGATCTGTGCAGCTATAGTAACATTATCTCCCCCTCCCCCTTCTTTCCTCCCCACGAAACACGAACTCACCTTCCTTAGCCCATGCCAATGCCACCTCCTCCCCACTCCCAACACGTCACCCCTGGTCTCATCGGCGCCGAAAACTGCCAACAGCGTCAGAAAAACCTGCCCATCCCATCCTCTCCCTCACTCCTCCCTACGCCCGAGCAGTGGCGAGATACCTCTACTCCGCCTGCCTTCCTTGTCTCCGGCAGCTCACACCGCCAAGACGCCACCGCCAACCTTGCTTCCTAGCCACTCCAAATATAATGCTACCGACACTGATCGACCCTAGGCCCCCACCTTCTCCTTAGACTAGAGGTCAAAGGTGACTAAAACTTTTTACAATTTATCACTCACCGGAAACCTAGCAATCCTAATAAAATATTCGTTGAGGCCTATAAATACTGCAGCTTGTTCACTCTCACTCTAGCTAGTGCACTATACCTATAGCTAGCTAGCTCTTCTCCGAGCATGGCCACCACCATGTCGTCGTCTCTGTCCACGGCCATGGCGTCGCTGGCCACGTCTCTGCGCTCCCTGCCCGCCCACGCCCTCGTGCCGCTCGTCGCCTCGGCGCTCCTCTTCGTGGCGGCCGTCGCCCGCCGCGTGCTGCGGCGGCAGCGGCCGGTGTACCTGCTCAACTACAGCTGCCACCTCCCGGATGTCGAGCGGAAGGTCAACCTCGAGGTGTGCGAGTACTTCGGCCAGCGTTGCCGGCACTACTCCGACGACACCGCCGACTTCATGCGGCTCATCTACCGCAAGTCCGGCCTCGGGCAAGAAACCTACGCACCGCCTTTCATCTTCTCCGGCGAGTTCCAGAAGACGCAGGCCTTCGCCGTGCAGGAGGCCGAGGAGGGCCTCTTCTCCACGGTGGCGCACCTTCTGGCCAAGTCCGACGTCCACCCGAGAGACATCAGCGTCCTCGTCGTCGCCTGCTCCATGTTCTCGCCGGCGCCGTCGCTGTCGTCGATGATCCTGGGCCGGTTCAAGATGTCGCCGGACACCAAGACGTACAGCCTCGCCGGGATGGGGTGCAGCGCCGGCACGGTGGGCATCGACATGGCGGCGCGGGCGCTGCGGGTGCGGCGGCGCAGGCCCGGCGGGTACGCGCTGGTGGTGGTGACGGAGAACATGAGCCTCAACTGGTACTTCGGCGAGAACAAGCACATGCTGGTGACCAACTGCATCTTCCGCGTCGGCAGCGCGGCGGTGCTTGTCACCGATGTCCTGGCGCGCCGCGCCGACGCCAAGTACGAGCTGGTCCGCACGCTGCGGACGCACCACGGCGCCGACGACGCCGCCTTCAACGCCGCCGTGCAGATGGAGGACGAGGAGGGCAACGTCGGCGTCGCGCTCACCAAGGACCTCGTGCGCGTCGCCGGCGCCGGCCTCCGGCAACACATCGCCACGCTCGCGCCGCACGTGCTCCCCGTCTCCGAGTTGCTCAGGTAGTCACCACGATCTCTCTCTCTCTCTCTCTCTCTCTCTCTCGTCCGGTTGTGACGCTTCTTCGCCGCCATAATGGCTCGACGAAGCATGCATGCATTCAGGTTTCACAGATTTCAGACGCCTTAAATGGACATAAAATTTGCTCTTTTGCCGCAACATAATAAATCTGAGCTTAAAAACGGAGTATATTTTGTATGTCACTCTG
This sequence comes from Oryza meyeriana var. granulata, assembly GCA_003991445.1. Taxonomy (NCBI): domain Eukaryota; kingdom Viridiplantae; phylum Streptophyta; class Magnoliopsida; order Poales; family Poaceae; genus Oryza; species Oryza meyeriana. The sequence continues at coordinate 111,467 of RYFJ01001200.1, read as the reverse complement.
CATCTATTTGGATTTGTTCCAAGTCCTTGTGTAACTCCTACGTTCAGAATGTACGGGCTAAGAAAAGGTGGTATAACATGCGAAAATTTTGATATAGGATGGTAGCTTTTGTGAGAAAAATAATATGTTTTTTAATAAATGACGCCGTCGATTTTTTTTATAATGTTTGACTATTTATCTTATTTAAATGTTAATATACTAAATAAAAGCCTTATGTATATACTAAGTACTAAAGTAATTCCCTCTTGACCTCCCGAAGTGTACAAAGATCCAAGGTACGAGTTTACGAAGGAGAAATATTTTATGATATTTCTGTGTCTTGGATATCAAATAGATATATTCAACACACAGCAGTATCATAGAATATTTGCAAATATAATTAATTATCCTACAACTTAGACAAGCCAACTTGTGTGTATAAAATCATATCAGTAAAAGTTTAGTATTATCTCCAGTTTTCCGTAATTCATTGCACTGACTAAAATATGTACAATTTGAGCACTATTCTTTCAACAATGCACTTACAAAAGCTTGGAGCTTTATACTAAAAATATTACAATTGATTAAAGTTTGGATAGAATAGACATCACCATCAATTATTGAGAAACGAAGATGATACTAAAAGTCATATATATATATATATATATATATATATATATATATATATATATATATATATATATATATATATATATATATATATATATATATATATATATATATATATATATATATATATATATATATATATATATATATATCAAAGTTTTAACAATGCAATATTATCAAAATATTTTGGAACAAAATTTTCCATAAACCTTTTCATACATTTGAACTACTATTTTTTACAATATATTTTTTGTTACACAATCTTAAAGAGACTATTTCAGTTGAAGTTAATTAGTTTGTTTGATTGCATGTATTATAGGACACAACTCGTTCTCTAGCCGGTGAGCATATTAAAAGTTGTTCGTACTCTACAATGAATAACAATCTATAGTGGGCTTTAATGCTTTAGGCTCCGTTCCGGAGTATTGGTTGAAGAGAAAAAACTTTTTGTTTTTGTGAGTATGTTTTTTGAATCATTAAACGATGTGTTTTTTATAAAAATTTTCTAACTATTAAACGGTGTGTTTTTTTATAAAAAATTTTCTATATAAAAGTTGCTTTAAAAAATCATATTACTCTATTTTTCAAGTTTAAAATAATTAATACTTAATTAATTATATACTAATAGCTTACCTCGTTTTACGTGATCTTTTTCTCTTTTTTTTTTTCTCTCACCTTCGAACTATCCCTTTATTATCCTTGTCTAGAAACAGTTCCCTTTAATTACATTATCACTCATTCCCATCATTAGAACCCAAAATGTTTATATATAAATCAGATCGGTCACCTCTCAAGGTCAAGGCATGCATGGAGTCATGGTCTTAGTTCTCCACTAGGAATTGGCACAACAGCACCAACCATTTTCCACATTAATTACATTATATTTTCCCCTCTGCTCCACAGTACATGTTACCTACTAAATTTGGTGTTAAAGCCAGGTCATTTTACTCTACGTACTGTTACTCCACAATGTCATTTTTTTCATTTTGCATAGTCGATTTGGTATGTTCTTGATCTGGAATAGACAATTGCACGGACGTGGCCTGTGGACCGTTAGATCTACCTTAAATGGCCATAGATTCCGTCCTTAGACAGATCATCAATCCTTCGCCCTTCAGAGAATCTTTTTTCTGTCCCCTTACATTTTTCACAAAGTAAATAAAAGAGAACGTCTATTGATTAAATGTTTTTAAAAAATAAATTTATAATTGAGTTATACAAATTTATAACTAAAGTTACACATGATTGATAAATTACATGCAGTTACAGATATTTATAATTGAGTTATACAAATTTATAACTAAAGTTGTGTATGATCGATAATGTCAACTACAACAAGTTAAAAGTGTAACTATAATAAGTTAAAAATATAACTTGGAACTCACTTTCCCTGTCCCGAATCTTAAAGTTCGATTTAGTAGCCAGTGTTGTTGTTTGACATAATCAAAAAATCAAACTTTTGATCAATAGCAAATCTGTAAAAAAAACAGTCTAGATGTTTTTGATCCCGTACAGTACAAATTTAGGTACAATTTCAACCATTTAATTGGCATAGTGCTACGTGGTCACTGAGATACTACAATTTCTCCACACATTTAATATCACATGCACGCCCCACACACGTAGACGTAATAAACACACAAACATAAACTATGTTTCTATGTGCACCTCTAAGATATTAGGCTGGTATATTTTAAGATTGACGAAAAGTTACTGTAGACACTTTGTTATCGTAGACATAGCTAAAAGAATAATTAGATATAAATACAAGTATCCATGCGGAGTCAGAGACTCGAACATGAGTGAGTTAATTTGTTCCAGCACAGGGAACCTGACCAACTGAGCGGCAAGTTTGCAAACATGTGCAAAATAATTAATGTGGTGTTATTAAGTACATTTTTCTGGCTTATAAGTCACACGTAAAACGAAAAACATTATTAGCACGTAATTAATTAAGTATTTACTATTAAAAACTTGAAAAATGGATCTATTTAATTTTTTAAGATACTTTCGTATAGAAAATTTTTGCAAAAAATATACCGCCGTTGATGTTTTGGAAAGCGTACACATGGAATACGAGAAATAAGCTGCAGGCTTTAAACTGGAACGAACACCTTGTAATTCTGTTGGTTAATTAGTGCTGTAATTATTTTGCTATTAATTAATGGCGTATGGATGGGTGTATACAGGTATGTGTGGCGGGTGGCACGCTTGTACGTCGCCGGGAACCCGAAGGCGGCGGCGGCGGTGGTGCCGGACTTCCAACGCGCGTTCGAGCACATGTGCATCCACTCCGGCGGGAAGGCGGTGATCGACGCGGTGGCGAAGCTGATGGGGTTCGGCCCGCACGTCGTGGAGCCGGCGCGCGCGACGCTGCACCGGTTCGGCAACACGTCGAGCAGCCTCGTCTTCTACGAGCTCGCCTACTTCGAGGCCAAGCGCCGCGTCCGCGCCGGCGACCGCCTCTGGATGCTCGCCTTCGGCACCGGGTTCAAGGCCTGCAGCAACGTCTGGCGCGCTCTCCGCGACGCCGCGCCCGACGCCGACAACCCCTGGAACGGCTGCGCCCACCGCTACCCCGCCGCGCTGCCGCCACCGTCGTCGCGCAAGCCGAGTGAGCGCGCCGCCGCCGCCGCTGATGGCTGTGCTAAAAATGATAAGTTGCCTTAATTAAGTTACTTACCGTGTCAAAAAAATAAACTTTTCTAAAACGTTGCCTTAAGTTTTTACATTTTATCGAGTAACATCTATTTTCTATGTTCTTTGCACTTCCTCAAAGTCAAAACAAAAGTCAAACGTATTGTAATAATAAAAAAGGACAGACAATATATATTTATGACCAGAAGAGTGCTGGTGGTGTCAACTTCAGCTACATATTGTGTAAAATATGTATTTTGCTTGGCTCGCCATTTGACTAAAACTCAACGTACCACACACTCACGCATGTGTCCATTCAATGCTTGGATTGAGTGGCACCGTGGCAGAGCTTTAAGTATAGTAATTTTGGGAGAATCAGGTGACAAAATTTCAGTAAGGATTATTTGGCAATTAAGTTGATACTTAAGTGATAAAATTAAATAACATCATTATAATTTTTCTAAAATTATATTTGGAAGGGGGGTGACCACCTTTTGTCTATGTATTATAGGAAGCCCTCGATCGGTCAAAATCTAGCAATAATGCATGCAAGACCATACTAGCAAAGTGCAAAGGGCTCTCTGCAGCTCTCAGAGACAGAGTGAGCAGTGCATCGCTGTCGATATCAACACTGAAGTCTGACCATGTCGATGCCATATTGCCATTGATGACGATGGTCATGGCAACGCAGCAATGGCATTCATGGCCACCCTGCTCCATCCAGTGTCATCTTCAGTACTCTACAGCAGCCAACACAGTTAACATGCTAATACACTGTCTTCAATGTGGCTCTTGCGGATAGCCTAGCACGGCTATAGAAGAGCGGAGTTTTCCTGTGTACCCATCTATGATGGCCCTTGTTGGGGCTTACTAGTTGTATATTGTACCATTGTTGTTGGGCATGTTCTGTGTTTGAAGGGTTGGACTTTGGGTACTTGGATGCAGTAGAAGTGGTAACCAGGCATGTTTGGTTGGTAACCTGAACACAGTATACTATGTATAAACATATACTTCCTATGTCTTTTCATTCCAAAATGCTTTAGAGGTGGATGCTTGTTCGCACCAAAAACCACCGGGTGTGCCAAGAAGCTTGTTGATGATCTGGTTTGATGCGATTGAACATACGAAGGCCTGGGAGATCTGCTTAGCTCCAGTGCAGGTCCTAATATATTTGAGGTTCGCAGGCGTGCCAGTCAATTTGACCCCGTAATTGACAAGGAGATGAAGAAATTTAATTGATCCAATCGGCCAGTAAGCCGATACGGATTCCTCCCAGCCGATCGCCGCTATGCTCGCGCCCGGGCCCTCGCCTGTACTCGGGTTCTCGCTCCCGGGTCCTCGCTTGTGCTCGTGCCCGGGTCAGCAGCAATTGCACATCGGCTATCGGCTGATACGCACTGATGTAGGCTCCTCGTAGCCGATGGCCGATGGCACCTGTGTATCGGCTAGGAAACCGATAGCGCTATAAACAAATTGATAAGCTGTTAGTACAATGTGTGCATCGGCTAGAAGCCGATGATAAGATAGATAAGCAGAATAATGAACTAGCCGACTGCCAAGGAAACACATGTGCATCGGCTAGAGAACCGATGATAATATAGATGACCAAAATAGTAAAGATAATACAGTCGGCTTTATAAAAAGATAACCTATCGGCTAAGCACTCCGATAGAACATCGCATACACACCGATCGGCTCGACAAGGATAAATCTATTATTATCGATCTAGTAGTTCAAACCTAACTGATGCAGCACAGATCGATAATAGTAAAGGAACCTCAACAAACCGATAGATCTAATGCAACTGTGATGAAAATAACTTACCGGCTATACATTCCGATAAGACGCTTGCACAGAGGATATCAGCCTACCAGGAATAATTTATCGCTAGCAGTTTAGTAGGTCGGACCCAACCGATGCAGCACAAACTGATGATAAACTACTCCCGATAAACTGATAAAAACTATGCACGCGTGATGTGATATACCTGACCAGCCTAAGAGGTCGGACCGAACCGATGCAGCCGTAGACAGATCCGATACACCGTGGTAAGCCGACTACCATATACCGACTAGAATATCGGACCTAACCGAGAAAGTCCTAGCCGATTGGTAGTCGGGGTAACGAGACTTACCCTCTCGCAGGAGTTCGGACCTAACCGATGCAGCCCCGCTCGAGAAGCAAGAACCCGTTGGTAAAGGGTGGCGATGCGCCGAAGTTGTATTGATCGATTGGATAGATCACAAGGTCCCCGGGCATACGTATATATACCCCGAGTTACAAGAGTCCTTATAGGACACGAAACATGACTTTCCTAACTAGAAAAGGAAAACTAACAGACCTGATCGGACAAGAGATCAGGTTTCCTAAAAGATAAAACTATCTAATAGATAAGATAAATAACTGCCATAACGTGGTCTTCACGATTCCTTCCCAAGCTCGGACCCTTCTGGATTAGTTTCCAATGGCTGATATCGCTTCTTTCCTTAACCGAACATGGTAACGACCCGTACCAAATTTTGGCGTTAACAATGCTACAAATTAATCATGTCATAGTCCAAAAGTACTCTTGATTTTTAGTCCTTAGGATGGAGGAATTTTAAAGAACTTATGGAGGAATATGTTTAAATCCCGTGAAAATTTGGTAAAATTTGGAGGAATTTTTTCCTTAATTTCTTTGATTTAAACAAGCTCTTAGTGCAATCACAATGTAAGTCACTCCTATGAGTGGCCCCAAATGCCACGTAGGCTGAGGCCTCCCATGGTGCAAGTGGCTAGCTTCAAGTGGTGGCTTCAAACTTTTTATTTCAGTCCCTCACAGTTTTATTTCAGTCCTTGCATCTTTCTAGTTTACGCACAAGTCCAAAATTTTATACTAAACACACTATAATCCGTAAATTAATATAAAAACTCTCCCCTACCCCATTCCCTCTACACTCCACTATTACCCTCCCAAACCCTCCACTGCCTCTCTCCTCTCCTTTCACTACCCAACGGTGGCCAAGGCAAGGAAACCGAGGCGGGATCCGATGACGAGGCAAGGAAGCTAAGGTTGCGGCCGTGGTGAGGAAGCCAGTGGCCACTTCTCCCTCGCCGCTTCAGATCTGGCGTCAAGGAGCTCGACAGCATGGACGAAGTCGCTGACGGTAGATTTGCTCGGCATTGGTGCGGAGGAGCTCACAGTGTTGAGGAGCTCTACGTACGGCAGCTCCCCAAGCTTTAATCGACACAAGCCGGCAGCTCCCCGAGCTCCACCCAACGATGAGCTTCCCGCCACCTTCACCTCTCCCCTCTCCTCCTTCGCCGTCCTCCGCACGCCACGGCCACCGCCCTGTCAAGGTCGTCAGATCCGGTCTCAGGCTCGCCGGATCTAACTAGGGCGACCGCCTTGGGGGCGACGAAGCGGCTTAGGGTGGAAGCCTCACTGGCGATGACCATGCTGCCCCTTCGTTGCCTCCTCTCCTCTCTGCGTTGTCACATTCCCTCTTCTTCGGAGTTCAGATCTAGTCGTGTTTGGTGGAGGAGGAGACCACTCGGTTGTCCAGTGCGTGCCTTTGAGCAGGGTATCCCATACCACCAGTTACCGCTGTAACTGCACATACTGCCGTGGTACGGTAAGGGTAACTGGCAGTACGGTTTACCTGAATTTCATCCGAATTCAATTTTTTTAAAAAATAAAAAAATCCAAAAAATTCTAGTAGATAGTACTTGAATTATGGGTCACTATGATGAAGAAAGTTTATAAAAATAATGAAGTTTACTTCATATTTTGGAGCTCCATCGAAATTAAAAAAATTAAGAGATGGATTGGGATATAAGTTCTACTTTATTTTAAGTGTAAAAAGATAGCAAGGGTTATGCATAAAAATTATGCAATGTTACATTGTTTTTCTAGAGATATCCACAATTTTTTCTGAATTTTCTATAATTTTTTAGAATTTTTACTACATTTTACAATTTTTTCTTTTCAGCTTCAACATACCGCAGCTTACTATGCGGTTATCGTGGTAACCATGACCTTATCTTGAGATTTGAAAATTTTAAATTCAAATTTTTAGAGATGAAATTTGTGTGGTTTTGGACAGTAACCGCTATACCGTGGGGGTGGTAACCTCTCCGCAAATGGTATGGCAAACCATGCCTCCGAGCTAGTGGCTTTGTGGGTGACTAACCAGGCTTCCGTGCCTTGGCAAATGGCATGGGTGGCCTAGTGAGGCCACTCGCCTCCACCCCTTCTCCCCTTCACGGTAGCAAGCATCCAATGTGGCAGGGCGAGGCCACACATCAGGTAAGTGCATTGTGAATGAGCTTAGAGTAAAGTGTGCCCTCTCCAGCTCTCCTAAAATTTGCCATCATGATGTGAGGATTTTCTTTTGTTTAGTACACTACTCCCTCAGTCCCTAATTAGTGCATGTTTTGGATTTAAATTTTGTTCCAAAATAAATTCATTTAATACTATTTTTTTTCTTCAACCACTCTTTATTTAAATTTCTGACCATCTTATCTTAACCACCCTTTGACTTCTAACCACCTCTTATTTAACGAAAAACATATAGTAATTTGTATTTTATAAACTAGAAATGTACTTGTTTAGGGACCGAGGTAACACTTGAATTACACGAAGGATATTGTGTAATTGATTTTTCTTATGTGAAATTCTGCACTCCAAATATCCTTGTCTATACGGGGTGTGTGGACTCCTTGGCGTCAATTTGTTGTCTATATTGCTTAATTTCAGACCTACCCACGGTATACAGATGCACACTGTTGGTGACGTGGACCGGAGAATCAGCAGTCAAAAGTAATGGCGGCTGAATCTACTCTGAATCCTCTGTTTCTCTGCATTTGGAGGACCTATTTCAGCTGAAATGAGTACTGGTGGGAAGGGATACAACATCCAACAACCCACTCGTCAGAGTTTTACATGCTGATTCTTTTTCTGAAGGACTATAACTGCCTTGCCTACCCCAAGGCTTATCAAGAACAGTAGCACCAGCCTGACTCAGTAATGCATTGATACAGTGGCCTAAACTGACCAAGAAGTATGCAAGTAGCCAAGTAGTAAGAGTCCGTTTGGAAGAACCTATGGATGATAAATTAAACTGTCACAAGTGAATGGTTTAAAAATTAGAAAGTTGATAAGTCGAATGCATGGCATTTAACCTGTTTTCAGTGTTCAAATGACTTTGACTACTCTCTGATTTATATTACTTGTTATTCTAGTTTTGTCGTAAGTTACACATTTGTACTTTCTCCGTCTTAAAATAAAAAAAACTTAGTACTAGCATGTGCCATATCCAGTACTAGGTTTTTTATTTTGAGATGAAAGGAGTATATTTGACCATCAATTTAAAAATCCATAACTTTAACATCATTTGATTTATTCTTTTTAGATTCACGATGAGAAATACTTTCATAATATATAATTTGTATGTTGAACCATACGAATTTCTAAAAATTGATGATCAAATATAGAAATGTTTAATAGAACACAAAACTAGAATAATAAGTAACTTGAAACGGATAGAGTATATGTTATTCTTTTAGAATAGGTTTATAAAATCTAGCAAGTATGTTCATGATAATACTTTTTAAGATAAATTTACATATATCATTTTTATATTTTCAAATTATAAGTTTGTTGAAACATATTGATAGTCAGTTTTAAGGACTTGTTTGGTTTGAAGGATTTTTAGAGGAAAAGTGGAGGATTCAAATTCCTATAGAAATTGATACTATTCACACATTTGAAATGGATGATTGGGGTGTAGGAAAAGTAGAGGAAATTTTCCTTGGCCATAAATTCTCCCATAGGAAAAACATAGGGTTTTAAACGTCCACTATAACCTATTTTTTTCTTTTCCTTTGCAATCAATGCTCAAAACTTCAAGTGACTATAATTTAAGAATAACATGAGTAAAGTTTGTTCTATTTAATGTGATTGCTTAGAAAGATCTCTATGTCTAGCTAATTCTTGTGCTCCAAACACCATGTTTTATTTTTTTCCTGTCTTCAAACCATCTGTTTTTCACGTACATTCTATCATATTTTTGTATTTTCTCTACTAATTTGTTTTTCAAATCCTATGTTCCAAAGCAGTGGCGGCTCCAAGGGATTTTAGCCCAAATGAACCCCCCACCACCAAAACTATACATGCCCACAAGCCAAAACTAGCCCAACAGCACAAGTCTTCTCCAACTTGCCAAGTTATGTGTGTGATTTTAATCTGTTTTGCAGATTGTAGTCTGTAGAGTAGAAATATCTAATATCTATTACTAGTAATATGCTGTGCTAATGCTATGACGATGTTTTATTTTTATAAATAAAACAAATAAAAAAGACAATATGTGTTTTGACATTCAACCATACAATGAGATAGAATAGATTTCAGATTAACAAAAAAAAGATAAGTTATTACACATCTCGCCATAACTTGACTAACACTTGAAAGGATCAAAGTAAGGGAGTTATGTATTTTAGTGGCTTTCACAAAAATTCCGCTATCTAACTAAAAGGAAAAAAACTCCATTGAAGAAAAGAACACCAGTCTCTACACATTAGCTTCATATTGTCCACAATAACATTAAAATGTAACCTCTCAATCTGCAATTCACAATAACTTCAAGTTTAGATAGATATTTTGAGCTACATTTGAAAATAAAAACCAACCCAAAGCCATCACCATCTAGAGAAAAATTGAGAAGCCAGGAACACCAAAATACTCGAAAAATCAAGCGCTAGTTGTTGAAACCTTGCTATATTAGTATGGATTAACAACTCATATGCTGGGGGCACCTCGCTAGCTGTTGGCGATGTCAAAAGGAGTCACCAGTTGCTGATAATCTTGGGGCTGCAGAAAACATAAAATGCATAGCTCCATCAAAACATGTTGTTATAGTATCCTTTATTAAAAAATGCAATCTGCCAACAATCTTGATATTCAACAGTAACAACGGTAACACTTGCATGGGTTTAGCATCGTTCGCTGGATATCTCAGGGTCGAAGTGTTAATAATTTGTAGGCATGAAATCCAAGCTTGATCAAGTGTTAATACCTCTAAAATCAAGAACAACACAGGAACAAAAGAAAAGAAACAATGTTGGGGCAACACTATTTATGCACAAGTTAACTGGCATAAAGGATTATAGGACATTACAATAAACAAAGTAAGGTGCAGGAGCAAATGTATTTTGAGAATAAACTTAGATTTGCTCCTTGGAATTTTACCATGCACCTAGAGGGTATCTATTAAAGAGAGAAATTTCACCGCTGCCACCCCAATCATTTCTTCTTTTCCTTACCCCAGACGCTCCCAGCGCGGCGTAGGCCTTGATGTGGGCCTGGATACCGCCGCTGCCACCGGAGTCGCAGCCAGCACCGTTAGAACGTTCGTCCATGTCATCTCGCGTGCCGACATGGCAAGCTTGTACCGGCAGGCTGTTGGCAGATGGTGCGGCCACAGTGGTGGGGATCATGCGACTTGGAGTTAAATCAACTGCTTCTAGTTCTTATCCCCATTAATTCAAATTGCAATTATTTTTCTCGAAATAAATGTGATATAAAAAGTTTGAAACTCACAGTCCAATTGCTTACAAGTTTTCCTGCAAAACTGTAAAAGGATATGCAATTAGGAAAAGCTGCAGAAATCTACAAAGCTAACCTGAAGTAATGTAAAAACCATGCTCAAAGCCGCTGTGCAAAAATTAAAAAAACAGTATGTTGTGCAGCCCTCTAATTTTACGAAGGTTTACTTCAGCAAAAGTTAGAAGAAAGATGCAGACCATAGGAGGGCTTACCTCAGCAAAATTAGAAGAAACAACTTCAGCTGCAATCATTCTTCAGAAATTATACTAATTCTCATATACATTGTAATTAACATTGCTCTAGCAGAAAATGCAAATTAACCATTTTTTTGTAAATCTCCTTCGAGGAAGAAAATAACTTGAGCTATGATCTTCCTTCAAGAAGTTATACGCATATAGCTTGAGCTATGAACATCATATACATTAATGCCTACATGTGTGTCATCCATTTTTTTATAAATCCACTAACAGATAGTCAAATATTCAGGCTATAATAATGGATTCATCCATAGGCTCCTTACATCTACACAAAAATTAAAATAACCAAAATAAGAAATACCTGCTGGCATGCTGCAGCTCGCTGATGTCCTGCCTAGGTCTGCTGGTGGCAGTTACTTAGAGATTGTGGGCGTTCAGGAGCGGAAGAACCCTGAAAAACCCAAACGCTCAGACAGAGGTGAAAATTGAAGACAAACAAAAGAAATCAGGCAGTCTACCTAGAGAAACCTGATGGCCGTGTATTTCTGACCGCTGGATGGGTCAAGTTGGTGGAGGATAATTTTTTTAGGGAATATGAGTTCCTTCTCTTCAGATATGATCAGAACATGCATTTCATGGTTTTGCCGTTTGGTCTGAATGCTCGTGAGAAAGTATTTCAGTTTTCAGAAAGTCCAGAAGGAAACCTTCCATGTGATAGACTAACAGAGGCAGCCAGTACTGTATATATGGTTTATATTGTGATCATGGCTATAGAGGCAATATTCGATCATGTAACATGAGTACAAGTCAGTAATCGAAATTATTAATAAAGCCCTTCATATTACTTCTTTTCCATTATCATATAACCTGACATTAAAGATATATACAGAAGGCACTTACGAAAAGAAGCAGAACTAATATTGTGACAATTGGTACACCTACTTGGTGTCGTTATTCTGTTGCCCAGGCACCAAGTAAAAAAACAATTGGTAAATGTCTATTACTGTTGATAAAAGGAGCATTCACATTGGTTTGTACAATTGTAAACTATTTTTTTGCATGATCATGAAAGGGTAGTCATTTATTCTAATTCAGACATAGAAAAGCAATAGCTACACAAGGGTGCTCATAGCCACAAAAGGGTCCTAGGCCTCCCAGCTGCCTTTCCATGGATCTGTGCTAAAAGAAATAGAGTCAATCCAGTTCAGTTAGAAGGAACACATGGAGTTCAGTAGAAAACATTCTAAAAATTAAATGCAAATCTTATAATTCCTATACCTCAAGGACAACATGTTAACCTGTTGATCTCAAAAGTAGTGAACTAGGAAACAAAGGGGAAAGTTCATCGGTCGTTGAATTACTCATGCCTTTTGATAAAAATCACAATCAGAGGATTCGAAAAGAAAGGGATAATGTAGTCAGAGAAAAAATTCTCACCGGCACTTACATGCTTACACGCAGTTCAGATGGAGATAGCAGCAGATTGATTATGCAGAACGCACGAATCACCTATATGACAAAAGGAACACCTGAGAATTAATGGTTTTAAATATCGCACCACATCATGAGCTAACATAATAACATTAACACTAATAACCAAGTTAAGTGATAGATCAGCCAAAAGAAAGCTTAGTGTTTGATAGATATACAAAGATAACTTGAAGAAATATAAATATTTTTTGGTCATGGGGGCACAAGCCTACCATCATAAGCATTAGTCTGTTGAGATAATCAGTTAAATAAATAATTCATGGGTGTAAAACACAAACACAAAATATTTTTTAAGACTAAATACAAAATCATGAATCAAGCTTGTTGTCCAACCAAGGACAAACAAGCTGGGAATTTTATAAGGCAGAAAGAAACATGTGCAATGCACTAACCTCTTGTCATGCCATGCAAGCGTCCATGCATCTCTTGTTACTTCTTCGGTACCAACTCCATTGCTTTGTAGCATGTCCCCAATCATATAGCAATCAGATAACCATATTTATTCCCAAATCTGATTTTTTTTTTGACAAATGAGAATATAACAAGAAGGCAAAAGAGGCACTTGAAGTTTCTGTTGGCAATCCAATGGAGAGCGGTGGCCAACTTAGAAGTTCGAACTTCATGGTTGTAGAATTCTTTAGATGATCAATGTGGTAACACTGGTGTATTGCTATCTGCTCTCCACTGCTTTCATTGCCCGTTTGTGTCAAAATGAAGTCACCCTATGGCGAGGAGAACCAAATTGTTTTGTAGATGATATCATAGACCTATAGTTGCAATGGATAATATTGCGCTTAATAAGAATTCCATCGATCACTTACCGTAATGTGCAAATGGGAACCTAAAACATCGTTAGCCAATATGCCCATAGGAACGGAAAAGGGAGTGTGATATTGATCTTGACCATGTCGTGAGGTTTAGGTGAAGGCAGAGGCGGCTGCAACTCCTTCAAAGCTAAGGTAGCTTCTTGGCAACATCCTAAATTTGTAGTGCGACGGTAGGGATGGAGAGATCCTGTTTAGCAAAGAGAGGGAAGCAAGGTTTATGTCGATGCTTTATATCGGCAATAATAATATAGGGCTACTTGTGAGACCTAAACTTGATAGACTACAAAGGAACACAAAACAATTTATCCTGGTTCAGGCCCTCGAGGTGAGGTAATACCCTACTTCCGGCTGTCAGGGGGCACCTCGTCTCTCCTTATATACCGAGGAGGCAAGGTTACAAAGTAGAAATCCCAGTCGGACTTGACCAAGGGATCTTCTTCTAGGAATACAACGTACCCGACTAGGACTATATCCCTTTTTTTTATCGTACAAGGTAATATTCACCAAGTCCCGTTGCATCTCTAATTATAGGATTGGGCCTATCCTCTGTCTGAGTGGTTAGAAAGCTTCTCATAAGGTACTCAGGGCCTATGGCCTCCACAGTAACCCCTGAGATCTTCATAGTTGAGTCACAGCTGGTGCCGAGTGTTCATCCTCCTTGGTGAAGATTTTTTGAGTGCCTTGCTCCTGAGTACTCATCGTCCGAGTGCTTCTTCTCCAAGTCCCGCTTTATATCATTGACAACGAGGCTATCAAGGGCTTCATAGAAAAATATGAATAGTGTGCCCCAAATATGCGCACCTATTAGGTGTAGCCCCTCGACTTTGTACTTAATTGTGAAACAATTAAACATAAAGTCAAAGATCTTTAACCTTCAAGTCTTTTCCGAGTGGTATATTTCTCAGAAATTGGACTCTTCAGCATCATATCAGCTGGAGATATTTTTGGTCAAGGCAATTTTGGCTAAACATGTAAGCCAAGTACCACTTCATGGATTTTTACCCAATATGTGGTGAGGTGTTCTTGAGAGATACCTGCATCCCTAATTTTAATGGAGACCAGTTATTGATTCTTACAGGATATATCCTCAATACTTGTCAGATAATTTAGATATCTGAACACATGTGTCCAGCAATTAGGCTTAATATGAAGCATATTTGATTATTTTGATCAGTTTCTATAAAATAGCATCTGTACTGTGATTTTAACATAGTCAGCGATCAGCCCAGTAGGACATACTATTTAGAAACTCATATCTTATGGCCCATTACCAAGCTAGTCGGCCTAAACCCACCTACTCGGCATAGGACTTATAAAGCGGCAGGAGAGAAGAAAGATTCCTCTTTCTTCCCCACTCTGCTAAATCGCTTCAGCTCCTGAAACCGCGCCCAAATTTCGTACTCTCCGCCTCGCTAGGGTTCACTGCTACTCGAGCTCCCGGCTTGAAACCCACCAGGCTCCATTTCCCAGCGTCGATTCCCAGTGCCCTAGAGCTTCTCCGCCCAGTTCCTCATCTCCTGCAATGCTGAGGGCCCCCTTCGAGATCCCCGACATGTCGTTCGGAGTTTGGCTAGCGTCGGAGTGCAGCACAGTGAAGCTGTGGATTTTGGAGAAGAAGATGATTCTGCAGCAACAAGAAACCATCAACTGGCGTCCAGCTGTGATGCCCAGAATTTCCATCCAAAATTCTAGAGTTTTATTGTCTGAAAATCCTTGTCCAGGAATCAACCGAGGCACACATGACATAGTTGATAATCAAAGTAATTGTTTACATATCGAAAGTATTTATTATAGAGGCGAATGGTACCTCACAAAATAATAAAATTCTAGCAGTGGTAAATAATACTAAGAAATGCGACGAAACCCACTCCATGAGCTTGATCGGGACTCCCGCTTAATCCTCCAAGAAATCCTCCTCGCTGAAGTACTCCTCTGAATGATGATTGTTGATTGCAAGGTTAGTACATGAAATACTCTGCAAGCTACACAGCAAATATGCAAGTGCACAGGATAACAAAGGATGGCATAATAGGGCTCAAATTTGCATAAAAGCATTTAATAAAACATTTAAGAGAGTAATAAGAATTAATTATTAAACCATATTAGTCAACACTATACCGCTCATCAAAATGGTATAGGCCCAACCACTCCAACTTGGAGCTAAACAAATTTCACCATTTAACAGTCAAGTTTAAGTAAAGTGGGACTAATCACAGAAAACATTGCTAGGCCCGCCCTTAACCGTGGGCATGGCTATTCGAATAGTTTTACTCTGGCCAGAGGTGTACCAATTTACCCACAAGACACAACTTCACAACACATCACTGCGCGTCTTAATACCACCACGGTATCTCGGAAAGAAATTGTGACAAGACCCTCCATGTAACCCGCACAACAAGAGTGACACCCGTTGAACCACTAGTCTCCGGTAGGGTTGATTAGGTTCAACAAGAGTGTTGCTTCGCAATAAGTAATCCGCGAACTGGTCCTTAACTGTCATGAACACCGCTAGCAACAATCACAACCCTGGTGCTCGCAACCCACCTTTAATCAAGTTTTAGTGGACCATTCAATTATCCTCGTACTACCACCGTCGTAAATGAAATCATCATTTCATGTGAACTAAATATTATAGTTGAAGTTAATGTTACAGCCTAGAAGTTATTCTATAGTTTGCTAAGCATGGCTAAGCAAAGTCCTAGAGGTAATCTAGCTAACAAATAAATAAAGCTAGCTAGTCACATTTATCCCATAGGTACAACATCCAGTAATCAAGTCAAAGGGGCCATAAACAAGGATTTGAGTTTCCCTTTACCGATGACATTCCAAAATAAATGCAGAGTTGAAGGGAAAAATATAGCTTTAAACATAGGGACAACATGCTCAAAGGTATTGAGGAATATATGTGACTTACCTTGCTGCTCCTCACAAGCCTCAGAACTCTCCTCGAGAAACTGCGGCTCTTCCTAAACGTCGGCGGCTAAAGGAAATAAACAAAAATAAGCAAAACAGTACATCAACACACATGAATAGTACAATATTATATTTTTAATAAGTAGATCTTGATTTTTAGAGAATTTTGCAAGTTGAATCACCCTAAATGGAGTTCAGATGAATTAGTTATGAATTTTAGAAGTTTAAACCCTTTTAAAATCTTTTAAAAAGAATTAAACTGATTTATTGCGTTATTTAGGAATTAATTTAATTCGGAAAAAGGAATTAATTTAATTCGGAAAAAGACATCAGCACAAGAGAGAGAGGGGTGTGCGCCGGTGGCTGACAAGCGTGGCCCACTGGCAGAGAGAGAAAGGGCGCTGGTCTACGATAGACCGGGTCCACCGAGGTCCTCGGGAATCCACAGGACGATCCAATGGTTAGGATTTAATGAAGCCAGATCAGATGGTCTAGATTGATCCAAGATTTTAAGAAAGATCAAAGGCTAGGGCTAGCTAGAGCTCAACCAGGGCGCGGGGAGGCGGCTAGGGCTAGCTAGAGCTCAACCAGGTGCGCAGGATAGCTTCTAGGGGTCTAGGGCTTGCTATTTATAGTGGCGAGGTGGCGAGTCCGGCTCGGATACGGTGGCGGCGGCGGGTTAGGTTAACACCCGGAGTCCCGAAGCTTCATGAGTCCGCGTCGACGTCGATTCCTTCGGTTTCACGCTGCGATACTCGGGGGAAAAGGTCTAGGGGATCAAAACCCCTCAACCAATTGAAAGGAATCTCGACCGGGGCGAGCGGATTGGAGCGGATCTCGTGGCGGTGACGTCGGGCTGAATAGGAGCTCTCCGACCCGAGATCGGAGACGATCCCGACAGGTAGGGCCCACCTATCGGCGAGCGCAGAGGGACATGGGTGGCCACAGGCCGTGGGCTGGCATGCATGCGAGGAGAGGTTGAGTGCACAGTGTTGGGCCAAAAGTGGCCTAGGAACAAGAGAGGGGATTTTAATTTCTTTTTCTTTTATTTTAATGCTGTGATTCAATTTAATTCACCAAAAATACTTCCCTTAATCAAATAAATCCCAAAAAATTCTAGAAAATAGATGATTAAGCAAAGAATTTTATAAAAATATTTCCAAGCCCATTTTGCTATAGATTTTTCTCTATTTTTATTATTTTCACTCTTTGAGGTTTTTAATTTAATTTCTAAAATTCCTTTTTCTCATTTATTTTTATGAGGATAATTTAGGGTGTTACAAACTTACCCCCTTAAATAGAATCTCATCCCGAGATTCGAGAGATCAGGCAAAGAGGTGCGGGTGAGCAGATTTTAATTCATCCTCGTGTTCCCATGTTGTTTCTTCTTCCGAGTGATTACTCCATTGTACTTTGCAAAACCTTATCACGCGATTCTGGGCATTCCTTTCCCTGGTCTCTAGGATACAGATAGGCTTCTCAACGTAGGTCAGATCTTCATGAATCTCGATCTGTTCTAGATCAGCTTCTTCGGCTGGTACTCGTAAACACTTCTTCAACTGAGACACATGGAAGACATCGTGTACCCCTGTCAAGGTGGGAGGCAACTCTAGTTGATAAGCAACTTCTCCTTTCCGTCCTAGTATCTTGTAGGGTCCCACGTAACGTGGTGCCAACTTTCCTTTTGTCTGGAACCGGTGTACTCCCCGGAGTGGTGTGACTCGTAAATAGACATAGTCACCTTCCTCAAAACTGAGGTCCCTTCTGCAGTTGTCCGCATAGCTCTTCTGATGAGACTGGGCTACTCGAAGTCGTTCTTGTATGATCTTCACTTTTTCTTCCGCTTCTTGCAAGATATCCATCCCGTATACCTGACGTTCTCCTGTCTGATCCCAAAGCAGGGGCATGCGGCACTTTCGTCCGTATAGAGCCTCGAACGGGGCCATCTTCAGACTTGCCTGGTAACTGTTGTTGTAGGAAAACTCAGCATACAGCAGGCTCTTGTCCCAACTTCCACTGAAGTCTATGGCACAAGCCCTCAACATATCTTCTAAGATCTGGTTAATCCGCTCGGTCTGACCATCCATCTACAGGTGGTAAGCGGTACTGAAGTTTAACCGGGTGCCCATCTCTTCTTGAAGTCTTTGCCAAAACTTAAAGGTAAACTGACTTCCTCTGTCCGACACAATCTTGCGTGGCACACCGTGCAAACACACAATTTGAGCCATGTATAACTCTGCCAATTTGCTACTGGAGTAAGTTATCTTGACTGGTATGAAGTGGGCTACCTTTGTGAGTCTGTCCACCATGACCCATATAGAATCAAATCCTGACGTAGTCCTTGGTAAACCGGTGATGAAGTCCATCCCTACTTCTTCCCACTTCCATTCAGGGACCTTATGGGGTTGTAACAGTCCTGCTGGCCTCTGATGTTCAGCCTTTACGTGCTAACATATATCACAAACAGCCACATACTCAGCTATTTCCCTTCGCATGCTAGACCACCAAAACTTCTCCTTAAAATCTTGATACATCTTGGTGTTGTGAGGGTGGATGGAGTATTGCGTCCCATGGGCTTCATCCAAGATCAGCCTTTTCAGTTCCTCCTTGTCTGGTACACAGATTCATTCCCCGAACCACACAGTACCTTGTTCATCTTCTAAGAATCCAGTAGCTTTCCCCTTCTTCAATTCTTCTTGATCTCCAAAATATCCGGGTCTTCTTTCTGCACTTCACGGACTTGGTCCACCAAGGTAGGTTGTGCTTCCAAGGCTGCCACAAATCCTTGACTGACTATACCCAGATTTAACCGTTCAAAATCTTCGCACAACTCCAACGGTAACCGCTGACCTTCCAGGGCGTTGCAGTAACTTTTCCGGTTAAGGGCATCAGTCACTACATTGGCTTTCCCTGGGTGATAATGGATTCCAATGTCGTAGTCCTTGATCAACTCTAACCATCTTCGTTGTCTAAGGTTCAGATCTGGCTAAGTAAAAATATACTTCAAACTTTTGTGATCTGTATACACTTCACTGCGATTGCCGATGAGATAGTGTCTCCAAATCTTCAGGGCATGCATCATGGCTACCAATTCCAGATCATAAGTAGGATAATTATTCTCATGAGGCCGTAGCTATCATGAGGCATATGCCACAATATTCCCTTCTTGCATCAGCACACATCCAAAACCTTGCTGAGATGCATCACAGTATACTTGGAATCATTTCTTGGGATCTAGCATGATCAACACAGGTGCGGTTATAAGTTTCTTCTTTAAATCTTGAAAACTCCATTCACACTCTGGTGTCTATGAAAATTTTACATCCCTATGGAGTAAACGGGCCATAGGCTTCACAATTTTGGAAAAATTCTCTGTGAATCGACGATAATATCGCGTCAATCCTAAAACTCCGAATCTCCAAAACCGTTTGCGGCTGGTTCCACTTGGTTACTGACTCCATATTGGTTGGGTCTACCGCAATTCCTCCCACGGTGATGTCATGTCCGAGAAACTTCACTTCCCGAAGCCAAAACTCACACTTACTAAACTTGGCATACAACTGATGTTGCTGAAGGGTCGCCAAAATGATACGAAGATGCTGCTCATGTTCTTCCTTAGTCTTGGAATAGATGAGGATATCATCAATGAAAACCACCACAAACTTATCCAAATATTCCATGAATACTTTATTCATCAAGTTCATGAAGAATGCAGGGGCATTAGTCAATCCGAAAGACATAACCGTACACTCATATAACCCATACCGAGTGGTAAAAGCAGTTTTGGGAATATCTTCCTCCCGAATCCTTAACTGATGATAACCCGAGCAAAAATCTATCTTAGAGAATACTGTGGCTCCTTCTAACTGATCAAATAGATCATCAATCTGAGGTAGCGGGCACTTATTCTTGATAGTGACTATTGAGTGCGTGATAATCAACACACATCCATTGAGTTTCATCTTTCTTTTCCACAAAAATGACTGGCGCCCCCCAAGGCGATGTGCTAGGTCTGACGTAGCCCTTAGCAAGCAACTCTTTAACTTGCTTCTTTTCTTCTACCAACTCATTAGCTCCCATCCTATACGGTCTCTTGTGGATAGGGGCGGTGCCTGGGGCTAGGTCTATTCTAAACTCAATATCTCTCTTAGGTGGCATTCCAGGTAGGTCATCAGGAAAAACATCTGGATAATCTTGTACTACATGGATGTCGGTTAAGATTGCCTGGTTCAAAGAGATTGGAGAAGATGAGGTAGTGAGGACACGAAAGATCACTTTCTTCCCCAGGCTAGAAGTTAAGGTCACAGTCCTGGTGGCACAATCAATAACTCCCTTGTGCCGGGTTAACCAATCCATCCCTAGGATGACATTAATATCTTTGGATTCTATTAAGAATAGGTTGGCTAGAAAAGAGACTCCCTTAATTTCTATAGTCATGGATGGACCGTAAAGGGTAGTGGGCATCTGACTGCCGGGAGTATTCATCACCATGGTGTTCCTCATCCTTTCTATGGGTATCCCATTATTATTAGCAAACCTCATTGACATAAAGGAGTGTGTAGCACCAGAATTGAACAATACTATAGCAGGAACTGAGTTAATAGGGAACATACCCAAAACGACGTCCGGTGCAGTTTGAGCTTCCTCAGCAGTGACGTGGTTTACCCAAGCTTTGACCACGCTCATGGAGTTCTGTCTCGGTGCGGCTTGCCTGGTGTGTTTGGGCTTAGGGCACTGATTGGAAAAGTGCCCCGGGTCTCCACAGTTGAAACAAATCAATGGCTTCCCCCCAACTTCCTTCTTGACAGGCTGGTTGGTTGCTGGGGCTGTGACTGGCTGAGGGGGAGGATGGTTTGCTCCAGCGTTGCTGCCAGTGGTGTTGGGGTAGAGCTGGCGCTGCGGGCGAGGTGCCTATGAAGATCTATCTTGCTGGGTCTAGGACGGTCCTGCAACACGCGGCCTCTGACTAGGGGATTGCTGTGCCCGGAAACTTGCCATCCTACATTTCCTTTGCTCTATTCGGTTGTGTTTGTCTTCCTGGCGAATGGCTTTGTCCACCAGTTTCTGGAAATCTGAGTAGTCACCGTAGAGTAGTTGAACTGAGAGTTCATCATGCAATCCATCCAGAAACTTCTCTTGTCGGTTGGCATCAGTGCTAACATCCTCTAGTGCATAGTGGGCAAGACGGTTGAACTCATAAAGAAACTTGGTCACCGATCGGTTCCCCTGCTTTAGTGCCCAAAACTCACGCTTCTTTAGTGCCACTACTCCGGCAGGGATATGCGTCTTCTTAAAAGCGGCGGCGAACTCAGCCCAAGTGATAGGCTGTCCATCAGTTCGGTTAGCTCTGAAATGATCCCACCATTTAGACGCAGGACCATGTAGCTGGTGTGACGCGAAAGAGACCTTCTCTTGGTCTGTGCATTGTAAGAGGTCCAATTTCTTCTCAACAGGATGCAGCCAATCCCCCGCTTCCACAGGATTAGTTGTACTAGTGAAAGTAGGAGGCCTCACTTGCAAAAACTCTGTGAGCTTGTTCTGCGGTGGAGGAGGAGGCGCTTGCTGTTGAGCCTGATTCTACTGGTTTTGCATCTGTTGAAATATCATGTTCATCAGCTGCGTTTGGTTTGCCAAGACCTGGGCAATGGAAAGATTGTCATCTTGATGCGGCGGTCTGTTTGGTGCACCTCCGCGATTGTTGTTCCCAACATTACCATCCTGGTTGCTTCCATTATGCGTGTTCACCATCTGTAGAGCAAAGACGAGAAGAAGAGAAAGAGCCCTTGAGACGGATTTCATATTACTTAAACTTTCACTTTTATTGCTCTGAACTGAGTGATTAACATTTATGTAGGTTACTCTCACACCATCAAGCAACTCCTAACTTAAAAATTTACATCACCACCCTCTGACATAAACTATCGACTAAACCCCACACACATAAGCATTTCCTAATCACACAACTGCTAACACAACGATCTAAGTTAACTTATGCTAAGGTGCTACTAAGGCTTCTCAACAGGGTGAAGGACTTCTTCTGGCGTCCGAGTTGTGTCCCGATTCCTCTTCATCTTCTTGAGTATCACCCCACTCCACTTCAGAGTGAGTGCGAGCTCCACTGTCTTCTAACCCTTCTGAAGGTGTGCTGGCTTCTGATTCCTCGGAGTCTTCTTCTGCATCCTCAACATAAGCCACTGGTGGAACTACCCGAAGTGGGACCTGGTCGTTCAATAAACGGGTTCTTGGTGCTAGCTGAATCCGGGGTGGAAGACGAACCCTCTTCCTTGTAGTGGTGCGGATCTTGGCTCCTTCAGGGTGTGCTTCTCCTTTGGCCAGGGCCAACTCTTGCTTCAACCGGTCCACTTGGTTCTGCAGCCTACAAATCTTGGTGCGGTTCTCATTCTCCTATTCATGAGATGTGATCACCACATCAGCCCAAGCGTTGTCCATGGCACTCAACATCCTGACAAGTCGTTGAGTAGTTGCACTGTTCTCTGCTCTTGGGTTCTGGTAACTGCTAAATCGCTTCAGCTCCCGAAACTGCGCCCAAATTTCGCGCTCTCTGCCTCGCTAGGGTTTACTGTTGCTCGAGCTCTCGGCTTGAAACCCGCCAAGCTCTATTTCCCAGCATTGATTCCTAGTGCCCTAGAGCTTCTCCACCCAGTTCCTCATCTCCTGCAATGCTGAGGGCCCCCTTCGAGATCCCCGACTTGTAGTCTGGAGTTTGGTCAGCGTCGGACTGCAGCATAGTGAAGCTGCGGACTTTGGAGAAGAAGATGATTCTGCAGCAACAAGAAACCATCAACTGGCATCCAGCTGTCATGCCCAAAATTTCCATCCAAAATTCTAGAGTTTTATTGTGTGAAAATCCTCGTCTAGGAATCAACCGAGGCACATATGACATAGTTGATAATCAAAGTAATTGTTCACATATCGAAAGTATTTATTATAGAGGCGAATGGTACCTCACAAAATAATAAAGTTCTAGCAGCGGTAAATAATACTAAGAAACGCGACGAAACCCACTCCACGAGCTTGACCGAGACTCCCGCTTAATCCTCCAAGAAATCCTCCTCGCTGAAGTACTCCTCTGAATGATGATTGTTGATTACAAGGTGAGTACATGAAATACTCCGCAAGCCACCCAACAAATATGCAAGTGCACAGGATAACAAAGGATGGTATAATAGGGCTCAAATTTGCATAAAAGTATTTAATAAAACATTTAAGAGAGTAATAAAGTATTAATTATTAAATAATATTAGTCAACACTATACCGCTCACCAAAACGGTATAGGCCCAACCACTCCAACCTAGAGCTAACAAATTTCACCATTTAACAGTCAAGTTTAAGTAAAGTGGGACTAATCACAGAAAACATTGCTAGGCCCTGCCTTAACTGTGGGCACGGCTATTCGAATAGTTTTACTCTGGCCAGAGGTGTACCAATTTACCCACAAGACACAACTTCACAACACATCACTGCGTGTCTTAATACCACCACGGTATCTCGGAAAGAAATTATGACAAGACCCTCCATGTAACCCGCACAACAAGAGTGACACCCGTTGAACCACTAGTCTCCGGTAGGGTTGATTAGGTTCCTCGACAGGGAGATGGTCCAACGTCCAAGACATGGACTTATTGACACAGCCATGGTGGTCTTATTGACACAGTCACAACACACCATGGGGCCTCCTGTTGAACGAACTACACTTTGGTTCCCGCCATTACCCATTCTGGCTTGTGGTTAGCATGAGTATTGCTTCACAACAAGTAATCCGTGAACCGGTCCTTAATTGTCACGAGCACTGCTAGCAACAATCACAACCCTGGTGCTCGCAACCCACCTTTAATCAAGTTTTAATGGACCATTACATTATCGTCGTACAACCATCGTCGTAAATGAAATCATCATTTCATGTGAACTAAATATTATAGCTGAAGTTAATGTTACAGCCCAGAAGTTATTCTATAGTTTGCTAAGCATGGTTAAGCAAAGTCCTAGAGGTAATCTAGCTAACAAATAAATAAAGCTAGCTAGTCACATTTATCCCATAGGTACAACATCCAGTAATCAAGTCAAAGGGGCCATAAACAAGGATCTGAGTTTCCCTTTACCGATGACATTCCAAAATAAATGCAGAGTTGAAGGGAAAAATATAGCTTTATACATAGGGACAACATGCTCAAAGGTATTGAGGAATCTGTGTGACTTGCCTTGCTGCTCCTCACAAGCCTTAGAACTCTCCTCGAGAAACTGCGGCTCTTCCTGAACGTCGGCGGCTAAAGGAAATAAACAAAAATAAGCAAACAGTTTCATCAAACACATGAACAGTACAATATTATATTTTTAATGGGTTAGATCTTGATTTTTAAAGAATTTGCAAGTTTGAATCACCCCAAATGGAGTTCGGATGTTCTATATTAGTTTGAATTTTAAAAATTTTAAACCCTTTTAAAAGTTTTTAAAAAGAATTAAACTGATTTATTGCATCATTTAGGAATTAATTTAATTCGGGAAAAGGAATTATGCGTCAGCACAGGGAGAGAGGGGTGTGGGCCGGTGGTGCAAGCGGGCCATTGACAGAGAGAAAGGGCGCTGGTCTACGGTAGACCAAGTCCACCGATCCAACGCTTAGGATTTAATGAAAGCCAGATGGACGGTCTAGATTGATCCAAGATTTTAAGAGAGATCAAAGGCTTAGATCAAATCCTACTCAGATTGGATGGCTGAGATTAGATCGGGCAATCGATGGCTCGGATTAGATCCCGATCAACGAACCCGCGGCCAAGCTGGCGTCTCATGCGGCATCCACGTCGGTGCCACGGCAACTCAGGCGACGGCGGCGGCACGGGAACCAATGTCACCGCGGTGATCGGCGGCACGGTGGACACGCGCGATGTGGGAACGGGTAGAGGGAAACAGAGACAAACCTTACTGTGGTGAAACGACGAGGAACGGCGATGTGAGGCGCCGGCGGTGGGTTCCTAGCGGCGGCGCACTTCGGGTCCTCGGCGGCGATGGCGCTCCGGTGATCTTCGGTGGCTCGGGGGCAGTGGCCTAGCTTCCTTGCACGCTGGCGATGCCCACAGAAGTGGTGGCGAACTCTGGCATCGACTAGGGTGACGACGGCGCTAAGCTGGAGCTCGGTGGCGACGACGAGCGAACCAGGACACGGGGAGGCGGCTAGGGCTAGCTAGAGCTCAACCAGGTGCGTGGGATAGCTTCCAGGGGTCTAGGGCTTGCTATTTATAGCAGCGAGGTGGCGAGTCTGGCTCGGATACGGTGGCGGCGGCGGATTAGGTCAACACCCAGAATCCCGAAGCTTCACGAGTCCACGTCGACATCAATTCCTTCTGTTTCATGCCGCGCTACTCAGGGAAAAGAGGAGGTCTAGTATACTGGGATCAAAACTCAACCAATTGAAAGGAATCTCGACCGGGGTGAGAGGATTGGAGCGGATCTCATGGCGGTGGCTTCAGGCTGAACAGGAGCTCTCTGACCTGAGGTCAAAGACGATCCCGACAAGTGGGGCCGCAGGCTGTGGGCGAGCGCGGAGGGACAAGGGCAGCCACAGGCCGTGGGCCAGCGCGCGCGCGAGGAGAGGTTGAGTGCACAGTGTTGGGCCGAAAGCGGCCTAGGAACTAGAGAGGGGATTTTAATTTTTTTCTTATATTTTAATGCTGTGATTCAATTTAATTCACCAAAAATACTTCCCTTAATCAAATAAATCTGAGAAAATTCTAGAAAATAGATGATTAAGCAAAAGATTTTATAAAATTATTTCCACACCCATTTTGCTATAGATTTTTCTCTGTTTTATTATTTCATCACTCTTTGAGTTTTTATTTAATTTCTAAAATTCTTTTCTCATTTATTTTATATGGGGATAATTTAGCGGTGTTTACACCAGCCGAGGGTGAGTCCGTCCCCGCTCCAAACCCGGGTGAAATCATGGTTTTTACTTCATTCTTTGACTGTGGTCTGGCTCTTCCATCTTCGGATTTTCTCCGCCGCCTCCTTGCCTTCTACCAGATTGAACTGGTGAATCTTAACCTCAACTCCATTCTTGAAATTTTTATCTTTGCCACTTTTTGTGAAGATTTTCTGGGGGTTAAGCCCCATTTCAACCTCTTCCACATTAAGCCCTAGCCATCCAAATCCAAAATCCTAACCATCGGGAGGTAGGCCCTTCAGCTCAGGATGATATGAAGAGGGCTACTCAATGTCCTAAAAACCTCTCTCAAAGTGGACCGAGAGTGGTTTTTACTGCTTGAATCGGACACCCTCTCCCTCCTTTCACAGGCAATCTCATCTGTCTGGAGAGCTGGTCTTACCGTGCATCGTACGAGGAGATGGGGCAGGTCTACTAGCTCTGGAGATGATCGATTACTAAAGGGGAAAGAGTTGACAGTCCCTAGGTGGCAGGATGTTTTCTGAACCGCCGAACCCGACCATGAAGGCAAGAAGCCACTTCGATTCGACTATCAGGGCAAGAATGATAGCCGACGGGAATATCCCGACTTCGTTGACAAAACAAGGTCTGACACTTTGTTAGGCTTCTTGTCAACGGAGTTTTGGAGACCGAAGACGAGGAACGAGCCCCTAACCTACTACAAGGGCAGGCCCCGGCAAAAGGTAACATGCTATGTTACTGTTAATTTGATATCCATCTGTGATGAATGCCATAAACGTTGTCTAGCTCTGTAGCGTGTAATAGATAATATCCAAACATCCACAGGACTGCGAAGAGTTTGATTCTGATTCCCAAGACAGTCGGCCATGGCATCCAGGAAGGCGCCCAGCCAGCCCTCAGCCGCCCACCCAGCCCCCAAGAGGCTGGGAAAAGACCCAGCAAGACTAGGCAGCAAAAGCGTGCCAAGTAGGCACCAGTAGCCTAAAGATCAGGACACCTGCCCTAGGCCTCCCAACCCCAGGAGTGCTGTCACAGACTGCCTTTAAGAGTGCTGCTACCCCCTAGTCGGCTGCGTCAGGCACAGCAAGCCGACTAGGCAAGGCTCGCCTCTGCCAACTGCCGCGCCGATAAGCCCGATAGTCGGCAATTCTCCACTGCCGAGCAGGCTATCTAGCCCCTCACCGATTTCCTCCGCCCCCAGCGCACCAGGGTGGAAATTTAAAAATTCCAAGAGGTATGAAAATTCGATCTTGAAGAAAATCTGGAGAATCTTGCAATATCTGAATGTTGTATAATTTCTACAGGAAGCCAAGTACGCTGAACCCGAAGGGGCAATGCCACCAACCCCGTGGTCTAACCCGTCTGACTGAACTGACAGTCGTACCACAGACTGAGCCGGAGGTCGTCCCAGCCCCTGAAGCTAAGGTGATCCCATCAGTCGAGCCACAATCATCGCCATGTTGGGACGTCGCTGTCGAAGCCGCAGTCCCTGAGCTCGCCCAGGAAGCCATGCCACCAGTCGAGCCAAGGCCTAGTACTCCATCGCCTCTGCTGTCGTCATCTTCTGATGAGGGCAACTCCCCAGACTCGAAACTCCCCCGCAGAACTTTCCCTGGACATTTTATTGGGTTATTCCAGAGGGGGAAGCGGAAAGCTTCGAGCATGACGAGCAGGCGGCCCAGAGAGAAAGAGTCAACTTGATGTACGCCGCCATCGCCGCGTCAAAGGGGATCCAGGTACATAGTCGATCTTGTTGTGTTTGTTGATTGGCAATTCCTCAGAATTTTGCATCCTTGTTGTTTGTTTTGCTTGACTTCAATACTTCTTGAGATGGGCAAAGTCCTGACCAAACTCGCCCCTCAGCTTACTCAACTCCAACAGCTTCAGACTGCCAAGGAAAACCTGGAGAGATCCAGCAAGGAGAGGGAGGAGTGGCTAAGGGGGTCGGTGGACAAGCTCAGGGATGAAAACTGGGCTCAGGCTGGGACAATCAGAAGTAAGTTCTCCTTTTGCCCGAGTGACCTCAAATGAATCTTCCTGCATTATTGAGTCCTGAATGTCTTCTTGCCGTAGCCCTCGAGTCAAATCTTAGTGCTAGTCCCAGGAGATCGAGCACCTGAAAAAGGAATTGAAAGAGCTCGAGAAGGCTAAGTTGAATGTGGACACCGACTATGTGAGTCACTCGTCCCAGGAGATCGAGCACCTGAAAAAGGAATTGGTTTGCTGACATTCTTGTCTATGTGTAAACAGCTTTCAAGGCCAACTCACAGATCCAATTCGGTGCCTTTGCAGAGGAGATAAAGGTCACAAAGGAATCGCGGCAGATCATTGTTGACTCCGTGAAGACCTTGCTTGACATCATGCAGCCGCACCAGGTCAGATCCAGCTCCAACTCAATTGGTCAAGTAGCAGAACACCTCGAGGAAGCTCTAGAGATATTAAAGAAGTACTCGGATGAGCGCGTCGCTGTCGGGATTGCCCAGGCCTTGGCCATGACCAAGTCTCTCTATCCCCGGGTAGATATTGAGGCTGTTGGTGAAGGCTTTGCCGAAGGGACTACTCCAGAGCAGGGCTTGGAGCTGATCAACTAGGTTAGGGCAACTGCAGAAGCTATAGCCAAGGACCTATCGATGTAGACAGAAATATTTATGTAGTTGGTGTTCACCAAAAACAATACGTGAATGTTGTAAATATTTTTGCTATTTGTTGCTAAGTCTTGCCGCGTACTTGCTGCTTCTGAGCCATCATTAGCTTTACCCGACTAGATAGTTCACACCGAGTGAATTGAGATTAACTTAATAAAAATCATTGACCTCTCAGGACTATACTCGGGAAAACTTAACGTAGTCGTTGTAAAGCTTCATGACTTAGATAAAACAAGCTCAGATTTTATTAACGACAACAGGCATGTATTAACATGTAGCCCCCGACTCACTACTCGGTTGGAACAAGTGATGTAATGAGTCAGGGTAACTAACTTTATGTGTACAAAAGGAGTACAAAACTCAGGTATAGAAAGGACGTAGCTGTTCTATATTCATGAGTTATTGATTAGGACGTTGTCTTCTGTCTTCAGTCGGTAGGCACCCGGATGTGTCACCTCAGCGATTATGAACGGCCCCTCTAAAAGTGAGATAATTTATGCCTGTCTTTGGTGGTTTAGATTTTTCTCAAAACGAGATCTTCCACCGAAAAGGCGTGGCCACGAACATTCCGACTGTGATAACGGCGCAGGCCTTGAAGATACCTTGTCGATTGGATAGTTGCGATGTCCCTTGCTTCCTCCAATGATCTAGTTCGACAGTCAGTTTTCCACTGATTTTGCATTTGAGTAGGCCCAGACTCGTGGTGAGCCGAACTCCAACTCGGTTGGTAACACAGCCTCAGCACCATAGACTAGGAAGAAAAGGGATTGCCCAGTTGCCCGACTAACTGTGGTTCTTAAAGACCAGAGAACAGATGGAAGCTCTTGCACCCACCGCCCTCCATATGGTTTTAGTCGGTCGAACACCCTAGTCTTGATACCTTGTAAGACCATGTCATTGGCATGCTCAACCTGCCCATTACTTCATGGGTGTGTCACAGAAGCATAACAGATCTTGATGCTGAAGTCATCACAGAAATCTTGAAAAACGCCGCTAGTGAACTGAGTGCTGTTGTCCATTATAATGTAGTTGGGAACTCCAAATCGATATATAATACTCATGATGAAGTCCTTTGCCCTTGCCGCTGTTATGGTAGCAACGGGTTTTGCCTCGATCCACTTTGTGAATTTATCCACTGCGATGAACAAGTGTGTGAACCCCCTTGGCGCTCTTTTGAACGGCTCGACCATGTCAAGCCCCCAAATTGCAAAGGGCCAAGAGATTGGAATTGTTTGTAGTTCTTGAGCTGGAAGATGTGTTTGCCGGGCGAAGAACTGGCATCCCTCACATGTCCGAACTATATCTTTAGCGTCTGTAACCGTAGTCATCCAGAAGAAACCTTGTCTGTAAGCCTTTCCGACTAACGGCCTTGATGCAGTGTGGTTGCCACAAATGTCCAAGTGGATGGACTGCAGTGTCTGCTTGCTCTCCTCAGGTGTGACGTAGCGCATGAGGACTCCGGATGCGCTTCTATGATAAAGGTCTTCACCGGCTACGAGAAAACTTTTGCTTCGACGTTTGATTCGCTCGGCCTCATTGCGATCATCTGGGAGCTCGTCTTCCTGGAGAAACCTGATGATTGGAGTCCGCCAATCTTGAGAGATGATTAGTACTTCATTTGTTGCTGGGGTAGGTTCGCCCCCGACTGCTCGAGTACTGATTTTTTCTTGATTGATAGCTCCAATAGTTGCTTGACAAAGATTCTAATCAGGGCCACTTCTCGTTTGGATCCCATGTTGGCTAATTTGTTTGCAGCTTCGTTATATTGGCGCAGCACATGTGTAATCTCCAGCCCATCAAACTTGTTTTCCAGCTTACGTACCTCCTGACATAAACCGCCATGTTGTTGTCCAGACAAGTCCAGTCTTTCATGACCTGGTTCACCATGAGTTGAGAATCCCCGTGCACTACCAGTCGGCGAATGCCAAGTGATATGGCGACGCAGAGCCCGTGGATGAGTACCTTGTACTCGGTGACGTTGTGGGATGATAGAAAGTGTATTTGAAAGACGTATTTCAATTTTTCTCCGGTGGGTGACGTCAGGACGATGCCAGCCCCGGCTCCGCCAATCCATGGAGAACCGCCGAAGTACATTGTCCAGTATTCAAGCTTGTCTGTTGGTGTAGCTGTCTGAACCTCTGTCCACTCAGCCACGAAGTCGGCCAGTGCTTGTGACTTGATTGCTGTCTGAGGTTGAAAGACAATGTCAAACGCCATCAGCTCGAGCGCCCATTTAGCGATTCTACCAGTGGCCTTGTGATTGTGCAGGACGTCCCGAAGTGGATACGATGTGACGATTGTGACTTGATGCGACTGGAAATAGTGCACCAACTTTCGGACAGTTACGAGTAAGCCATAGAGCAGCTTCTGGATTTGGAGATATCTTATCTTGGAGTCGGCTAGGACTTCGCTTACGAAGTAGACTGGCCTCTGTACTTTTTGTATGTGCCTAGGCTCTGCCCGCTATATGACCAACACCGTGCTGACTACCAGATAGGTTGCCGCCAGATACATCATGAGTGGTTTTTGGGGCATAGGTGATGCCAACATGGGTGGTGATGTGAGAAACTTCTTGAAGTCTTCGAAGGCTTGTTGGGCTTCTGGCATCCATTGAAAATTGTCGACTTTCTTCAGTAATTTGAAAAAGGGTATGCCCCGTTCGTCGAGTCAAGAAACGAATCGGCTGAGTGCCGCCATACAGCCAGTCAGCTTCTTTACGTCTTTCTGACTAGTTGGGGGTGCCATGTTCATGATAGTGTTGACTTTCTCTAGATTAGACTTGACGCCATGCTATGATATAATGAAGCCGAGTAATTTTCCCAAAGGTACTCTGAAAACATACTTCTCGGGGTTCAACTTCATCTTGAATCTCCGAAGGCTTTGAAAAGTTTCTTCTAAGTCGCCGATGAGGTCTTCCTTGAGTTTGGTCTTGATTACCACGTCATCGACATATGCCTCCATATTGCACCCGAGTTGAGTGTGAAGACATCGCTGAATAGCGTGTTGATATGTTGTGCCAGGGTTTTTCAACCCGAACGGCATAGTGACATAGCAGTATGCTCCGAATGGCTTGATAAAATAAGTCTTTAGGCAGTCCTCCTCCTTTAGGCTGATTTGATGATATCCCGAGTAGCAGTCGAGAAAACTGAGCAACTCGCACCCCATAGTGGAGTTGACCACCTGATCTATCCTGGTTAGACCAAATGGATCCTTGCGGCACACCTTGTTTAAGTTGGTATAGTCGATGCACATGCCCTATTTACTGTTCTTCTTCCGGACCAGGACTGGGTTTGCCAGGCAATTCGGGTGATAGACCTCTTTGTTGAACCCGGCTGTGAGGAGCTTGGTTATCTCCTCCTAAATAGCATCTTTGCGGTCTTGTGCGAAGCACTGCAGTCGTTGTTTGACTGGTTTGGCGTTCAGCTTGACGCTGAGGGAATGCTCGATCACCTCCCTTGGTACACCAGGCATGTCGGAAGGTTTCCAAGCAAAAATATCCCTGTTCGCCTAGAGGAAGGTGACGAGCATGTCTTCCTATTTGGGGTCGAGTCTGGTCCCGACAAGCGCTGTCTTGGTGGGATCGGAAGGGTCCAGAGGGATCTTCTTTGTTTTTGAATCTGCCGAAATTCCCAACTTTGCTGCTTTCCTTGCCAGAACTTGATCGTCCTTGATTGCTAGTGTTGCAGCTAGTCGAATATTGTTTTGTCCAACTGCTGCCTCTTGGGACTAGGCCAACTCGCAGCTCTCCTTGTCGCAGGTAAAGGCTTGCTTAACATCACTACGCAAGAAAAGTACTCCTGCTAGTCCTGGCATCTTGAGGACCATGCATGTGTAACGGAGACCGCCATGAACTTGACTAGTGCTGGTTGTCCGAGTATAGCATGGTACGCGGTCTTAAAGTCGGCAACCTCGAAGCAAATGTTTTCAGTACAGAAATTCTCCCGCGTGCCAAAAGTAACTGGCAGAGTGATTTGTCCGAGTTGAGTGGAAGAGAGGCCGGGGATTACCCCGTGGAAGGGAGCAGTACTCGGCCATAGCTCAGATCAAGGGATCTTCATCTCGTCGAGTGTTTTGGTGAACAATATGTTGAGAGCGCTTCATCCATTGATGAGAACCTTCCTCAGCTTGATACTCCTTATGACCAGATCTAGGACGAGTGGATAACGCCCTGGATGCGTAACTCGGTCGGGGTGATCTGCGCGGTCAAATGTGGTTGCCATCTCTGACCAGCGCTGTTATTGGGGGGCATCTGTCGAGACTGAGTGGACTTCTCGAGCTGTTAGCTTTTGTTTTCTCTTGGACTCGTATACAGACGGCCCTCCGAAGATATGATTGAGCTCAGCCTGGGGATCTTGGTAGTCGCCGGCTGGGCCCGAGTCTAGCTTGTCCTTGTCTTTGGCATCGCCAGATACTGATGTTTGCTCCGAAGCAAACTTCTTGAGCATGAAGCAGTTCTTAGCCGCGTGCTTCCCCTTTGGGTGGAAAGGGCAAGGCCTGTTCATGTCTTTCTGGTAGTCGTCCGTCCTTGAGGTTCACGACCGACTGCGCTCCACAGCTGCCACGACGTTGTCTGACTTGCGCTTGCGGTTGCTGGACTTAGTTGGGGCTGTGTCGTTTGTGTCTTTCTTGTCCTTCTATCGGGGCACCTTCCTGTCGTCCAGGGCCTCAGCGATCGCATCGGCTGAATTCGCGTACTTGTTGGCCATATCAAATAGAGCTTTGGTAGAAGTTGGAGGCTTCCGAATGAACTTGGTGATGAACGGGGTGTCCTTAACTCCCTTGCGGAAGGCGGTGATGACGACCTCGTCCTTGATCTTTAGGATCGAGTTCCTCTTCTTAGAAAACCTCTTGATGAAATTGCGCAGAGACTCTTTCTTCCTTTGATGGCATTGATATAAGTCGTACTCGGAAGAATGCTTCTCATATGTTCCTTGGAAATTTGCAATGAAGCGTTCTCAGAGTTCTCCCTAGGAGCTGATTGATAGCCTAGGAAGTCCTGTTAGCCATGTCCTCGCTGAGTCGGCTAGGGTGATCGGGAGGTAGTTAGCCATAGCTTTGTGTCACCTTCGGGCTGCGGGGATCGTCAGAGTGTAAACTATAAGCCAGGACTCGGGATTGGTCTTCCCATCGTATTTTTCAATTCCAGTCGGCTTGAAGCTAGATGGCCAGTCGACTTGTTGTAGCTTGTGGGTGAACGCCGGTAGTCCGTCGTCCAGGTGAGGGCTCCGACTCCGACTGCGGCGATGAAACCGCTCATGGTGGAGGCCGAAGCGCTCGTTCTCGTCCTCCAGTCGGTGGCGCTTGTCTTCCTCACGTTCCCGTCATCGACCGTTGATGTCTTGCCGGAGATCGCGTCATAGTCGACCCTAGACATCCCGGTTATCATGGCGGTCATCTGTTGTCGCTGCCGTCGTTCATCTTTTTGATTGCTTGGTGACGTATGGCGCGACTCCGAGCATGGCTGACTGGAACCAGCCGCCCGGCATCGTGCTGAGGCTGATGAGATCACCGTATCAAAAGCCGTCCTGTTGGATGGTATGAGTGTGTATCCTGACTATTGCCGCTGCTGGCATGCTGCAGCGGTAATCATGGCCTTGATCCTTGTAATCGTCAGGGTGGCCTGGTGATCAAGCCCGAACTGCAGAGTGTCCAATAAGGTGGCAGCGGCCACGATGTTCTATTGTGGGGTAACAAAAATGTCATGGTCGCTGACTCGGGTTTGGAGGATCTCCTGTTGAGCAGTGCTCCCAGCCTTCGTAGATTGTCATTACGTGCGTCACGCTCGGCTTGTAGACGTTGTGCTTCTTCCTCCTTTTGTTCACGCAGTCGGTGAGCCTCCTCCTCTTGCTGATCGCGTAGTCGGCGTGCATCTTGAGTGGGGGTTGAGCCCTTGGATGCCGTGAACATTTTGCATGGTGGAGAAAAGCTTGCCTAACTACTGTCTGACTGAGAGTCAGAATCAGAGTAGTTGAGGGGGGTAATTACGACTCCAACCTCCCTAGATCCAATCTCGAGCGACTCTGGGCCGTATCCGAGTCGAACTCCAAGGGATCGAGTCTGCTGCATTAGATGTTGATTGAAGTTATCTGTGGCATTGCCGAGTCCGAACGGGAAGTTGATGATCTCCTCCTCTCTTAGCTCGTACTAGGTCGGCTTGAGGCCAAGTCCGAGTTGAACACCAAAAGAAAGAGTTGTCCTTGAACTCGGACATCTTGGGGATCGTCACAGCATGTCGCCGAAGATTGCTGTGGCGTTGAGTAGGCCGACGGACGCGGAGTCGGCTTGGTATGTGGCAAATCAAATCGAATCCGAGTCGGACAAGGTGAGGTCGCTGAACTTGTCGGCGATGAAGTCGAGGCTCCCAAAGCTAATCGTTTGCCCGGGGAAGAACTTGATGCTGTCGACTCCAGTGGTTGAATCCATCAGGCTTGTCAAAGGTGATCTCGCCGATCCCCTATCTGGCGCGCTAACTATCAATGCTTTATATCGGTAATAATAATATGGGGCTACTCGTGAGACCTAAACTTGATGGACCGCGAAGGAACACGAAATAATTTATCCTGGTTCAGGCCCTCGAGGTGAGGTAATACCCTACTTCCAACTGTTGTGTATTGCTTGAGGTTTCTCTGGTGAGATTCTGTTCTCTGCCCCAAGGGGCACCTCGCCTCTCCTTATATACCGAGGAGGCAAGATTACAAAGTAGAAATCCCAGTCGAACTTGACCAAGGGATCTCCTTTTAGGAATACAATGTACCCGACTAGGACTATATCCCTTTCCTTATCGTACAAGATAATATTCACCGAGTCCCGTTGCATCCCTAATTACAGGATTGGGCCTATCATCTATCCGAGTGGCCAGAAAGCTTCTCATGAGGTACCTAGGGCCCATGGTCTCCACTGTTTATTCTTTGATAAATAAACTGTGAATTTGACAAATCAAAATGGAACCATGAATGGTGGAATGAAGAGTCCACCTGTCATTGTCTACCATGTCTATGGAAGAAGCAGTTGTTCTGTGAGGCATGAAGGTAGTGAGGCATGAAGGCAGTAGATGAACCAGAATTTCAGAAAGGGGAAGAGCCCTTATGGAGGCAAATGATGGAGCCGTACAATGTGTCTCTAAGGCCTGGGGCGGTGGCAGCTTTGGCTCCCTGGCCACCCTGATTAGCGCCAACGCTTGATCCCTTCTTTGTCTGGGTGTCTAGCCAACGACATCATCGATACATTCGTGGTGGTGGAGAGAGAGGCCACTGCAGTAGGTTGAGGCCATGGCAGGAAGTCTGCCCATTGCACTATCCACGGGGTCTTCCTCGAATGGTAGCAGTCGATCAGGGGGTATCTGGCGACAGGCAATTGGACGTTGCCGTTGGTGGTATTAAAGTTGAGCGGCCGGCCGACAAGTCGTGATATGGATGTAGCTTGGTGCGCGACGAGCATGGCACGTCGGCCGTCGGGCTGAGGATGGCTAGGGTGCTCTTCCGGCGGCGTGGATAGGGGTAAGATAGCTGCAATGAATATTTCAGGGAGGACGCGGTGGCCGCGGAGTGAGCGCTTCCTCCATCAGGGAGGACGGTGGTTGCAGCCAGTTCCTAGTGCTAGGGAGGGCGCAACGACAATGAAGCGGGCAGGCAGAATCTGAGCGAGCACTTCCAGG
This sequence comes from Oryza meyeriana var. granulata, assembly GCA_003991445.1. Taxonomy (NCBI): domain Eukaryota; kingdom Viridiplantae; phylum Streptophyta; class Magnoliopsida; order Poales; family Poaceae; genus Oryza; species Oryza meyeriana. The sequence goes on along the minus strand of RYFJ01001200.1, from coordinate 74,989 downwards.
CATCGGGGAGAACGCGCCGGCCAGGGGCAGACACAGTGGTGGAGTAAACGGTGCGGATAACGGCGATGCAGCATGACAGCGACCAGGCGGCGAGGGATCGTCGAGGCGACGGTGCTAGGGTGAGATGGGCGTGGGCGGCACGATGGCGAGTCGGGGCGACGACGTCTTGGCGGTGGAGATTAGTGGCCGCGTGGAGAGGGAGAGAGGATTAGGGATGAGGGGGCGAGATAGAGAGAAGGAGCGGGCACGGGGGTCGGGGTGGGGCAGCGGCACGGGTCGAGGGCTCGAAGTGGGCAGGGTGATCGTATGTGAGGAGGGAGGTGGAGTTAATCAGGATGGTTGGATTTGACGCAGATGATATGGATCGTTGGATTTATCCTGTAATAAATGAGTTATGAGTCAAATGAGTTGGTCCATTATAGGGTAAGAAGTAAGATATCTCTAGAGTAAGAGGCATGACATTATGAGACTTTTATGGTTAGATGAGAAAACATAGAGTAGATAAATAATATAGTAATCTTTGTATTTCCAATATCATATTGTAGTAATAAATCTTTTGCCTTGGGCAAACAAATTAATCGAGTCCGAGAGTAATCGAGATCCTCACCGTGTTTCTTTTGTGGTAAAAATTTTATCTCCTATATTGGTCATACACCTTGGTATATGTAGGGTGTAAAACAATTTACCCGATACATCGTTACAACAGCATGTTGTGTTAATAAATCTTTAATCTTGATGCAAGCAGATCGTATCACCATATATGCACGGAAGTATTGGTTGTTTATATCGATAAAACAATTTATCCGAATCCGAATCAGAGAACTGAATGTCTGTAATGGACCCAAAAATCTAATTATGGGAATTCCAGATTTTTTGGAAAAGATAAAATGTGTTTTGTCATTTCTTTAGGCACACAAGCTAAAATAGAATTATCAGAACAATTTTGAACCAAGGCTAGGGGGCCTCAGTTGCAATACACCTAAAAATAGCCATCGAAAATTTCTTAAAATCCTCAGAACAATCTGCGAGGATTAACTCAGACGACATTAAATTCAAAATTTAACTAGTAAGATATATTTTACTTCTCCATGAAACCAAAACCACCCAATATTCAAAATATGAACAACCCTATGGGATACAAACCGCGACTCTGTGACCTTAGGTTGCAAGTTGCTAAATTAATTAGGCGCAACTTAAAATGGCAACAAATGGTCCAACTATAAATCATAGTTTAAATCCACCCCTAAGAACTTAAATTGGTAAAACAGACTCGTAAAAGTTTGGAAATCTCAAAAAGTAAATGTGATGAAACATGTGTGCTTAACCTTGGATGCCATTGTTTGTCTTGAAGTGTTTTAGGTTTTACTTGTATAAGTTAAATCCTTTTATAATTGGACATTTGGCAAATAGAAATCTTAATAATGAATCTATTACAATAAAAGTGTAACCAACCCAAAGTGATATAATTAAAAGTCAAGTAATAAGAAGTGTTAATAAGTAAAATACCATCTTTGGATGTGCATGTTTTATTTCCATTGTTTTTGCTTTTAAATGCATTTTCATTATAGGTTCATGTGCATTTGAGTGACTAAAAGAAAATACTAAAAATAATTAGTGCAACATAAAGTCTTGAGGAAATTCTCACAAGTGCTACACATCACACACATGTCACAATAATGTTTGTCTAATTTTATCACTTGGTCTAGTGCTTTAATAAAACCCCTCAAATTAACCTAATATGGAAATTAGCAATGTCAAGTTACCTAGTTCATATTTTTACCACCTTAAATCCCTAAATTGTCTTGCCATGAGAACCTATAAAGAATGCTATACCTAATGTGGTCTACTCACAGTAATTTTACCCAACCTTGGATCACAAGATTTCCACACGAAATGATGCATGAAAAGAGAACCCTAAATATTAACCATTTATAGAACACATTGACAAATAGCCACATTCACAAAATCCCCTATAAATAATCCATAAGGTTTCTAGGTTTGAATCTCTGCCATAATGTCAATAAAGTATCCATATATTCACAGTAAATTGGGCCTATATTAATTCACAAGTTAAACATATAAAATAGTGGTGACAATAATCCCTAATTAATCACTTCAGTGCAGAAAATAGTGTTCTGAAGCCTAGTTCACAATTTTACCCAAATTAAACCGTAACTAATCTAGGTATGCAAATTGTACAGGAGATAAACCACACATCTCTCTTCTCACATGAATTTTACCATAATTTATACCTCCAGGGAACCTAACTGGATCAAGTATTCAAAACTGAAAGAATTCAGCCTTTAGAACAACCAAATTTCGGAGTGCCCAAACTGTGTAATTTAGCCAACTTTGGAATTTCACCAAATAAAATCCATGGCCTATCATCCAGTAAGATTTCACCAGTTTGTTGCCCTATGCACCGTCTATCTCCAGTAATTTTCCCCAATCTCAATTCACAACTAAAGCACATAAAATAAAAAGTGTAAAACCCCTGCACATAACTCAGTTCTATCAATCCTGTTAATCAGCCAACTTTGGAGATTTACCCTAACTCGACCTAAACCTTTAAGCCAAATCCAATTGGACCAGTACTTTGACCATACTATGGGCTAACCACCCTAATTTTACTGGAATTTTATTTAAACACCAATCGGACAAATCAAAATACCCTTAGGATCCCCCAACTCCTGCACATAAGTGTATACATGAGATAATTTATTCAAATACTAGTTTATTTATCATGAATAAATATAAATTTTTCAGAATTTAATTGAATAGTTACCCACTGAATAAATTCAAACTAATTTAAATCAGCTCTCTTTTGTTTGAATTTCTGGGAATAAACCATTTTGAATTTTGAAATAAAACTGTGAAAATGGAAAGTAGGTTCTCTGTACATGCTACACAAAAATAGCCAAGCCTCGAAACCTTCTAGAACTTGGTCAAATAAATTTCAAAGAGAGAGGGAGGAAAAATAATCCTGAAAATACCCAAAAACCCTCCTGTACCTTGGTTCCTGCTAGAACCTCGCACTCACACCTCAGCCCTCACGCCCTGGACCCACCTAGCAGCCTCCCCAGCTTGTTTCCACCCTGGTCCAGCCCCCAGCCACGTGAGGACGTGCCCCGACCACGCTCAGGACATGCTTGACGCGTGGAAGATACGTGGCCGACGCAAACCGACTCCTCTACTTCCTCAGCTGCGTCGCCGATCCTCACACTTCCCTCCAAACCCGACAACAGCAAGGGAGAGAGCCTCCCTAGCACTCTTTTGCTCCGCCCTCATCACCGTCCGCAAGGAAGACGGTCGTCGCCACCGTGATCGGGCCAGCTTCCCCTCTCTCTCTTTCACGTTCCCTCTTCTCCTTATCATGCCGAAGACTTTCTATTTTGACTCCATCACATTTCGTGCAGTGGATCATCGGGAATGCGGGTAGCGCCACGAAGGCTGTTGGCCGTGTTCCAGCCGTGACACCGCCGGCGTCGACCTTCTATTTCGGCCTCCTCGAACCTTCTCCGGCCGAGCCGCTGCACCATCATCCTCGCCTCGGCTTCCTCTACAAAAACCCCCAAGAATCCCTACCAGAGACGCAAGGGTTGGAGAGATCGACCGCCTTCTTCCCCGGCTCCGGCCACCTACCGCCGCCAAGCTGTTCCGACGTCATGGACGCCGCACGGACCTCGCCGAGTTTCTCTAGCAGCACGGTGAACTCCCCTGAACTCTGTAGAACTTCATCCATGCCTAGAAGCGGTCGGACCGAGCCTCTAGAGTCACATGCATGTGTAGCCCAAAACCGGCCAACGCCTGCACCACCGCTCGCGTCGCTTCTGCGCACAGTTCAGGTCACCCCCGGGCGCGCCGCTGCCACCATTGGGTGCGCAAGGAAGTCCTCTACATTTTCTCTTTTGTCCGCGTCATGAAATTCCCCTCCGTTCGCCACCAGCGAGGCCAAATATGTCTGCCGCGTGTGCTGTCCTGCTCTGTCCAAACTCAAGGACCTCATTCTTAGAAGAATCAAAAGCCTAGGTACTAGTTTGTAAAATCTTCAGTATAGACATGTGGTCAAGGACTATGTTGTAAATGTAAAATAAAACGGACTCTTTATAAAGTTGCCTTTCACACACGTGGGGGAGTGCGGGTTCTATTCCTAGTAACCCGAGGGGCCTTTCGAAAGATTGCAGTCACTTACACTTGGGCCCGGCCTAATTAAAATTCCAAAAAATACATAAAAATGCTTAAGGGCTTTTCTAATCAACTGAAAAATAGATTTAACTTCAAAAATGCATAATTAATTCATTGTAACTTCAAATTGAATGAAACAAAATTTTTTAAAACCAAAAAAATGTGAAATTTATTTATATAAACTTAAACATGGCACTCTCTGTATAGAAAACACCTCTAAAATTTTGTATAACATAAATTGTGCCACAACTTGTAAAATTTATAAGAAATTCATATTAACTCCAAAAATTATGAATCTAGATTTGTTGGGCTTAGAAAAATATACACTTTGTTTCTGTAGATTAAAATTTGGTACAACCAGTACAGAGAACACATCTAAAAATAAGTATAAAGTATAAATACCTTGTATAGTACATAGAGTGTATAATAACTTCTAAAATCCATATCTCCTAAATGCAAAATGATAAAATAGAAATTCCTTCACCATAAATCATATAAAATCAGTACCTACCTACTGTGTGAATTGCATACATAGTAGAGTATGTTGTATTTTTCGTATTATTTGGTATTTATTTACTTGTATGTTAAATTGTCTAAGAGTGATTATAGTTGATGCTCAGGTTGATCAAGAGTAAGGCAAGTATTCTCTCCTCTTCCTTTGAATAAATTGAATCCTATGTTTTGGGGAAGAAAATGTGTTATTTGTAAAATTGCATACGTAATTGCAACTATTGATATTTAAAATTTGGTTAAATGGTAGCTATGACCTATTTGCTGCATATTCCACCTTGAAACTTAAATTCCTTACTGTTTGTAACCTTAGAATGGATTAGAGTGCTTTACAAGTGCTCAAATAGGTATATACTTGCTTATTATGCCTCCAAATGCTTAGCCATGCTTATAGATATACAAATAAACATTATGGACATTTTATACGTGGCAAAATAGGTATTTTAATACTTCTGGACAGAGGTGTTTCATACCGATAGGGGGAGTGTTCGCCTGAGTCGATTAATGTAACAGCCTGTCCTCCAGAACCACGCAGCCCAGCCCATCCGACGGGCGGGCCCACTTACACATAGCACCCTACTTACACTTTTGTCCTCGCTTCGTGTAAAAGGGTTAACCCGGAAGTGCTATGGTTGGAGGGACAAGACCTTATAAGTTGGTTCAACTCTTGCTCAACTAGCAAGATGGTACTAATCAAGTACACACAACACTTATGGGCCATATGGGTCATATCCTAATTGGGCCAGGATGTCACACAATTTGTTACGCCCAGAAATTCATCAGAATTTCCAAAGCTAATTTGTGCAATAAATCCTCGTCCAGGAATCAGCCGAGGTACACAAATTGACAATTTGATAAACATAACCAAATACGAAATAACGATAAATACTTATAACGGAGGCACTTAGTCCTCACACAGAAGAAATCAGCAACGGAACGGCAACTAGCGTAGCTTCAGCTCCAAGCCACAGGCAGCTCAACTGGGGTATAAGCCAAACACCAACTTCTTCTCCTCGCAAAGCTTCACTCTAAAGATTGCAATAATGCAAGACTGAGTACCACCTGCCGTACTCAACAAGCCACACTAGGGAATGCAATGTAATGCAACAGGATATCAAAGGAAAGGCATAATATGGCTTATTGCGTAAAACAACATTTAAAACAATTTACACTTAAAATCATTAAAACAGTATAGTTTAATTATTAATCAGTATTAAATCCATCTCTGAACAACACTCTAACGCAGTTCAGGCCCAAACCATAACTCCTCCAAACAGGAGCTATCAAATTCCATTATTTATTTCCATTAATGAGTAGTGTGGGACTAATCACAAAAAACATTGCTAGGCTCACCCTTAACCGTGGGCACGGCTATTCGAATAGTTTTACTCTGGCCAGAGATGTACCAATTTACCCACGAGACATAACTCCACAACACATCACTATGCCTCTCGATACCACCACGGTACCTCAACACATCAATGTGCGCCTAAGTACCACCACGGTACCTTGGAAAGGAATTGCGACAGGATTATCCATGTAGTTCGCACAATAGGAGAGCCTCCCGCCGAACCTCCGGTCTCCGGTAGGGGTGATCAATGCCTTCCCGCGAGACGGCCCAACGCCCAAAGCATGGTCTTATTGGCACTGCCATGTGTGGACTTATTCCAGCCACAAACACGCCCTGGAGCCTCCTATTGAACTCGGCACACTTCAAACTCCTGCTAGCCCATACTAGCTTATGGTTAGCACGAGTGTTGCTTCGCAACAAGTAGTCCGCGAACCGGTCCTTAACTGTTATGAGCACCGCTAGCAACATTCCAACCTTGGTGCTCACAACCCACCATTTAGTCAAGTTTTAGTTATCACATTCAATTAATCAACCATGACTCACGGTCGTTAAAATATAGCCAGTATCTATTAATTAATCAGAATGAATGAATAGTTTTCCACATATAATGATACTATAGTTTTAGCATGGCTAAGCAAAATCCTAAACAATCTAGCCAGATAAATAATTAAACACCCGGCTAGTCAATATTATTACCCGGGGTATCAAGGTATAGATAGCAATCACAAAATGGCCATAAATATCAAGGAATATTGGCTATTAAATAATTACCCGTAATAATGTCATTCTAAAGCATTTCATGCAATAACTTTAAAATAAAAGTAGCTTTCGCAAACGGGATCAACATGCTCAAGGAGATTGTCGTGTGACTTGCCTTGCAATCGCAAACGTCTTCAAATACTCTTCCGAACTCTTCTGCAGACTCCGTAGTCTTCCGAATTGACGATATACGTAACTACACGTAAAAAAATAATAAATCCTAAGAAACTTAAAATAAACAGTACATAAAAATACATAAACAAGTAAATTATAATTTTAGATAAATTTAGGAAGAAGAACAGGTCAATTCGGAGGTCGGACGGAAAAGATATGGCTTTTGGAATATTGAATTCAGAATAATTCCGAAAAGAAATAGAAAAGAATATTCTCGAGAATATTCTCTAGATTTTCGGATTAAAATGACTATTTTGGCTGTGTACAGTACAAAGTGGGGCCCACTGGCGATGACCTAGATCATAGGGCCTGGGTCTATGGACAAGAGGAATGATGTGTGATGAACCGGCTGGGTAGGCAGGGTAAGATGGCGATGATGTGGGCGCTGATGTGACGATTAAAGCAGAGATGGCACTGGTTGACAGTTAAAAGAAAATCTGACGGTGCAACAACTTAGGTGGCAGGGTTAGCGACTCTGGGGCGGCGCGGCATGGTGAAGACGATGACAACGATAGTGCCACGGCGCGGCACGGGATGAGGAAGGAGGAGGCGGCTCCGGTGAGGAGATGCCGATGGAGGAGTCCTCGGCCGGAGCTTACCGGCGGTAGTGAAGAACATAGACGACGACGACGTCCGGCTGTGGGTGGGGACTGGCGGTCCTCGGCGATGCGGCAACACGCATCAGCGATGATTGCGATGGACGACGGCAGGCGACGACACCGGGTGGTGGAGGTCGACGGTGCACGACAAATGGAGTGCGATGGCGACGGTGAAACTGATGGCGCCATGGCGCGGCAAAGCCAGCGATGACGATTCGTTGGCGAGCCGATACCGACAAGGGACGGGCGACACGGCAGGCTATGGAAAGAAACAGGGCGCCGGGGAACATAGAAAAGATGGGAGTGGCCTAGAGCTCACCAGCGGGCACAGGCGAATGCGACGACGACGGCCCGGCGACGATGGCGCTGGACAGCGGCGGCGGGTTTGCTGGCGACGGTGCTGGAAGCCGAGCGGCGGCACGGTGCACAGGGGAGGAGCAGGCTGAGGCAGCAGATGGGGGAAGACAGAGGGCAGCATGGTAGGGTGCTCACCGGCGACGGCTTGCAGGGGCAGAGGCGGCGACGTTGGTGGCGTCCTCCGGTGGGGATAGATGACGAAGACGGCAACGCCGAAAGGATGAAGCGGCGTCCGACGGTGACAGAGAGGCGACCGGCCGGTCACGACGGTTCGACGACGACGAAGCCGAGTTGCCGAGCAGAGGAAGGAGGCGTGGTTTGGAGGCTCACCGACAGCGTCTTCCGGAGGCGGCGACGGCTTCCACAGGCGGCGGCGCTAGGAGCGGAAGAGGGCAGCGGCTCCGGCGGAAGCAGCAGAGGCAGGGCGCCGGTGCGGCGGCAGGTGTAGACGGCGGCGGCGGCTTCCGAACCAGCGGCGCACGGGAGAGAGCGGCGCTGGGCGGTGGTAGATGGAGACAACAGGGTGGCGCGACGGGGTGGCGGCGGCGGCCTGGCGGCGTGGAGAGGAGCAGAGCCGGCTAGGGCACAGGGCTGGCGCTGTAGCATTATAGGGGCGGCGGCGGGTTCGCGTTGGCCGTTGCGGGGCGGAGGCGCAGGGGGGCGGCGCACGGCGAGATCTGGCGTAGGCCAGCGCGGAGGCCGAGGGGGCTTCGGGGCCGGGGTGGCAATAGGCCGCGCGGCGCATGGGCCGAGGAGGCGGGCCCGGTGGCGGCGCGTGGCGCAAGCGGGCACGGGCCGAGGAGCAGCGCGAGGGCTCAGGAGAGTAGCTCGGCCTCGGGAGGCAGAGGAGAGAAGAAGCAGAAAGGAGAGGAATAAAACAGTGGCCCGGAGAGAAAAAGAAAAAGAGGGAAGAAAAGAAAATAAAAGGGTAAGATTGAAAGGAAAAATGGGAGTCTTTTTCTGGAAAATTTCCAATTTCATAAAAATTGGAATTTGGGGATATTTGTGGAATCTGAGTCGTGTTCTGGAATTTAGAAATTTCGAAAATATTCAGGACATTGGAATTATCTGAGTACGAGGATATATATATATATACACGTATATATATATTGGAATCGAATGGGCATTTGGACGAATTTAGAAAACAAAAGTATAATTTATTAGGGTCCACAAGAAACAGAATATTTTGTGGGATTCCGAGAATGGAGATATTTTCCCGATGGAAATTTGGGGAGTAAATATCGGATATTCGAGGAATATTTGGGGAAACAATATCGGATTATTCTTCAGGTTGGGAGCTGGAGGAGATTATTTTCCGGGAACTGGGAAATGGATATTTCAAATAAATATTTCGGGGTTACAAAATTGACAAGGGTGTTTTATTAGGACCGGAATTTGGAGAAATCTCAGACGATTGGAGATTTGGATTTATTTTGACAGAAAAGGGGTTTAAGGGAATATCTAGGGATTTATCTCAAAGGAGAAATAAATATTTCGAATACAAAGGATCTCGGATTGGGAGTCTAAAAGAGTTCTAGGGTTTTAAAGATGAATAAATCCGGTAACTCCGAATTTAGGTTTTTGAGGTGACTTTAGGGTTCTGGGAACGACACAAAACCCTAAAAGAAAAGGTGTCAGAGTTCACGATGAACGGGGAGACTTCAAAGGACTGAATTAGGAACGACCCGAACGGGGAAAAGGAAAAGGAATTTATTTTATATTTAATTACTTTACTTTAGTGATCTTTATAGCATTAAAATTAATTCTGTAGCTCTGAAAAATCCAAGAAAATTTCAGAGAGTTTATTAAATCACGGGGAATTTACCAGAAGTAAATGCCACCACGAAACACGAAGAATTTATTATTGTAAATACTCAAATGCTTAAAATACTCCGACAAAACCATGGAATATAAAAGCACCCAAATATTTATTTAAAGATTTAAACTTGGGATTTTTAATATTGGAAATTTCAAAATTTTATTTGAACTCTTTTCTCAAACAAAAACTTCTAGTGTATTCTTGTATTTTCATTTACCCATGATAATTTTTAATTAAGACGATTTTCAGGGCGTTACAATTAAGGATTGAACTCTATCTCACCAACTAATGTATACAGTGCAACCACATGTGCTAGAATGGGATGGCCTTCGCCTATTAAGTTGCTTATTGTCTAGCCTTGCATTTGGTAGGCCGAAGTAGTATGGGTTATGTTGTTGTATTAACCCAGAGGAGCTACCTATGAGACCTGTAATGGTTAGGCGTCTAAGTTTGTCCAATACAATGGTGTAGTGCCTCATGGGGAAACGGGATGGTTTGCCGCTATGGCGTTAGGTTCAAAGCGAGGGCCCGCTACCTAACAGCTCTAGGTCATTCCTAGGGTGGATTCTCACTTACTGTCGCTGGTGCAAGGTTAGGCTGTAAGTAATGTAACGGCTACGTTGTGACCTCTAGACCGCATTCAATGTGTAGAGTGTGGTGGTACCGACGGGTACCGATCAAACTACAGAAATCACATTGTCGATGTTTTACACCGGCAATATGATTATAGGGCTACTCAGCTGATTGAAACTCGGTGGATTGCAAAGGAACACGGGGAGTTTATACTGGTTCAGGCCCTCGATGTGAGGTAATACCCTACGTCCAGTTGGGGTGTATTCCTTTGAGGATATACGGTGGTAGTTCTAATGAACTCTTGTGTGCTTTTGTATGATTCTGCCCTCATGGGGCGCCCTACCTCCCCTTATATACTGGGAGACAAGGTTACAAAGTAGGAATCCTAGCCGGACTACGGCCAAGGGATTTTCTTCTAGAGATATAACGTACCCGGCTAGGACTGTATTTTCCTTATCGTGTAAGGCAAAATCTGTCGAGAGTTTCTATATCCCTAATTACAAGGCTAGGCCCATCCTCTATCCGAGTAGCCCATATGCTTGCCATGAGGTACCTGGGACCCATGGCCTCCATGGTAGCCCCTGAGACCTTCATATTGATTCATAGCTGATCCGAGTGCTCATCCTCCACGGTGAAGTGTTCCCTAGTGCATTGCTCCCGAGTACTATTTGTCCGAGTGCTTCTTCTCCCAAGTCCTGCTTCATGTCAGCTGGCAACGAGGCTATGAAGGGCTCCATGTAGAAGTATGAATAGTGTGCGCCGAATAGGCGCACCTATTAGATGTAGCCCCTGACTTTGTGTTTAATTATGAAACAATTAAACATAAAGTCAAAGATCTTTAACCTTGTAATCTATACCGAGTAGTGTGCTACTGGTATGCAAGATTCTTCGGTAACATGTCAACTGGAATAATTTTATAGTCTTTCCCGAGTAGCATACTACCGGTATATGAGACTCATCGGCATCATGTCAGCCAGGATGATTATTTATAGTTTTTCCCGAGTAATATACTTACTCAAAAATTAGACTCTTTAGCTTCATGTCAGCTGGAAAAAGTGTTTATAGTCTTTCCCGAGTGGCGTCCCACTCGGAAGTCAGACTCTTCAGCGTCATGTCGGCTGGAAAGAGGTTTGCTCATGGCATTTGTTGGCTAAGCATATAAGCCGAGTACCACTTCATGGATTTCAATCCAATATGTGGTCAGGTGTACTTGAGAGATACTTGCATCCACAATTTTAATAGAGACCAGCTTATGATTCTCAGGAGGATATATTCTCAATACCTGGTGAATAATATAGATATCTGAACACATGTGTTCAGCAATGAGGCTTTCATGAAGCATATCTGATTACCTAATCGGCCTCCATGAGTAACACCGGCACCGTGTTTTTGACACAGCCAGCTAACGGCCCAAATCGAGCATGTTATTGTAGAGACTCATATCTTAGTGGCCTAGTACCGATTTTGCAGGCCCAAGCCCACTTGTCAGTACAGACTCAATAAAAGGCGGGGGGAGAGAGAAAAGATTCCATCATCTTCTCTAATCCACCAATTGTTTCGTCTTCCAGCTTCCGCGCCGAAATTTCGCATCTTGCCTCGCTAGGGTTCGCCATTGTTAGCGCTTCCCCTTCGGAACTCGGGCGATCCTGCTTCTCTGCGTCCATTCCAAACCCCCGGTGAATTTTCCCCCAAATAAAATCTTCTTGCCCTTAACCATGCCGAGGGCGTCGGAGATACCGGAGGCGGCCGAAGAGATTTGGCCGACTTCGGATTGCGGGTCGGCTAAGCTAAAGCATCTGGAGAAGTTGTTGTGACTGTAGAGCCACGATGTCATCCATTAGCGTCCGGCTAGAGGTGAATCGGTTCCAGAACCCCAGGCCAGTGAGACTGTTGTTTTTGCTTCCTTTTTCGACCGGGGTCTTTCTCTTCCATCTTCCGACTTTCTCTGCTGTCTTCTTGCCTTCTATGAACTTGAGTTGGTGAATCTGAATCCCAACTCAATCTTGCAAATTTCTATCTTTGTGACTCTGTGTGAGTGTTTCCTGGGTGTGGAACCCCATTTGAATCTTTTTAGATATTTGTTCCACATCAAACCCCAGCCTTCCAAGAGCAAGGTCCAGGTGATTAGGGGGCCGGTATCCAGCTCAGGAGTGAGATGAAAAAAGTTTATATCCATCTTCCTTTGAAATCCTCCCTAAAGGGCTGGCATAAGGAGTGGTTTTACTGTTTTGATCTTGAACCACGCCTTCCCTCTTTTACCGGTCTGCCTCTGAAGATTGTGCCCAACTGGACATCTGTGCCCAGTTTTGAGGAAATGGGCCAAGTTTACATACTGGCTAGCAAAATCGATCAGCTGGAGAGCACCGGATTGATAGGTCCATGGGTGGCCAGGCGCTTCTTGACTCGTCGGATTAACCCACTGAAGCTAAGGAGCCACTTTGGCTAGGACTACAAGGGCAAAGGCGATCCACAGCCGGGAATATCCAGACCTAACCGACAAGCACAAGGTGACCGACATCCTGCTGGACTACTTTGCCAGCGAGGTGGTCGAAACAGAAGACCCGGAGCGGTCGGTGCCGGCCTACAGCCAGAAGAGGCCTCGCCCCAAGGTAAACTTGCTGATGCAGATCTGTTGTCCATCTATGATAGATGCTTGTATACTTGCGTTCTTGATTGCTTCTGCAGTGCGTGATGTATATCGTTAAACCACTTGCAGGAATGTGAGGAGTTTGATGAGGACTCCCAAACTCTGTCGGTAGTGAAGTCGAAGAAGAGGCCAAGAAGTCCTTCTGCTGCCCAGCCTGACTCCAAGAGAGCCGGGAAGAGACCTATTGAAGATCTGGGCAGGAAGAGAAGTAGCAGGCCGAGTGTTGCGACCGGGAGTCTGAAGATTAGAGACACTGCCAGCACAGCTCCCAAGCCGCCAAGTCCCAGACCGGGACCGGCGCAGTCAGGCTCAGCAACATGAAACCCAAGAAGAGCGCCACCGAGTACAAGGTCGAGTCCAGCGCCACCTGGCTCAGCAACATCGAGCCCAAGAACGGGGCCGACCGGGACAAGAACGTCACCGCCGACTACCGTGCCATCCAACCCAGCAACCAGTAGTCCTCCCGTGCCAACTCCAGGAGCCCCCGGATGGAGGATCAAATTCTCCAAGAGGTATGTGATTTCAGATCTCCTGGGAATCCTGTTCAGCGTAGGAGCGTTTTGATATTCAGCTCTTCATGCAGGAAACGGGTCGACATTGATCTCAAAGAAACCGCGTCGGTTGCCCCTGTTGTCGAGCCGGCCCCAGCCAAGCCAGCACCAGCAAGCCCATTTGCTGAGCCAGATACCACCTCAGTTGCAAAAACCGAGGTTGTCTCGATGGCAGGGCTGGCGATGCCGATGACCGGAGGGCAGATGCCAGAGCTATCGTCCAGCCCCCGAGCAGATCTCTGAAGCCCCAGTAACCGCTGAATTAGGGGCCAGGACCCCATCGCCGTCGTTGTCTTCGTCGTCGTCTTCAGAAGGACCGAACCTCCCCAGGCTTGAAGCTCCTCCTCGCAGGTTCCCAAGAACGTTCCACTGGGTAACTCCCGATGGGATAGCGAAGAGGTATGAGCATGATGAAGCGGCAGCGGAGAGGGAGCGTGAAGTCTTGCTTCGCGCTGCAATCGCCACGTCCCAGGGGGTCCAGGTTTTATTTTTGCCGTGCTGAGTTTGTCAGTCCTCCTTGTTTTGAGTGTTCTGTTCGCTGACTCTGCCTGCTTTGTTTTGCTCCGAGCAGAAGATATCGTCGATCGCTTGAGCAAATGAATGAAGTCCTAACCCAGCTTGCCCCCAGCTCCAGCAATTGGGCCTCTCCAGGCCTCAAGGCCAACTTGGAGCGGTCTAGTCAGGGAGAAGGATGGCTTGGCTGAGGGGAGCATTAATCAGCTCAGGGATGAAAATTGGGGCTTAGCCAAGAGATTGGAAGTAATCCCCGAATATGTCTTCCCGACTTGGGCCCTTAGTATATTTCTCTAGCTATGTTGTTTCTCGACTGCCCAGTTGTGTCTTGACTGTAATCTTGAGCACTTGACTATTCTGATGTACGGCCCTCGGAAGACAATCGAAAGGAGTTGAAGACCGAACAGAGGGGGGAACCAAGCTGAAGGAGGCTGAGATGGCCAATACCGAACTCGAGAAAGACAAAGCCGACTTGGAGAAGGCCAACGCCAAGCTCGAGAAAGAGAAGGCTAAACTGGAGAAGGCCAAGGCCAAATGGGAGGTCAACTATGAAAGTAAGTCTTCCCTCTGACAATGACCTTAACCAATCCAATAAGTATCTGTCTGCAGTTTTCCTTAACAAGTTTACTTGTGGATGAACCCGGGCAACTGCTAGAACCAATGCCCAAATCCAGTTTCAAGCTTTTGCAGAGGAGATAAAAGTTGTCAAGGAGTCACGGGAGATCCTTGCTGAGTCCGTGAAAGGACTCCTTGACGTCATGGATCCTCACTACGTGGGAACTAGGTCCAACACGATCTCCTAGGTGCAGCCGCGTCTGAATGAAGCCCCGAGTATCCTGAAGAGGTACTCAAACGAGCGTATCATTGTTGGCGTGGCCCAAACCCTGGCGATGACCAAGTCGGTCTACCCTAGGGCAGAACTTGAGGCCATCGGAGAGGGATTCGCTGAGGAGACGACACCTGAGGAGGCGTTGGAATTGATAGCCCAAGCGAGGCTGACTGCAAAGGTGATCACCCGAGACCTGGGTATGTAAGAACAATCCATCATGCAGTCGGTGTATATAAATTTTTGTAAGGAATGTGTAAATATATGTGCAATATCGCCAAGCTCTGGGTTTTACTTAGTTATCATTAGTCTTACTCAGCTATACAATTTGCACCGAGTTAGTCTATAGGAACTTAATAAAATCGTTCGCTGCATAAGCTTACTCGGCAAACGTAGCACAGCCGTTGTAAAACTTTATAACTTAAGAAAGAGCATGCTCGTATATTATTGACAAAGCACATATAATACATGCAGCCCCCGACTCACTACTTAGTTAGGACAAGCGACGTAGTGAGTTAGAGGAAATCTGTACACATGGTAAAATATAAAACTCAAGTATAGAAAGGACGTAGCTGTTCTATATTCCATGAGTTGATGACTAGGGCATCGTCTTCAGTCTTCAGCCGTTAGGCGCCTGGCCGGGTGACTTCAACGATCGTTGAACGGCCCTTCCCAGAGGGCGGATAGTTTGTGCCTGTCTTTAGTGGTTTGTATCTTCCTCAAGATGAGGTCCGCGACCAAAAAGGCAATGCCACGGACATTCCAGCTGTGATAACGACGCATGCCTTAAAGATACCTTGCCGACTGGATGGTTGTGATGTCCCTAGCTTCTTCCCACTGATCTAGCTCGATCAATCGGGTGTCATTGGATATGTCTTCTGAGTAAGCCCAAACTCGGGGAGAGCCGAACTCTAACTCGGTTGGTAACACAGCCTTAGCACCGTAGATAAGGAAGAAAGGGGATTGCCCTGTTGCCCGACTAACCGTGGTTCTTAAGGACCAGAGAACAGATGGGAGTTCTTGTACCCATCGCCCTGCGTATGGTTGTAGTCAGTCGAATATCCTGGCCTTGATATCTTGTAAGACCATGCCATTGGCACGCTCAACTTGCCCATTGCTCCATGGGTGTGCCACAAACGCATAACATATCTTGATGCCGAAGTCATCATAGAAATCTTGAAAAATGCCACCCATGAACTGAGTACCGTTGTCCGTTATAATGCGGTCAGGAACCCCGAATCGGTATAGTATACCCATGATGAAGTCCTTTGCTCATGCCGCTGTTATAGTAGCAATGGGTTTTGCCTCAATCCACTTTGTGAATTTACCCACTGCGACGAACAAGTGTGTGAACCCTCCTAGCACTTTCTTGAAAGGCCCGACCATGTCAAGCCCCCATACTGCAAAGGGCCAAGAGATTGGTATTGTTTGGAGTTCTTGGGCTGGAAGATTTGTTTGTCGTGCATAGAACTGACAACCCTTGCATGTGCGAACAATGTCTTTTTCATCTGTTACTGCTGTTGGCCAGAAAAATCCCTGCCAGTAAGCCTTTCCAACTAACGTCCTGGATGGCATGGTTGCCACATATACCCGAGTGGATCGATTGTAGAATCTGCTTGCCCTCCTCGGTGGTGACACAGCGCATGAGGACCCCGGATGTACTTCTTCGGTACAGGTCTTCTCCAACTATGAGAAAACTTTTGCTTCGATGTTTGATTTGTTCGGCTTGAATGTGATCTTCTGAGAGTTCATCGTCCAGGAGGAAATTGAGAACCGGAGTCCGCCAATCTTGAGATATAATCAGTACTTCGTCTGTCACCGGGGTAGGTTCGCCTCCCGACTGCTTTGGCACTGGTTTCTTCTTGACTGGCGGCTCCATGAGTTGTTCGACAAAGATCCCAGTCGGGACCACTTCTCTTTTGGATCCCATGTTAGCCAGCTCGTCTACAGCATCATTGTATTGTCGTAGGACATGAGTTATCTCCAGCCCATCGAACTTGTTTTCCATCTTCCGGACCTCCTGACAATACGCCGCCATAGTATCATCGAGACATATCCAATCCTTCATGACTTGGTTCACCACGAGTTGAGAGTCTTTTCGCACAACCAGTCGGCGGATGCCGAGTGATACAGCGATGCGGAGCCCGTGGATGAGTGCCTCGTACTCGGCGACATTGTGGGAAGCTGAGAAGTGGATTTGTAGAACATACTTGAGTTTTTCACTAGTGGGTGACGTTAGCACGACGCCGGCCCTGGCGCCGCCGATCCGTAGAGAACCATTGAAGTACATTGTTCAGTACTCTAACTTCGCTGTTGATGTAGGCGCCTGAACTTCTGTCCACTCGGCTACAAAGTCGGCTAGAGCTTAAGATTTGATTGTTATCCGTGGCTAGAAGGTGATGTCAAATGCCATCAGCTCGAGCGCCCATTTAGCGATTCGGCCGGTGGCCTCGCGGTTATGTGGGACGTCCCCGAGTGGAAACGATGTGACCATCATAACTTGATGCGACTGGAAATGGTGCACCAGCTTCTGGACAGTGATGAGTAGGTCATATAGCAGCTTCTGGACCTGCGGATATCTCATCTTTGAGTCGGCTAGGACCTCGCTGACAAAGTAGACTGGCCGTTGGATCTTCTGTATATGACCCGACTCGGATTGCTCGACCACCAAAACCGTGCTGACTACCTGACTTGTTGCCGCCAGATATAGCATTAATGGCTCTTGGGGCATGGGTGATGCCAACACGGGTGGTGATGTGAGAAACTTCTTGAAGTCTTCGAAGGCTTGTTGAGCTTCGAGAGTCCATTAAAAATTCTCCGCTTTCTTCAGTAGTTTGAAAAAGGGCATGCTATGGAGGCCATGGGCCCCGGGTACTCATCACAAGCATATGGGCTACTCGGACAGAGGATGGGCCTAGCCTTGTAATTAGAGATATAATAGAGCCCGGCAGACTTAGCCTTGTACAATAAGGAATATACAGTCCTAGTCGGGTGGGTTATATCTCTAAGAGGAGATCCCTTGGCCATAGTCCAGCTAGGGCTCCTACCTTGTACCCCTGTCCCCCAGTATATAAGGGAAGGCAGGGTGCCCCCTGAGGGCATACGGAGATTCATTAGAATCATACTTCCTCAAAGGAATACACCACAACTGGACGTAGGGTATTATCTCACATCAAGGGCCTAAACCAGTATAAACCTCCCCGCGTTCCTTTACAGTCCACCGAGTTTTGATCCGACGAGTAGCCCTATAATCATATTGCCGGTGTAAAACATCGACAGTTGGCGCGCCAGGTAGGGGCTTCGGCGAGATCTATATCTACAAGCTCGATGGATCCAGCAACCGGAGTTGACGGCGGCAAATTCTCCCCTGGAGACACAATTACATTCGGAAGCCTCAACTTCATCACCGGCAAGTTCGGCAACCTCATCTTGTCCGACTCGGACTCAATCCGATCGGCCGGGAAACAGGCCGACTCTGTGCCAGTCGGCCGACATGACGCTGTAGCAACCCAAGTCGACTTGCTGCGGCAATCTTCCACTTGCCCGGGTCTTGGGACAACTCTTCCTTTCAGTGTTCGACTCGGACTCGGTCTTGAGCTGGCCGAAATCGGGCTAAGGAAGGAGGAGATCGTCAATCTCCCATTCAGACTCGGCAACGCCGCGGATATCTTCGAACAACATCCGACGCGGCAAACCCGATCCCCTGGAGTTCAACTCGGATACAGCCCAGAGTAGCTCGAGATCGGATCCAGGGAGGTCGGAGTTATAATCACCCCCATCAATTATTCTGACTTCAACTCTTAGTCGGACTCCGACTCTAGGTCAGACAGCAGCTCGGCAAGCTTCTTTCTGCCACAAGAAATCATCATGGCATCCAAAGGCTCTACTCCTACTCAGGAATCACGCTGACTACACGAATAGCAAAAGGAGGAGGCCCGCCAACTGTGAGAGCAACAAGAGAAAGAAGCAAGACGCCCGCACGCTTGCAATGACGACCCACGCAAGGCTGGGCGGATTGCTCAACAAGATATCCTCCAAACCCGAGTCGGCGACCATGACATCTTCTTTACACCTCAATAGAACGTTGTAGCCACTGCAACTCTGCTGGACACACTCTAGTTTGGGCCTGATCATCCGGCCACCCTGACTATAGCAAGGATAAAAGCCATGATCACCGCTGTTGCATGTTAACAGCACCAACAGTCGGGTGGTACATCATACCGACCAACCGGTCAGCATCTCCAATGGTAGTCTCATCCGCCTCAACGCGACACCGAGCGGCCGGCTCCAGTCGGCTGCACACGGAGTCACGCCACACGTCACTCGGCAACCACAATAATGCTCGGCGATGCTGACATCCAGACGACCGTTGAGATAACCTGGATCTCCGAGGCTGACTATGGCGTGACCTCCGGCAGGACATCAATGCTCGGCGCCGCGAACGAGAGGAAGACGAGCAACGCCGACTGGAAGACAAGAATGAGTGCTTCGGCCTCCACCACGAGCGGTTTCACCATCATAGGGGAGCCGGAGCCCTCATGCAGATGAAGGCGTACCGGCCTTTACCGAGGAGCTACAACAAGTCGACTGGCTGCCAGGCTTCAAGCCGACTAGAATTGAAAAATACGA
Source organism: Oryza meyeriana var. granulata (assembly GCA_003991445.1). Taxonomy (NCBI): domain Eukaryota; kingdom Viridiplantae; phylum Streptophyta; class Magnoliopsida; order Poales; family Poaceae; genus Oryza; species Oryza meyeriana. The sequence continues at coordinate 55,496 of RYFJ01001200.1, read as the reverse complement.
TGGGAAGACCAACCCCGAGTCCTAGCTCACAGTCTACACTTTGGCAATCTGAGTAGCTAGAGGAGATCGCAAGGCCATGGCTAACTACCTCCTAGTCACTCTAGCCGACTCAGCGAGGACATGGCTAACAGGACTCCCAAAGAGGTCAATTGGCTCCTGGGGAGAACTCTGGGAATGCTTCATCGCCAACTTCCAGGGAACATACGAGAGGCCATCTTCCCAGTATGACCTATATCAGTTGCATCAAAGGAAGAACGAGTCTCTTTGTGACTTCATCAAGAGGTTTTCTGAGAAGAAGAACTCAATCCTGAAGATCAAGGATAAGGTCATCATCGCCGCCTTTCAAAAAGAAGTCAAAGACACCTCGTTCATCGCTAAATTCACTCGGAAGCCTCCCAACTCTGTCAAGGCTCTATTCGACATGGCAAACAAATACGCCGACTCGGCCCACGCTGTTGTTGAGGCCCTCGATGACAACAAGGCACCCTGACAGAAGGAGCGGATGGATACCGATGATGCGACCCTGACTAAGTTTGGGCACCGCAAACGCAAGTCAGACGGCTTCATTGTGGCAGTCGGTCACAACCGTCTTCGACCTTCAACAACTGGAGATTATCAAAACAACAAGTGACATGCTCGGGGGCTCAAAAGCCTAAACGCAAGGATGACATCCCCACTCCCAAATACCAAATAGCTGAGTCGCTTTCTGATAAATATTTCCTCACTTGGCCTCGCCAATGCTGCAACCGCTTACACCTAATAGGTGTACAAGCTACACATTTTTTCTGTTTTTGCTCTTAATGATTACAAAAGTACTCGAGTAGCATAAATTCCAATCCGTGAAACTTTGCTCCATGAAAGACGAACTCAAGTCACCCAGAACGCGTGTCTAGGAAAGAGCCATGAGCTAACTCCCGACGCTAGGGGGCTATGACTAGTCGAGCAGAGTGCTTAAACGTAAGGGGTCAACTACTCGGGGAAATTAATATCAATAAGAGGAAGAGCACGTATTTACATATATTGTAAAATACATAAATATTGTTCGGGTGATTGTTTTCATCATCAGATGCTACTCATCCGATATGTTTATAATGCAGGGCTAGTTCCAGATACGTGTGACAGGAACTCAGGGCTACGAGCCTATCTTCTACGCTCGGGGGCTAGACTGGTCTGCCAAGATACGCTCGGAATGCTCCATGAGGGCTACTGACCGAGTACTTGCACCAGTCGGGACATCATCTTCCCCGGCTACACTCCATGTGAGCTAACAACCAACCTCTGGCACCAGTCGGGGCTCGGGTACAACTCCGCTAAGTTGGGTACGCCCCCCGAGGGTCGCCAGCCGAATCCTACAAGATTCGTGTACCTTATTCAGCTACAATTTTGCCAGGTTGGGTACACCCCATGAGGGTCGCCAGCCGAATCCTATGCTAATGCAAGGTTCGGGTACCTTATTCAGCTTTACCGAAGTCAGAAAAGACCTATATCGTCAAAGCGCATCCGGAGTTCTCATGCACTGCGTCACACCTGAGGAGGGCAAGCAGATTCTGCAATATACCTGCTCAGGCATCTGTGACAACCATGCTGCATCCAGAACATAAGTCGGAAAGGCTTGCAGACAGGAATTCTTCTGGCTGATTGCGGTTACCAACGCTGGAGTAATCATCCTGACATGCGAGGGATGCTACTTTTATAGGGCTGCGTTGGGTAGGTCGGTTTAAGCCGGCTTATTCGGTAGCAGGCCACCAAGATATGAGTTTCTATAGTAGCACGCTCAATTTGGGCCGCTTGCGGGCTGTGTTAAAAACACAGTGCTGGTTCTACCAACAGAGACCATTGAGTAATCAGATATGCTTCATGAAAGCCGACTGCTGAATACATGTGTTCAGATATCTGTATTATTCACCAGGTATTGGGGATATATCCTTATAAGGATCACAAGCTGGTCTTCATTAAAATGGGGATGCAGGTATCTCTCAAGTACACCTTACCACCTAATGGATTAAATTTCATAGAGTGGTACTCGGCTTACATGCTTAGCCAACATTTGCCATGAGCAAATATTCTTCCAGCCAACATGACGCTGAAGAGTCTAACTTCCGAGTAGTGCACTACTCGGGAAAGACTATAAATATTTCTTCCAGCTGACATGAAGTTGAGGAGTCTAACTTCCGAGTGGGATGCCACTCGGGAAAGACTATAAAAACCTTTTCCAGCTAACATGAAGTTTAAGAGTCTCATATACGAGTGGCATGCTACTCGGAAAGACTATAAAATATTCCGGTTGACATGATACCAAAGAGTCTCATATACCAGTAGTATACTACTCGGGAAAGACTACAAGGTTAAAGATCTTTGACTTTATGTTTAATTGTTTTCACAATTAAGCACAAAATCGGGGGCTATACCTAATAGGTGCGCCTATTCGGTGCACACTATTCATACTTCTACATAGAGCCCTTCGTAGCCTCGCTACCAGCTGACATGAAACAGGACTCGGGAAGAAGAAGCACTCAGACAAAGAGTACTCGGGAGCAATGCACTCAGGCAATCTTCACCGTGAAGGATGAGCACTCGGCATCAGTTGTGACTCAACTATAAAGGTCTCAGGGGCTATTGTGGAGGCCATGGGCCCCGGGTACCTCATCACAAGCATATGGGCCACTCGGACAGAGGATGGGCCTAGCCTTGTAATTAGAGATATAATAGAGCCCGACAGACTTAGCCTTGTACAATAAGGAATATACAGTCCTAATCGGATGGGTTATATCTCTAAGAGGAGATCCCTAAGCCGTAGTCCGGCTGGGGCTCCTACCTTGTACCCCTGTCCCCCAGTATATAAGGGGAGGCAGGACGCCCCCTGAGGGCATACGGAGATTCATCAGAATCATACTTCCTCAACGGAATACAACACAACTGGACGTAGGGTATTACCTCACATCAACGGCCTGAACCAGTATAAACCTTCCCGCGTTCCTTTGCAGTCCACCGAGTTTCGATCCGACGAGTAGCCCTATAATCATATTGCTGGTGTAAAACATCGACACATGCCCTGTTCGCCCTGTCGGGATATGAACCGGCTGAGTGCCGCCATGCAGCCTATCAGCTTCTTGACGTCCTTCTGGCTTATCGGGGGTGCCATGTCCATGATTGCGTTGATTTTCTCTGGATTTTTCTTGATGCTACGATGTGATACAATGAAGCCGAGTAGCTTGCCGGATGGCACACCGATGGCGCACTTTTTCGGGTTCAACTTCATCTTGAATCTTTGAAGGTTTTGGAAGGTTTCCTCCAAGTCGACGATGAGGTCTTCTTTGGACTTTGTTTTGATTACCACGTCGTCGATGTATGCCTCCATGTTGCACCCGATCTGAGTGTGTAGACACCACTGAATTGCTCGTTGATACGTTGCTCTAGCGTTTTTCAGACCGAACGGCATGGTGATGTAGCAGTATGCTCCGAACCGTGTGATGAAAGAAGTCTTCAGGCAGTCCTTCTCCTTCAGGCTTATTTGATGATATCCCGAATAGCAGTCGAGAAAGCTGAGAAGTTCGCACCTCGTGGTTGAATCCACCACCTAATCTATTCTAGGTAGACCAAATGGATCTTTGGGACACGCTTTGTTCAAGTTGGTGTAGTCGACACACATGCGCCATTTACCGTTCTTCTTCCAGACTAGGACTAGGTTTGCCAGCCAATCCAGGTGGTAGACCTCTTTGATGAACCCAGCTACGAGGAGCTTGGTTATCTCCTCCCAAATAGCATCTTTGCGGTCATGTGTGATGCGCCGGAGCCGTTGCTTGACTGGCTTGGCGTCTGTCTTGACATTCAGGGCATGTTCGATCACCTCCCTTGGTACCCCAGGCATGTCGGATGGCTTCCAAGCAAAGATGTCCCTGTTCGCCTAGAGGAAGGTGACGAGCACGTCTTCCTATTTGGGGTCGAGTCTGGTCCCGACTAGAGTAGTCTTGGAGGGGTCGGAAGGGTCTAGGGGGATCTTCTTCGTGTCAGAGTCAACTGAAATTCCCGACTTCGCTACTTTCTTCACCAAAACTTGATCTTCCTCGACTTCAGTTGTAGCGGCTTGCCGAATGCTGCTGCATCCGCTGCCGCTTCTCGGGCTTGAGCCAACTCGCAGCTCAGTTTCTCATAGGTGAAGGCTTGCTTGACATCGCTACGGAGGGAGAGTACTCCGGCTGGCCCAGGCATCTTGAGTATCATGTAGATGTAGTGTGGCACCGCCATGAATTTGGCTAGCGCCGGCCGTCCGAGTATCGCGTGGTACGTAGTCTTGAAGTCGGCAACCTCAAAGCAGATGTTTTCAGTACGGAAGTTATCCCACGTGCCGAATGTGACCGGCAAAGTTATCTGCCCAAGGGGTGTGGAAGACAGGCTGGGAATTATCCCGTGGAAGGGCGCAGTACTCAACCGTAGTTCTCAAGGAGGAATTTTCATCTCATCCAGGGTCTTGGCGAATGTTGAGCGCGCTGCCTCCATCTATAAGAACCTTCTTCAGCTTAATGTTTTTGACGACCAGGTCCAGGACGAGTGGATAGCGTCCCGGGTGTGAAACATGATCGAGATGATCCGTGCGGTCGAACGTGATGGGCGTTTCTAACCAACGCAAATATTGGGGGGTGTCTTCCATAGAGACCGAGTTGACGTCGCGTGTCATTAGTTTCTGCTTTCTCTTGGACTCGTACGCAGTTGGCCCCCCGAAAATATGGTTGAGCTCAGCCTGGGGATCTTGAAAGTCGTTGGCTAGGCCTGTATCTGGCTTGTCTTTGTCCTTGTCGGCGCCAGATGATGAAGCCTGCTCGAAAGCAAACTTCTTGAGCATGAAGCAATCCTTGGCCGCGTGTTTGCCTTTGGGATGAAAGGGGCAGGGCCCGTTCATCACTTTCTGGTATTCATTGTTCTTTGGCGGTCGCGACCGAGTACGCTCCACATTGGCCACCATGTCTTCCGACTTCCGCTTGCGGCCACTGGATTTGTTTTGTGATGGCTCGTCGTTGGCTTTAGCCTTCTGATCCTTCTGCCAGGGCTCTTTCTTGTCGTCGAGGGCCTCAGCAACCGCCTCAGCTGAGTCGGCGTACTTGTTGGCCATATTGAAGAGGGCCCTGACAGAGGCTGGCGGCTTCCGAGTAAATTTGGCAATGAACGGGGCGTCTTTGACTTCCTTGCGGAAGGCGGTAATGATGACCTCGTCCTTAATCATTGGGATCGAGTTGCGCTTCTCGGAGAACTGCTTGATGAACTCACGGAGAGTCTCGTTCTTCCTCTAGTGTAGTTGATAAAGATCATGCTCGGAGGAAGGTCTTTCGTAAGTCCCTTGAAAATTGGCGATGAACCGTTCCCAGAGTTCTCCCTAGGAACCGATCGACCGCTTTGGGAGCCCTGTCAGCCATGTCCTCACCGAGTCGCTTAGGGTGACTGGGAGGTTGTTAGCCATGGCCTTGTGGTCGCCCCCAGCTGCTCGGATTGCCGGAGTGTAGACCGTGAGCCAGGACTCGGGGTTGGTCTTGCCGTTGTACTTTTGGATCCCGGTGGGCTTGAAGCCCGATGGCCAGTCGACCAGTTGAAGTTCTTCAGTGAAGGCTGGTACGCCTTCATCTGCAAGAGGGCTCCGGCTCCAATTACGACAGTTGAACTGCTCGTGGTGGAGGCCGAAGCGCTCGTACTTGTCCTCCAATCGGCGGCGTTCATCGTCTTCATGTTGATGGCGTCGTGCGTTGATATCCTGGCATAGATCGCATTGCAAATAGCTTTGGAGATCTTGGTTGTTGCGGCGGTCATACTGGGGACGCCACCGATTGTTGTTGTTTGTTGCCAGGAGGTATCTGACATGATTCTGCGTGCGGCTGACTGAAGCCAGCCGCGCGGCGTCGCGCTGATGCGGACGAGACCGCTGCTGGAGAACCTGACCGATGGGTCGGCACGAGGGTGTCCCCCGACTGCTGGTGCTGCTGACAAGCGGTAGCGGTGATCATAGCCTTGATCTTCGCAATGGTCGGGGTGGCCTGGTGATCAGGCCCAAGCTGGATCGTGTCTAGTAGGGTTGCGGCAGCCACGACGTTCTGTTGTGGCATGACAAAGACGTCGTGGTCACCGACTTTTGTTTGGAGGATCTGCTGTTGAGCGGTTCGCCAGCCCTGCGTAGCTCGTCGTTGCAAGCATCGCGCTCAGCCTCCTATTGATGTCGCAGTTGGCGGGCCTCCTCTTCCTGCTGCTCACATAGTTGGTGCGCCCCTTGGGAGGAAGTCTCGCCCTTGGACGCCATGAAGATCTTGCGGGGCAATAGGAAATTCGCCAAACTGTTGTCCGAACTGCTGTTCGAACTCCTGTCCGACCTAGAATCTGAGTCAGAGTAGTTGATCAGTGTGATCACGCGGCTCCGATCTCTCTAGATCCAATCTGGAACGGCTCTGAGCCGTGTCCAAACTGAACCGTAGGAGACCGGGTCCGCCGCGTCGGGTGTAGATTGTAGATGTTCACGGCGTCGCCGAGCCTGCAAGGGAGATTGACGACTTCTCCCCTTTCTAGCCCAACCCGAGCCAACTCAAGGCAGAGTCCGGGCCGGACGCCGAAGGGGAGAGTTGTCCCGAGGCCCGGACAGGTGGAAGATCACCGCAGCAAGTCGGCGAGAGTCACTGCAGCGCCGATTGGGCCGACTGGCGCGGAGTCGGCCGGTTTCTCGGCAGATCGGATCGAGTCTGAGTCGGCCAGAATGAGGTCGCCGAACTGGTTGGTGATGAAGTCGAGGCTTCCGAATGTTATTGTATCTCCAGGGGAGAATTTGTCACCGTCGACTCTTGCTGTTGGATCCATCGAGCTTGTGGATGTAAATCTCACCAAAGCCCCCACCTGGCGTGCCAACTGTCGATGTTTTACACCGGCAATATGATTATAGGGCTACTCAGCTGATCGAAACTCTGTGGATTGCAAAGGAACACGGGGAATTTATACTGGTTCAGGCCCTCGATGTGAGGTAATACCCTACATCCAGTTGGGGTGTATTCTTTGAGGATATACGGTGGTGGTTCTAATGAACTCTTGTGTGCTTCAGTATGATTCTGCCCTCATGGGGCGCCCTGCCTCCCCTTATATACTGGGGGACAGGGTTATAAAGTAGGAATCCCAGCCGGACTACGACCAAGGGATTTCCTTCTAGAGATATAACGTACCTGGTAGACTGTATTTTCCTTATTGTGTAAGGCAAAGTCTGCCGAGAGTTTCTATATCCCTAATTACAAGGCTAGGCCCATCCTCTATCCGAGTGGCCCATATGCTTGCCATGAGGTACCCGAGGCCCATGGCCTCCACACACATTATGTGGGTAAAGTTGTACAAACTCTACAGAGTCAAAACAAATCGGTTAGCGTGCTCACGGTCAAGAGCGACATGGTGAAGTGTCATGAGTATAGTTTTATCCTTTCTAAATGTGCCTTTTGAAAATGGGATGTGGAATGGTTTATTTTGATATACATGAGCTTATGATAATGGTTATGATGGAGTAAGAGAGATATTATGATTTGTTGATGATTACTATGATTTACATTATGTACATATTTTTAAATGCTTTATAAATACCTTGCAAAATATTGTGAACTAAAATTTGTTTTATGCTGAAAATGAGACCACAAATAGCCTCCTTTGATATAAGCTTGCATGTAGTATGTTAGGTTTGTCCTTGCCAGTACATTATTTCGATAATGTACTTACTCTTGCTTTATTTCTGTGTTGTTGCTTTAGACTAGTTGCAGGTGGTGTTGCTTAGGTTGAGTGCTTCGCAGGACTTGCTGTTTTCAGGATGATTCTAACTAGGAGCCAACCCCTAGTCAGTTTGCCTATGTGGTTGGGTAGGCACGCAATCCGCTGAGCCCTATTTGGCCTGTCAACCTATGTAATAAATTAGTTGTAATCTAATTTATCTATTCGTATTCCCTATACTTGTTGATATCAAATGCTTTGATGAAAGTGCGAGGCTAGTCACTTTTCCTAGGGACTAGCTAAGCATGAGTATGGGCTTGGACCAATTGAGATATTAACTTAACAGCCATTTGGGTTCAAGTCCACTATGGTATGTAGTCGCTTGGTCGCCACCATCGAGTGGTTGACGGGCATATCTCGGGGAGGACTGGCAAGGCTATTCTATCGAGTATCTCATTTCTTTCGGGTCCGACACTTTGAGTTTGTGTCGAATTTATTATTCGTGACATCAAGTCTGATTTGAGGTATGGTGGTTACAATGTTTATCTGGTTTTATTCGAGATCTCACCACTCCAATAGTTAGCGTTGACGTGGCGAGTTGCAAATCATGGTACAAGTTTCATGGTGTCCTCACAATGTCATATGTATGGTACTCTATATATGGGAGAGTAAATGTATTATCCAATGATGGGCGGCTCGATTGTGGGCGTTGTAAATGAATTACTGTGGTACCAAAATTCATGAGCGGTGCAGTAAGATTGTTGCCATCCTCGGCGGAATTGCACACGTTATAACTAACCCAAAAGAATCGGTGTTCCAAAAAAAGGAGCAAAAGGCCATTCCGTGTTTACGGTGTTCATCTGAAGACACAACCACTGAACACATTGGGAGAGGTGAGTGCCGATTTGGGAGAGGTGAGTGCAGAGATCGTTCAACTTCGACGGCGCTATTACAGGGGCGAGGCCTCCAAGATCATCAACAAATATTTGTTGGAATGATCCGGTGAGGCATTGGGAAGAGGGTGAATCATCAGGGTTGGGCATCGGCCTTCAGTGTGAATCAACACCTCCAAGATTCGTGGAGGCAGTCTCCAGAGATGATTTCACATGGCCGCCGGCTCTACACGAGAAGGAAATGTCAACCCCAAGGAATTCGATGGTGTACACACATGTGAGTTGTCTCTTGCTATCATAATGCTCACTTTTATTTTGTGCATGATTTCCTTTTATCAATTCTTAGATTCTGTTTTCACAGAATAGTTAATAAAACCTTTGCCAATTACAGTGCAGTGGTATACCAGCCAAAATGGTACCCACGAAAGGGATGGTATTCAGTAACTATGAAGGTGCATACAAATTCTATGAAAAGTATGCGTACCATGCCGCTCCACCAGCCAGCCTAGCCTGCGCCTGCCATCGCTGCTTCGACCCAGTTGTGCAACTGCCGCCTCGGAAATCGCCACCCCGCCGCCATAGCCGCCTACCCTATCCATCCCCTCCTCCCCTATAAATTGCCAGCCCCACCGCCCTCTCCCCGTGCCCTAGCCCCTGTGCCCTAGCACCGCCGATCTAAGCCGCCGCCGCCGCTCCATTTCTCATTGCCGCCGCCCTCATCCCGAGGGCCGCATTGCTTCCTAGCCACGCGCCGCGCCATTTCGAGCTACCGGGAGTTCCGCCGTGGTCATTGACGTTGTCGTCATGCCCTTCACCTGCCGTCGGTGAGCACCGTAGTGGCACGCGCCTCTTCTTTCTTCGCCGGCAGCCCTTTTCCCCCCAAATCCACCGGTTGCCAATGGTCTTGCCACCTTTCTCCGCTCCGTGCCACCGACTCCAATAGCTTTCGCTCTGTCCTTGGACGCCGTTGATCACCGCCGTGTCATCACCAGTCATCACCATCACCTGTTGCCTCCCCCTGCCTTGCCGCCTCACCTCGTCGTGCCGGCGCCATGGGCACACGAGAGCCACCCTGGGCTACTGACCAGTAGGCCCGCCAGTGAGGTCTCCCCTTCTATGACTGACATGTGGTCCCTCGTCGATAGTCCCCCTCATGGTGTATGACGTGTGGTCCCCATCCACGATCTCCTTCCCTGTGAATGACAAGCAGGCCCGGTGAATAGTCTCATAACCCATCTCAACCGTTAGATCGTCTTGATCTAACCGGAGCCATTCGATCTACATAAAGTCGTCGAATAGATCACAACTGTCCAATCTTTCCAAATCCAATAAGAGCCATTGGATTTCCCAAAACCCGATCCGTGGCACGTCAGCCCGAGCAGCCGAGTCACCCTGCCACTCGACCGCCACTCATCTCCACTTTTGCCCACGTGGCATCCACCCCAGCCAGTCCACCGTAGCCTCTTTCTCTCCTCGTCCATGGAACCTAGTCCACATGAGCCTATCTACTGATAGTGCAACGTGTCAGTTTTAGCCCAAAAATACATCATTTTATTCAAAATCCAAGGAATATTCTGAGAATATTCTTTTCAAATTCTTTTCTGATTTTTCTCTCTTGATTTGATTACATGTTTGTATACTTTAGTATGTTTATTTGGAGTTTTTAGTGTTTTTCCTCGTTTTGCAGTAGTCCTGTAGTTTTCGGCCGTTTCAGAGGAGGTGCAAAGTTAGGAAGAGTTCGGAAGATCAGTTGAAGACTTTTCTATTGCAAGCAAGTAAATAACAATCTTGAGCATGTTCGAACCCAATTGTGAAAACTATTTTGTTTGAAGTTATGCATGCCGTTTGGAATGTCATTTTAAGAGTATTTTATTATATTCAATATCCTTGATTTGGCATTTCTGTTGTTGATACTTTTTTCCTTGATACCCTAGGTATTATTTATTGACTAGCTAGAATGTCTAAACTAATGATCTAGCAGAATAATTAGATTGCTTGCCCTGCTAGAAACATTAACGTCATTTTAATGTGGGATAATATTGATTCACTTTAATCAATTGATGGTTAATGATATATTTTCAATGACGGTGGTCGTGGTTGGTTAAATTAAATGTGTCAACTAAAATTGACTAATGGTGGGTTGTGAGCACATGGAATGATGGTGTTGCATAGTAGTGCTCATGACAGTTAAGGACCGATTCATCGAGTATCTTTGCAAAGAATACTGTACTCACAGCTAGAATGGGTAATTAACGGGATCTGAAGTGTGGATATGTTCAACCGAGGCACCAGGGCATGTTGTTGTTAAGTATAAGTCACGATGGCGTCATAAGTCCAGGTTTGGGCATTTGGGCTGTCTCCTCCTAGGTACTTGTCACCCTATGGAGACAGGTGGCTCTCTTTGTTGTGTGAGTTACATGGATGTCTTGTCACAACTCCTTTCCGAGGTACCGTGATGGTATTGAGGCGCATGGCAACATGTTGTGGGGTTGTGTCTTGTAGGTAAATTAGTACACCTCTGGCTAGAGTAAAATTGTTCGAATAGCCGTACCAGCGGTTATGGGTGTCTTAGCAATGTTTTTCGTGATTAGTTTACACTACTTCATTAATTGTAATAATTGACGATAATTCATAGATCCAGGTTTGGGGGTTTGGAGTGCAGGCCGCCATCCGTCGCATTTTTCCTTTAACATATACACAGGCTTGTGAAAGGCACATCCTACAAAGCATGCTGATGCTCTAAACTTCTTACATCACGACAAGGACCTAGAAGATGACTTGATGTTGTGTATAAACAGACGTCACACCAATTGAGTTTGATCTTGCTTGGCCGAGTTTTCATTTGCCAATATGGAACCTGCATGACATTGGAACGATGAATCGCTTTATGAGATAAGAAAGGCATTGGGTCCTGCATTTTTTTAGAGATTACTATTACGACGGTGACATCAACCAAGGGCAGAGAATGAAAACTCATCAGGTGTTAAGTTTTGTGGACCATCAAACTGCACTCATAGGTTTGCCACAGATGCTCGATGTCCTTATCTCAAGGAAAGAGAAAGAGGCGATGGAGGATAGAGAATGTACTGTAAGAATACTTTGTTAGCCTCCCTTGTTTTTTATGTGAATGTGATATTTTCAAATCTAATCCGCACTCTGTGCAGGCCAAGACCGTTACTAAAACTTGTTGGTCATTTGAAGTACAATTATCAAGAGTGTACACTAGGGACGTATTCAAGAAATTTGAAAGCACATTGGACGATAGCACGGCTTTCAGGATTGAGGCTGATGAAGGAAATCAAAATAGATAGATTTTGTCGCACACAAAGCAGTCACAAAAGCATAGGTGGTGCCAACGTCAGTTCAAGGTCCTAGCGAGTGTGGAGGAAGGTCGTTATGAATGTAAATGCATGTTGTGGGAACATACATGTTGGGTATGTGATATTTTCCATCCATCTGGCCTTAAATTCACTTCTATACAACTGGATGTACACTAAAATTTGCTCAAATTTGTTGTCTTTTGTGGCAGGATTTTTCTGCTGCACATGTAAGTAGTTTTACTGATTGTGTAAGATGCATACATGTTGTTTGTGACCAAGTGTACATGTATCGTGTTGTATGGACAGTACCAAGATTTCGTGTTGAACTGTCGTACACAAAGTATATTTCCTTCTCATGAAGTTAATGAAAAATGAATGTTGTGCCAATCGGAAATATTCATATGTCCTTCTATCTTGTGTTGAGATCTTAACTGGATCCATATATGATTAAGTGTAAAAATTCTATCTTGTTGAAAACTGTGTAATTATTTGGTGCATGGTGATTCAATGTAACATGTCAAAATTATTATTCGTTTGGTCATGTAGAATAATCAAACGTTTAAGGAATGGAGTAAATAAATTACTATTCTCAGGCAATAGATAACAGAAAATATATTAGAATGAAAATTCACCATGGTAGCATACCAGACACATAATTAACGCAGTAAATACATTAGTAGTTCCATTAGCGGAATGGAGTAAATAAATTAGTTGTCTTTGCATGCAGATCAAATGCATGGTATTGTGGGGTGCAAATCAAATATCAAGGTCCAAGTTGCACCGATTGTGTGGGGGTGTAATTTAGGACTGCTAAAAAAGTCGTATGACCAGATCTGGATCTTGTTGCGTAGCAGTTAGCTCCACATTCTCGCTATAAATAATGGAGATCATCCGTCCCTTGTAAGATAACAATCCAATCCACACACAAAACATGCCCAAGAGAGAGGGGTCCAAAACTGACCGTAGTGACTGGCTCTCCAATTGTTCAGGGTCTCCCCATTCGCTCGGCTACGCCACAACCGTTCGTTGACAAAAGCCCTGCGTCAGCTCGCGGGCTTTCGGCGCTTATTCCCCTTTTTTTCTTTTGCGCTTCCCTCCGTCTATAATCGCAGCTACGACGCGGGCCTATACCACATCTCCTAGCATTGATAGAAGGGAGGTGGCTCCCTCGCATCTCTTCCATAGAGAGAGGAATCACTACACCCAGGTCCATCTTACCAAGTTCGGAGGGAGAGTATGATTGGTGAAGGAGGAATTATCGCATGTGGATTTTATTCCAAGAGGAAACACCCTGTTACACAATTGTTCAGGTAACATGGGTGTTTCCTCGTGGAATAAATCTGCGACTAATTCCTTTCATCCAATTCATACTCACCCTTCGAACTTAGTGGAGATCGACTAGGGAGTAGTATGGATACCTCTCTTCTATGGAAGAAGATGTGGGGACCCACCTCCTTCTATCAATGGAGGAGATGTGGGTATAGGCCCGCGTCGAGCTTCGATGTTATAGACGGAGGTGACGTAGGGGTTTTGTCAACCACAGTTTTGGTGGCGTTGCGGCAAACGGGGTGAGCCTGAACAATTGGAGAGGCAATCACTTCAGACATTTTCGGACCCCTCTCTTGGGCACGTTTTGTGTGTGGATTGGATTTTTATCTTAAAAGGGATGGGTGGTCTCCATTATTTATAGCGAGAATGTGGAGCTAATTGCTGCGCAACAAGATCTAGATCTAGTCATACCCTTTTTTAACAGTCCTAAATTACACATCCACACAATCGGCTAGTTGGACTTTGAACATATTTGGAAATTTTTGCACCCCAACAAAAATACCATGCATTTGATCTACATGCAAAGACAAACTAATTTATTTACTCCATTCCGCTAATGGAACTAGTAATGTATTACCATGTTAATTATGTGTCTGGTATGCTACCATGGGCGGAATTTGTCATTCTAATCTATTTTCTGTTATCTATCGCTTGAGAAATAGTAATTTATTTACTCCATTCCTTAAACGTTTGATTATTCTGCACGGCCAAACGAATAATAATTTTGACCTATTACACTAAATCACCTATGCATCAAATAATTACACGGTTTTCAACAAGATAGAATTTTTACACTTAAATCATATATGGATCCATTTAAGATCTCAACACAAGACAAAAGGGCATATGAATATTTCCGATTGGCACAACATTCATTTTTCATTAACTTCATGAGAAGGAAATATACTATGTGCACGACAATTCAACACGAAATCTTGGTACGTCATACAGGCACGATACATGTACACTTGGTCACAACAACATGTATGCATTTACATAATTCAATAAACCACTTACACACTGGATACCATGTACAATTCTATGTACATAGTTAGTCATTCTTCATCAGATCCAGTAGCATCTGAGGTTGCGTTCATTGCTTCATCCCATTCATCGACAAGCATTCTCCTTACGCGCCTCAAGCTAGGTACTGCTCTCTTCCCACTGCCCTGTGGTCGACCTCTCTTCGTTTTCTCCCCAATTTAATATTTCTGCACCTTATCAAAGTTATTTGGATTTTTGATATAGGTAGTGCTGTAATGACCATCTTCCTCTCCACACCAACCACATTCCTGATTGCACACTTTCTTCCCTTTCATGCCTAGTACCACCTTCTCGCTAGGCTTAGATGCACTATCCTTGGTCTTTGATTTTGATGGTGCTGCTCGGCTCATCTTCCTACCAAGGGTAGCTACATCATCCCCTTCTTCCATCGATGAATTCTGATTGTCACCAGTCGTTGTGGTATCAGCTGGTATCTCCTTCACTTGTTTCCTCAACCCCTTTAGAACCCTAATTGCTTGGTCGAATGCAACTTTTGACTTGCGTCCTTCCTTTGCAATAGCCAATCTCTCAACCATCAACATATTGGTTCTATAACTTTCCTGCACACCATCAGGATCTACAGTCTTACGGTCCCTCCTATCAAATGTCATGTCGATTTTTGTCTTCATCGTGTATGTGCTAAGCACATACCTGGCAGGGATGGTCTCTACTTGTACGTGAACAAACACCCTTAGCAAGTGCGGGCAAAAAAGTCCTGCCACAAAGAAAACAAAACTTGAGCAAATTATTAGTGTATATCCAGCTGTATAGAAGTGGATTTTAAGGCCAGATGGATGGAAAATATCACAAACCTAACCTGTATGTTCTCACAGCATGCATTCACATTCATACCGACCTTCCTCCACACTCAATAGGATCTTGAACTGACATTGCCACCAGTTATGCTTTTGTGGCTGCTTTGTGCATGAGACAATCCATCTATTTTTATTTCCTTCATTAGCCTCAATCCTTAGAGCTGTACTATCGCCCAATGTGCTTTCAAATTTCTTGAATATGGCCCTAGTGTACACTCTTGACAATTGTACTTCAAATGGCCAACGAGTTTTAGTAACAGTCTTGGCCTGCACAGAGCATGGATCAGATTTGAAAATAGCACATTCACATGAAAAACAAGAGAGGCAAACAAAGTATTCTTACAATACATCCTTTATCCTCCATCACTTCTTTCTCTTTCCTTGAGATAAGGACATCTAGCATCCTGTGTGATTAACAACCTTTATGTGATTCTATAGTTTCTAAGCAGGGCTAAGCATCCTAGCACTACTCTAGCTAACCAATACTTAAGCTAGCTAGTCATATTAATCCCATAGGCACAAAGGCAGGTTATCAAAACAACGGGCTATAAACAAGGATCAGGGTTTCCCTTCCTGATGTCATTATAAAATAAATACACCTTTGAATCAAAACAGAGATTTAAATCATAAGATCAACATGCTCAAAGGGTTGTGGATCTGTGTAACTTGCCATGCTGCTCCACGAAGTCTTCCGAACCCTCCTCGACGTAAACTAGCTCTTCCGGAACGTCGGAAACTATAGGCAAATATCAAAATAAGCAAAAAATAGTACATAAGCACATAGCAACAACATATGTGGATATTTTTAATGGATAGATCTTGATTTTTAAAGAATTTAGAGACTTGAACGACCTCAATCCGAGTTCGTATGAATTAGTTATGATTTTTAGAAGTTTAAACCAATTTAAAACTATTTACAGGAATTATTAAAGTATTAATGACGCAATACTGAATTAATTTTGAAAAGGAAAAAGGGATTTATTGCGTCATCGAAGGTCGGTCCACCGTAGACCGAGTCCACGGGATCGGCTCACGGGTTTCGACTGTTGGGATGGATCGGATCTTGATCCGACGGCTCGGATTCATCCCGAGGTTGATGCAGGGATGCGCGACACTTGGCGCCGATCTGGCAGCCACGGGGGACAGAGGGGTGACGCGGTGGCTGACGGGGTGATGACGTGGACAACAGGCCACAGCGGCGGCTCGAGCGGTGAGGCTTGCCGGCGATCCAGGGCACGGCGGTGGCTGCGGTTTGCGCCAAAAGAACGAGCTCGACGTGGCGAACCTACCTCATGGTCCCTCGGTGATGAACAGGCGGCGGATGGTCACCGGCGTTGAGAAAAAGCGGCAGCGTCCTTTGGGTACTCGGCGACGACGGCGTTCTGGCGGCGAAGGGCGACTATGGGGCGGCATACGGGATGCTGCTCTTCCTGGCAAACACGACCAGGCCGACGGCGAAGGGCGGTGATGACCCGAGCGGCGGTGCGGCTTGGCTGGACTCGGCGGCAGCGATGGCGGAGGGATCTAACTGCGGCTAGGGCTCTCCGGGGTGTCTAGGGCTGGGGGCGAGGGCGGCAATGCGTGGAGGGGAGGACGGTGGTACATATAGGGTTGCCAATTGGAAGAGTCCGAGGCAGACAAGGTGGCTATCGCGGCGGCAAACTCGAACGACGGCGGGCTCCAAGTCGATCCCACGTTTAGGCTCAAAATCTAACCGATTCGCTCTGGATTTTGAGGGGATTGGCGGCAGGGATAGAGGGGAGGGTTTCCCCTCAACCGATTTGAGGAGATCATGCAAAGGGCGGCCGGATTTGGCGCGGGACGGTGGCGCTGGCTCGGTCTTAGACTCGGCCCGAGGAAGACGAAGACCCCAACAAGTGGGGTCCACCTGTCGGCGGGGAAAAGAAAGAGAGAGGACGAGCGGGCCGAGCTGGGCTACGGGCGGGGAAAGGAGAGAGGAGGGGAGAGGTGGGCCGAATTCAGCCCATGGCCCTGGGGAAGATTTTAAAAACCTTTTTCCATTTATTAATTCACTGATTTGGTTTTCTATTTATTAAAAATACTTCCATAGCTCAAATAATTTCCAAAAAAATCCAGGGACTACAAGAATTAAAGAAGTATTTAATAAAATTTCCTCTGGCCCATTTTTACATTGAAATTTATTAGGGATTTTTATTAGTCACTTCTTTAAGCTTTTAAATAATTTCTGAAAAATTATACTTTCACAGGTATTATTTATTAAATTATTTTTAGGGTGTGACATCATATTTGGCAATGCACTCTGCCCAAGCAAGTTCGAACTCAACTGGTGTGTACGTCTGGTCTATACACAACATCAAGTCATCTTCTAGGTCCTTGTCGCGCATGTAAAGAATATTCAGAGCATCGGCATGCTTGTGGAAGATGTGCCATATGCACAGCCTGTGTATGATGTTAGGGAAAATGTGACGGATGGCGGCTACCATTGTAGCGTCCTGGTCTACATAGATGAAACACAATTACAATTTTCACAGTCAGCATTCATCATATGATAATTTGTATTGTTTTCTATCAATTCAAATATGGTTCATAAATATGTTAGTAGCTATCAGAACTACTTGTCAGAATGCATCGTGGTGAGGACCAATCTTCCATGCATGTTCTGAATGTGTTAAATAGCCACTCAAATGATACAATTTTTTTGTTCCTGAGCAACACACATCCAAATAATGTGTTCTGCAGATGGTGGTTTGACCCTACAAACATAGCCAACGGTATCTCATAGATGTTAATCTTATAAGTGGTGTCGAATGTTACCACATCACCAAAATCTGCTAATCTGCTTGGAAACTTGCATGACTCCAGAATAGATTTTGAAATCACGCCTTGCTCATCTAGTTGCGCATCCCAGTAAAATTATTTGTTATTCTTCTTGCACTCCTTGAAGATTGCCAATAGCTTATTGATGCCGTCCGCATTCTCAGCACGGACGTTAGCGCCCTTCTTGTTCATGTGCATAAGAACACCAGCTTACTAGAATAACAAGCAATCTTATAAGAACATACTTACTACTAGAATATACTTGATAATGGAGAAAGCAACTTTATCAACAACTTGCTAAGGTGTGATTTACCTGTACTCTAGAACCCGCGATGTGAACAGTATGTTTTCTTGGCCACCATGCAAGTGAGCTAGCATACCTACAATGCTGCTCTGTGTGACACGGTTCTCTTGCATGGTATCTATAAACTCCATCATTGTCTCATCCATGTTCTTATGTGATCGCATTTGCTTCACCGCACTAGGGGATGGTGTTAGTGGAGGGTTGTGCTTGAGAACAACAACATCAAAAATAACAGATGTGACTTCGCCGTCCCGCACAATGCTTTTGACTTTAACATATGCCCTTCACCCTATCTTCTTTATCACCCAGTTGTGCTCCCGGTCAGCCTCATCTCCTTTGTACTTGTGTTTTTTCTTCCCTTGTATAGCAAATTTCTTTAAGTGTCTTTTTTGATATACTCTTCCTAATGTCAAAACCAGCATGGTACGCATACTTTTCATAGAATTTGTATGCACCTTCATAGTTACTGAATACCATCCCTTTCATGGGTACCATTTTGGCTGGTAAACCACTGCACTGTAATTGGCAAAGGTTTTATTAACTATTCTATGAAAACGGTATCTAAGAATTGACAAAAGGAAATCATACGCAAAATAAACTTGAGCATTACGACAACAAGGGACAACTCACATGTGTGTAAACCATCGAATTCCTTGGGGTTGACATTTCCTCCTCGTGCAGGGCCGGCGGCCGTGTGAAATTATCTCTGGAGACTGCCTTCACGAATCTTGGAGGTGTTGATTCGCATTGAAGGCCGATGCCCGACCCTGACGATTTACCCTCTTCCCAATGCCTCACTGGATCATTCCAACAAGTATTTGCTAATGATCTCGGAGGCCTCGCCCCAGTAACAGCACCGTCGAAGTTGAACGATCCCAACGAATCTATGTCTTCCCGGTGAGGATCTCGATTAATCTTGGACTCGATTAATTTGTTTACCCAAGGCAAAAGATTTATTACTACGATCTAATGTTAGAATGTTGTACAGAGTAAATGGTTTACTTACTACAAATACGCGTCAGATACCGCCACTCACATTGAATATCAAAGGTAAATTATTTACTTGCGTAAATGGTGAGGGGTTGGATCGGAGTAACAAGAAACCAAAAATGTGAGGTGATGGCCACATTGTGTGGCATGCTACTTATCCTAAGTAGTATGCTACACGCTACTTAGCGCGACCGTAAAATTTATAGTGTTATAAAAACTTGACCGGTAAAATAGGCACACCAACGAAAACCAGAGCAGCCGCTATTCCAAGAGAGCCCTAAAAGATTTTTTTAAAAAAAAATCAAACGTCATAGTACACAATACCTCAAACAGCAAACCGCAACAAAAGACACCACATCGAGACAACGGGGAATACTCACATCGAGACACAGGGAATACTAGTTCAATACAACGCTTTTCTACCAAAAAATACTGTCAAGCAGCAGCATACACAGCCATACTGGTGATTCAAGATTCAACAGCATACACACACACATACACAGCCATACAACAGGTGAGCACACTGTTTCTACTCTTAGGAATAAATACATCCAAGTAAGTAGTAAGAATGACAGAACAAAACGACAGCTTGGTAACAACTTCAGGAATGGTTAGCGCAGGAGTCTAGTAGGGGGAACAACAGTACAATACTGTTTATTCTTTTCAATGCTTTGCCACCTACACTTTCACCACATACCAAGAGTAGTATATGCACAGGTAAATCAAGTACAGTTTTACTCTGGACATAAATACATGCAAGTTACAAATATCTTAGCAATGTAATGGGTGGTAACTGGTAATTAGCAGCAACAGAATACAAGCTTAGCATTGGAGGCTAGGGAGGGGGTTAAATTGAATAGTCCTACTTGAGTTGTTGAAGCAGGTACATCTGTTCCACTGGAAGTGGTATACTCTTTCAGGCTTCCAGCTCCACCGGGAGCAAACTGCTCAGTAAGAGTCATGAGCTGGGCTGTCTGAATGCATGTCCATGGATGAATCATTCGAAGCCGTGGAGTTTTGATCACGGTTAACGCCATTTGCAAAGTACCCTGCATCCCCACCCTGCTCCAGGTGAAATGGTTGCAGGCTCCGGCGAATGGGGCTTGATAATGCATTTGAAAAGACCACCGAGTTCTTGGACTGCACCATTCCTATATTTCCTGGTGCAAATAAGCTTGGCGATGGCTGCTGACTCATTGTGTTGGGGATAGGCACTGTAGCTTGAGTGCTTTGGCTCGCGTGCTGCGATCTTTGAGAGGCTGATGCATTGTCACCGCCATACTGAATCTCATGCTACAAACACAGACGATTATTAGGCACATGTAGTTGTGCTAGGTATAGGATGGTGCAAAAGGAGAAAATACAGCAAATGTGCATAACTATATTTAAGAGGCTATAGTTCATCGAAAAAATTCCTTATTAGCCATCAAACATTATCCTTATCTCTTTAAATATTGAAAACTGATGTTCCCTTATTTGCCACTAATTCACTTTTGTTTTCCGTTATTTGCCACTTACATCATCTTGCTGTTAAATTAAACAAGAAAAGACAATTTGCCCTTCTTCCTCATTCCTCCTTTCTCCATTCCCCTCTTCCTCTTCCATTCACGCTAAAGCAGCAAGTCAGCAACAAAACAGTAAACTCACCCAGCCGTTTCCTTCTCCATGAACACACCAGAGAACTCACCCTCTACCATGCATACAGGGTATGCTTTATTGCCGGTGGCAGGTAGTGGCTATGGGATGTGTGGGGAGGATGGCTACGGCAGTGCACATGGAAGGTTGGTGACCAGGGGGTCAACAAGGGCCTTGTGTTGGCCAGTGCACACCTGGCCAGCACAGCCACGCTCACCACAGCGCTTATTGACTCCGACGGGCAGGTTCATGGGCATACGGCATGGCCATCCTTGGTGGTACGTAAGAGATGCGCTGCAGCATTGCTGGTATCCACCAAATCCAGGAAACACTTTAGCCAATTTAGTAAGCATAGAAAATAAAACCATGTGATGCATTCCAAAACAATAAGACCAGTACACTTGTGTTTGGAGTGGCACTAGGTCTGGAAGATTCAAGCTTGCTGGGGGTGGCACTAGAAGTATAATACTAATTTAATGCTTGATTAAATCATGTCTTGTAGCATAAAACCACTATGGTCAATCATATGGCATCAATCAAGTGTTAATATATCCCTGCATCCATTCCCCAAAAGAACAGCAGGGTACAAGTCCAACGCTTCAAGCTCGCCGGATTTCTCAAGCCAGATCGTGATGCTGAGCATTTGCCATTTAATGGACAGCCACAGCAGCTGACTTGCCAAAGATGCTCGGCAATACACAGGAGTGGCACCAGTGCAGAATCTTGACTGCAATGGATGGACTGGTGTGCTGTGCGTATGGCCAGAAGAAAATGATGACAGCCAATGTTGTGAGGGTACAAATTGAATATTTACAAAAACAATAGGTGGGCACATGGTTAATGGTGGGTGGCTCAGCCAAACAGAGTTTGACAGGCGTGGCAATAAGGGAAGAAAAAATTGAACTAGTTGCGGTAAGGGAATGCCACGTTTCTGATGGTGATGGCAAATAAGGGGACCGTGTTAACATTCAATGGCAAATAAGAAATTTTCTCTTGTTCATTAGGTTTTAGACAGCAAGGCGCATTCACAAACAACAATGAGCATGAAATTCAAATCTATCCAACTTCTTCAAGTCCATGTTTTAAATTTAAAGGATAAATCAAATAGTTCCCTTTGGAGGTGGATAACTGCAAACCTGGATGTGGGAGGCTATATCAGCAACTGTCAGCCTCAAGCCGTTTTCATGCTGCCTCAAGATCCATTCGTAGAGCTTTTCCTGCATCAGTTAAGACAAAAATTGAGAAACATTAGTGTAAAGGGAAAAACAAACAAAAAAACAAATGTCTAGCAGTCAAAGAAAAAAGATTGAAAAGAAGAGAAATGTGTTGTTCGGTACAAACAAATGTCTAGGTTTATGTATGTAACAGCAATTGACACAAACATCATTACTCTCGATGACAGCCAATACTCCCTCTGGTCACAAAAACAAGTGACATGTTTCAACTTTCAACTCGAACTTTATAAACTATGAAATCAATATATTTTTAAAATATTTAGATTGACAGCATGAAAATCATATCTGTAGATTAATCTCAAGAAGTACTTTCACACTCATAATTTTATTGGGGTTTGGAAATATTTGGCAAGAATTTTATACATAGAAACAAAAGAGAACTCATTTTGTGGATGAACAGATTTGGCATGAATATTTCTTCAGACACTAAGAACAGAATGCACTTATTCTAGAAGTTGGATTTGAACAATGAAACAAACAGCTTTGCAAAGAAATCTGTGCACCCTGCAACGACCAGATGTCTTCAAAGCACAAAATTCAAGAATTCATTGATGTTTAACTGTTGTATTTGCTATGCTGTTTCACAATAAGGTATATGTCAAATGAGCACAAGTTCTTTGTTCGTAATTGGTGTTGCATTGGCTAATGTATTGTTTGATGAGGGTCTAGTAATATTGTCATCTGATAAGTAAAGAGGACAATTATCAACAGGAGTTAGCTAGAGTGTTTGAGTGCCCTATGAAAACAAAGGCTAGGAATACAGCTGAACTGCATCCTGAGTTCTGACCAAAACCATAGCTACAGGATGTTGCCAGCCTTAATGCCAAGAAATGTCGTCCAAGGCTTTTTGCAAGAACTTGCAAAAGCCTTGCATGTCATCACATTAACAGGAAAAGGAAAATGGGAAATTTTGATGCTTGATAAAGTCATACAACACGAGAATAGGCCAGGACTGGATCCAAAGTATTACAGAGAAACTATATCAACAAACATAACCAAGTATCAACATCCCCATAAGGCAGAACTGCTTAAGATAACAATGGCGTCCAAATCTGAAAGAAGCATCCCACATTCCCACACCTACTGGTAATACTTTACATTTAACAGTACACAAATTGAAGCAAAGTTGAAAAAGATGTATCCATGGTACTACTGCAGAAGTAACCTGTTCCACAAGCTAAGTCTCCTCTCATCTGCTTTCCACTCGCTCCCTCTGAAATCATCCTAATCTGAGTCTTGTAAACCACAGAGTGGGATATCTACAACCATTTCAACCCATAGGTGAAAAGCTATATTGGCACAGAACCTATTTGAGAAAGATCACCAACAATTGAAGCCCTAATGGTTCCAATATGAGTACAAGAGCGCTTTATCAATTGTATTGGCAATTTGCACATCCCGAACAATATAGTAATATTTAGTGAGGTCAAGGGTCGCAGTACGATACAAACTAAAATTGCATACAGAATTAGTTGGTATTACCCACTAATCGAAATTATGTGCATGGTAGGTACCAGATTCAGGCAGAAATCATACAAGAACTGTTCAAATTTTCACCTAAATTCGGAAATTTTTCATCAGTGGTGGGCAATTGAACGATCGAAATTACTCCACTATGGGAATATGAACTGTACTAGAAAGAAGGCGCATCGGCACGAAAATCCCCCACGGATCGAGCAAAAAAAACAACCAAAATCGAAGCCTTTCCCGCAACACAAACGCCCAGAAAGGTCAAATTCACCGGGGAAACCGAATCCTCCCGCCATAGAACCGAAGTCCCAAACATCCCCACAACAACACCCTCCTCCCAGCATCACCACACCACATCAGACCGAACCCCAACACCACACATCGACACACCGGTGACCGTACCATCGCGTGGCGCTCGCCGGCCTGGAAGGAGAGCTTCTGCCCGCCCATGGCGAGCGTGTAGAGCTGCGAGAGCGAGTTGGCCGCCCCCCGGAACGCCCCGTACAGCGCCCTGTCCGTCTCCTCCAGCCGCGCCGCCTCCGCCTTCCGCTTCTTTCCCCCCGCCATCTCCCCCCCACAACCACAACCTCCCAAATCCAACCCGCTCCTCCCTCCTCCTCCTCCTCCTCCTCCGTCGATACACCCCAACCCGAGTACCCGACCCAGCCGAATCCGAGGCACCACGAACCCTAGGCCCCAACGGGGAGAGATGCGCGCGAGCTCGAGGGAGAGGAGAGGAGGGGGAGGGGGGCGTCGCGTCGCGTCGACACGAAACGGCGGCTTTACGTGTGGCCGTCTCTTTCCTTACCCCGCGCTCCTTGATGGCTGCGGCGGCGGGTCGCTGACGGGTGGGGCCCAGTGGCCCGCAGCGCGGTGGTGGGGTTGGGGGGAGCGGAATAGGAGCACGTGAGGTGGGGGCTTGGCGCACGTTGGATTTGATTTGGTGGAGGAGGGGGTGTCGCTGACAGGTGGGGTCCAGTGGTGGAATGTGTGGGTAGTGTCCTATCTGGCACTGGCAAGTATTCACGCTTGACCGCTCGGGTTCAGATTCCCTAGAGTTAGCTCCCAACTCCACCGAATAGATTTGTCCTAATCTAAACCATCTACTGCTTTTCACTGTTAAGATGAAGCCATCTCAATATCTTCTAATTAACTCCCTCAATCGAGGTAGTTTTGAAGAAAAATTACTTTTTATTTTTATGTGTTCTTAATGATTATGTTTCTGCCAACAAAATTAATAAAGCAGAGATGCTTTTCCCCTAAATAAGAATCTACGTAATTTCCTATTATAAGACCAACTACAATCAATAATGTATACTAAGGGAGAGTTTGAATATACAAGTTTAGATAAAAACCATCCTCGTTTTTCGTGAGCACACTTTTCAAACTGCTAAAAGGTGCGTTTATACAAAAAAAAAATTATATAAAAGTTGCTTTAAAAAATCATATTAATCTATTTTTAAGTTTACAATAGGTAATACTCAATTAATCATGTACTAATGGCTCATCTCGTTTTATGTTATCTTCTTGTTCCTCTTTCCTCACCTTCAAACTAAGCCTAAAAATGTTAGGTAAACATATAAGAACCATATTGACGTCAGTGAGTACACACCAAAAAAAATGAGCAAAATATTGAAGCCCTAGACTCAATATTGCTTTTGATACAATGGATGGACTATGAAATTTCTAGTTAGTTATGCAGACAGAATAAGATTTGATGTCAGAAAGTATTGTGCCAAAATCAGTTCGTAACTTCTTTTGATAAATAGTCAATGATTAGTTACAAAGATTAGGAGGAATTCTCTAAGAAAAAAACTAGGGGGATTAAGGTGGCTTCATCCCAGCCATTGAAAAAAAGTGATGGCACATATTTGATCAAATCCACCCGGTGGAGTAGGAGTAAACTCCAGGGTATCCAGACCCTTGTAATACTTGTGACTAGTAACGCCGAAAAGGAACCACCTCACCGATTGCCGACCTCTTTGGTCTTTTAGCAAGGGAGTAATTATGGATCTAAACATCTCTTAAGCTTTATAAAGTTGAGTAGATTTTTATCCACTCAATTATCGTTTTAGTTAAAAAAATCAATACCTAATTTTTAAACCGGACATATTTTGTTGTTAAGAAAAAGAAAGACTTGTTGCATACTCGGTTATCGAAACTGATTAAAATATCACAAAAACAACACAGCCCGATTTGTCATTGTGGTTTTTTGATGATTCTTCACATCCAACAAAATTATTTTTATTTACATGATAACCACCTTTATCATTCGACACCAAGTCGTGGCAGCTAGCGGCACAGCCAGCTCCAGGGATAGTCGAGCTGCTGCCCCAGCTCTATCACCGGCGTTGCTATTGTTATCGAAGAACAATAGTGCCTATGAGGATATGTATGGAAGTAGTAAATTCTTCGTTAATTCTCAAAAGCTCTTTCTGTTTACCTATTTATAAGTTTAGGGTTTCATTTATGGGTGATTTTACATCCTTGTCTTTTGATAGGGACATCTACGTGGATATATATGTCTTTTCTGTTGTAGAATGGCTACGTCGACAGATCGCCTAGATCCGTTCCCTTCCCTCCCACAGTAGATGAGGCGTCGAGAAGATGTAAAAGACCGTATCCCTTCCCGCACAATCACACTACAGAAGAAGACAATGAACACAGGAGACATAGATATAGGGGTGTTGCTCTCTCTTTATTAATCAATGATCAATGTGTACAATGAAGGCATCTATGCCCCTCTATTTATAGGTAGAGAAGGCTAGAGATAAGAACCATAAATTTATCTCTAACTAATTCAGATTGGTCCACAAGAAAGAATTTTATCTCCTAAAGAGATAAGGATTCATAACACTCCCCCTTGGACCTATCCGCGATCAACTCATGCCTTGTCAAGACTCCTACCAAAACCCAGTGAGAAAAAAGGCTAGGAAAAAGAGTACATAGTTGCCGCCATGCATCACACACCGTTGCCTCGTTAAAAACCTTTGTGAGGATCACAAGCTCCACTCAACTAAGGGAAAAGGAGTACAGCGTTATGGACTCGCCGATCCACTGACTAGGCTGTGTTCAGAGGTTCTACTCTCCCTGAACCCTGCAAGTCTCTAAGTCTTCTCATCCCAATTTCACGAACAAACCTTTAGAAAGTACAAGCTGGGAGACACTTAGTGAACAAATATGTCAAGTTGTCACACGACTTGGACTGCAGGATCTTCACTTCCCCTTGGTTCTGAAGCTCATGAGGATAGAAGAATTTTGGAGCAATATATTTCGTCATATTGTTCTTGATATAGCCTAGTTGCATCTGTGCGACACATGCTGTATTATCCTCATAGATAATGGTGGGGGTATCAGGAATACTCAAACCACATGATCGCTCAATATGGTGAGTCATCCTCCTAAGCCATGCACACTCTCTGCGGCTTCATATAGTGCAATAATCTCTGAGTGGTTTATAGACGTCGCTACCAAAGTCTGTTTACTAGACCGCTACGAAATGGTTGTACCACCATAAAGAAACACAAAACCAGTTTGAGAACGGGCATTATGAGGATCAGACAGATATCCTGTATCTGCATAGCCCACCATGGTTAAATCTCGTTCCCTTGGAAAGAAGAGGCCGAGATCTTGCGTACCCTAGAGGTATCTGAGTACTGTCTTAACGCCAACCCAATGTCTCATAGTAGGAGATGCACTGTATCTTGCTAGCAGATTTACCGCGAACGCAATATCAGGCCTGGTGCAGTTCGCAAGATACATCAATGCTCCTATGGCGCTTAAGTATGGGATTTCTGGTCCCAACACTTTCTCAGTCTCACTCCTAGGACGGAATGGGTCTTTGTCCTGATCAAGAGATCTCACAACCATGGGTGTCTTTAAAGGATGAGCCTTTGACATGTTAAATCTCTTAAGGACCTTTCTAGTATAGGTTGACTGGTGCACTAAGATCCCGTTAGGAAGATGCTTGACCTATAGGCTCAAGCAAAACTTGGTCTGACCCAAGTCTTTCATTTTAAATTCCGTCTTGAGATAGGCAGCCACCTCCTCAATGTCCTCTACGTGGCCAATGATGTTCAAATCATCGACATAGACTGAGATGATATAGAAATCTCTCGTGACTTTCTGATAAACACGCAGGGACAGTCCTCTCTATTGACGTATCCTTTCCCCAAAAGGAAATCACTCAGCCGGTTGTACCACATACGACCAGACTGTTTTAACCCATACAGCGATATCTCCAATTTCACATTGTATATGTTGCGATTTGCTTTGTCCGGGACCTTCAACCCGTTAGGGACACGCATGTAAATCTCCGAATCCAATGATCCGTACAGATATGCGGTCACCACATCCATCAACTGCATTTTTAATTCCATGCCAGCTGCCATAGACATCAGTATCGGAACATTATGCCACTCATTACAGGAGAATAGGTTTCATCGTAATCGATGCTGGGTCTCTGCGTGAACCTTTGTGCTACAAGCCTCGCTTTGTATCTCACCACTTCATTGTTTTCGTTCCGCTTCCGGATGAAAACCCACTTGTACCCAACAAGGCGCACAGTGGAGGGCGTCAAGCTTACCGGCCCAAAGACGCGCCTCTTAGCAAGTGAGCGTAATTCTGTCTCTATCGCTTCTTCCATTTGACCCAATCCGAACGCTTACGACACTCTGCCATGGACTTAGATTCATGATCATGATTCATCATGTTAGCGATTTTAGAAACGAAATTTATGCTGACATGTGTAGTCTTTCGGTCATACAATTCTCCTGAAACAACATAGTTTGTGGCAATTTTCTCATTTATTTCCTCATCCTGGTTTCCCAAAACAGGAGATGGTTCCGATTCGCTAGTAAGACTAGGTGCGCGCGCTAGTCCATTAGGGCCTCTACCCTTCTGGTGTCCGTCCCCTGGACGGGTCTCCTTAGAGACTACTGAATAGGAGTGTGATGCAGGTGGCTCCGTATTCAGCTCTTGCAGATGTCTCCGCTTAGCCTGAGTCGGACCATCCGCGTTTCTCCCCCTTTTCCTAGGCTTAGGTGCTGGAGTAGAGTCTCCCTCCATGGGTATCTCCATTCTCGCCGATGTATTTGCCGTAGGGATATGCGACTTCGACACTCCTTTTAGATCAGTGAAAGCGTCTGCCAGATCATTAGCTAAGTTTTGAAGATGTATGATACATTGAACTTCCCGTTCAACGTCTTGCGAACGCGGGTCAAGAGTATGGATACTGCTCGAGTTCCATTCTATTTCATGGCATTCCTTAGAGTCAAGGTACTTTCCTCCCTCTAATACCGAAAAATGCTTTTCATCGAAGATGCAATCAGCGTACCAAGCCATAAACAGATCCCCAGTTTTAGGCTCCAAGTAGTAAATTATGGACGGAAAATCATAACCCACATAGACCACCACCTTACGGTGCTGCCCCATAGTCGTACGCTGGGGTGGTGAGATCGGCACGTATGCAGCACAACCGAACTTACACAAATGGGAAACCACCAGTTCTTGACCATATGCCAGTTGATGGGGTGAAGCAAAGTGATATGCAAACGGTCTACACTGGATTAGCTTTGCAGCGTGCAATACTGCATGGCCCCAACATGTAGTGGGCAAATTGCTACCCTGTAGCAATGGTCTGGCAATTAACTTGATCATTTTTATCAACAATTCAGTAAGGCCGTTTTGAGTGTGAACATGAGGAACAGAATGCTCTACATTAATGTCTAAGGCCATACAATAGTCATTGAATGCCTTTGATGTGAATTTACCTGCATTATCCATCCGAATCGTTTTGATGCGGTTCTCGAGGAACTCCGCACGGAAACGGATGATCTGCATGATAAATCTGGCAAAAACGTGGTTCCTCATAGACAGCAAGCATACGTGTTTCCACCTTGTAGAGGCGTCAATCAACACCATAAAATATCAGAATGGCCCAGACCAAGGGTATATGGCTCCATAGATATCCCCTTGGATTCTCTCCAAGAATCGTAGGGGTTCGACCCTCAACTTCTCAAAGGATGGTCGAATGATCAATTTTCCCATTGCACAATTGGGACACACAGACTCCTTGGAGAAGTTTTTAGTGTTTATGCCATGACCTAGCGAGCTAGTGACTATTTTGCGCATCATAGTCAATCCAGGATGACCTAATCTCTCATGCCATATCTTAAAAGACTCTGAGTTCCTATAGATTGTCTGCATCGCAACATATTTGTTTTGGGGTTTTATTTTAGTATAGTACAGTCCATCGGAGCTCCTTAGCATCTTCTCAACTACTGTGGTCTCATCATCCTTAGACAATGTCATGAAGAGAAATCCATCTCCTCCTTCACATGTTGTGGTGAGGTGGTAGCTGCAACGTCGAATATCCATAAAAGTAAGGAACGTGTGTTCAGCACTTGGGTATAGTAATGCTTCTTCAATGAAGATCCTTGTACTCCTAGGAAGTAGACAGTGGCTCGCCCTGAGCCAACTATGCGACCATTACTCCCAGCAATAGTGAGGACGCTCTCATCCCGCTTACGCAATGTTGTGAAGTACTTAGTCTCCCGTAGTATCGAGTGTGTTGCCGCGCTGTCAACCAAGCATGTCTCGGGCTCCGTTGAATCGTATTGCGCTTGTTCTATATAAGAAATTATATTAATTCAGTTCATTATCAATGAAGTGAAAAGCAAGAACATAGAGCAAGACAAGGCCAATATAGCTTAACAGGAAAACTTTATTAATGTAAAGGACCATTCTAAACCTGCTGACTAGGATGCATAGCATCTTTATTACATAAACGACTCATTGTTCTGCTAAAAAGAAAAGATTAAATTGACCAAAATGATAAGCTAGATTTAAGACTCATGACTGATAACTTGGGAACTACTGCATGTCCCCATGTATGTCCTCTTGGTCATCACCCAAGGGGTCGTCGCCCTCCATGTTGAAGCCCCGAGGTCTCCATAGTTATCCCCAAGGCCGGCATCAGCATCTACAGCAGCCTTGGAATCAACATCCATGGTAGCACCATCAGCAACAGCAGTAGACTCCTTAGGAACTGCAGTAGGTTCCTTAGGTGTAGGCTTCTCACCGGTCATTGGTACCTCGACAAAGTGAGATTCTGACCCCTGCCTCTTCTTCTAGTCCAGGTACATCTCAACGAGATGAGGTTCTATAGTGCAGTTGCACACCCAATGCTTCGTTGAGCCGCATTTGAAACAACCCTTACCACCCTGCTGAGATCCTCCAGCAGCACCAGCATTGGCCTTGCGCCCCTTGCGGCTATGGGGTTTCTTGCCCGGTTGGCGGCCTTCTTAAACCTCGCCCCATTTGGCAGTGTGCGATTCCTGGATTCCTTCCCCTTGGAAGAACCCTGTCTAGAACTCTGACCCTTCTAATGGACAACGTGAGCCTCTGGAATAGGCTGTGAACCAACAGGATGAGCGTTGTAGTTAGCCATCAGAAGTTTGTTATGGACTTCAGCATTCAACAACGATTGGATAAGCTTTGAGTATTTGACGTACTTAGCCTCGCGGTACTACTCTTGCATTATCGAGTTTTTAGGGTGGAAAGTGTCAAGAGCCTTCTCAATCATATCCGTGTCTGTCACCACCTGGTTACAAATGCAAAGACGACTGATGATGCGATGCACGGCACTGTTGTAGCTCTCCACGGTCTTGAAATCACAAAACCGAAGTTGAGCCCCAGTCTACTTTAGCCTTCGGGAGAATGGGAGTTTTCTCGGCGGTGTAGTAGTCCCTCAGGGCCTCCCACAACGTGAGAGGTTCACGTAGCTCAAGGTATTCAGCCTTAAGATCCTCATGAATGTGCTTCCTGATGAACGCAAGTGCCCTTGCCCGCTTCGCTACCGGAAGCGGAGCTACACCAGCCCCTTGCCGACAGATGGCCTCAGATAGCTCCATCGCGGAAAGGTGGATTTCACAGTCCATGGCCCAGTT
Source organism: Oryza meyeriana var. granulata (assembly GCA_003991445.1). Classification (NCBI taxonomy): domain Eukaryota; kingdom Viridiplantae; phylum Streptophyta; class Magnoliopsida; order Poales; family Poaceae; genus Oryza; species Oryza meyeriana. Next base: position 24,003 of record RYFJ01001200.1, on the reverse strand, counting down.
CTAGTAGCTCGTCCCATTAACGGGGAGAACGGGGAACTCTCTCTTGTTGAGATCTGCGTCAAACATGACCTATTGTCATGCAAAAAACCAACGCCGGGTTAACTTGCATGAAAACAAAGTCACAGAACAATGTAACGTAATCATATGTAATTGCTGGTATTTTTCTGGAATTTATCTTGCATTTACCAATTTTCTGTGATTTTTATTGTCCTTATGGCATTAAATTAATAATTTTATGCCCACAGAAAAATATCACACATGCAAGAAAAAATAAACCCATGCTTCCAAGGGAGGGGTCACTAGACTAGGTGATTACACATTTTTATGGAAGCATATTAACCTAGAATCATATCTAGATTATATAGTTGGAGTTGCATCAAATTTAAAAGCAAATAAATGCTTAAAAACACCATCACATGATTATTAACAAGTCCTGGGACTCACATGCAAGAAACTAACTAAAGAAAGGACTACACAGCAACTTTACAGCCACTAAACACAAATTGATGTAATTGCTGGTAAATTAAGGGTTCAAACTATAAATATTACATGAACAGTGAATTGTCGGGGTAAAAATCAACCTTTCTAGGGACTTAAACATAAATTATCAATAAAATCGAATTTAATCAGACCAAAAATGTCGTCGGGCCGAGATCTTATTGGGCTGCGCGCACAAAACATAGTCCAAATGCCAAATGGGCCAAATTCCAAATTCAAGGCCCATCTATGGTTTTCGATTTTTATTAATTTTTGTATGGACCGGTCAGTGCTGTTGGGCCAAAAGCAGTCGGGCGGTGGCAGGCCGGCCCGCCTAAATGACCGAGAGAGGGGAAAGGGGGGAAATAGGGTTTCCCTTATCCCCACCGGCACCCACGGCGGCGCCCATCGCCCAGCATGCCGGCCGGACAAGCACAGTGTCACACCCCGATCTGGCATCGCCGTACAACGGCACCAAATAGGGCGTGCTGCAGGAAAACAGCACGAACTGCCTTCCCGCGGAACCGCAATACCGATACCAGTCCCAGGACGCAACGCTGGTATCCACAGAATCGGACATGCATCATTGCAGAACCTTAGGTAAATAAATAATTAAATAGACTTATACCTTTACTTACATTGCAGCTTCGAAGCAACCCAGAGAGAGAAACGAACAACAAAGAGGCAGTGACAGCAGCTGAACAATGGACTAAGTCCCAATGCACAGGCAACGGTTGGGAACCAGAACAAAACCCTAGTCTTCACTTCAGTGCAACTCTAGCTTCAGCTCTCGACAGAAAACTATATTTATATATAGAACAAGGGTGAGTACATACGTACTCAACAAGCCAGGGGAACTTAAGTGGTTGTTGCAAGCTTCAAAGTGGGGGCTGGTTACTTTGCAATATGCTTTATTTAAATCTTTTTAAATCTGCTAGTGTGTGCTTCTTAACAATCAGGGTGAGGTGAGTCTCGCTCGATCGGAGTGAGTTGTATCAATCTTTGAATCAGCGCAACTCTCAAGAGTTGGCCTTCGGAATCCAGCTCCACCAGCTGATCCAACCTCATCGGGCCCACAGCCCTGCTGTCCTTGACAACTTCACAACATTTTCCAAAATCAGAATCCCAATCCACAAACATCCTTCGCAAACAGTTGTCAATCAAAACTACACTAAGGAATCATCTCACACCCACCCATGACCGTGGGCACAGCTGTTTAAACAGTTTAAACCTCTACAGAGGGGGTACACTTTACCCACACGATGTGACTCACTCTAGTCACCAGCTCACACGCATTGGGTATGATTTGGTGACGTAGAGGTTTTCGCGACAAGGCATTTCCCAAATCCTCCCAGGTTACCCCATGCTAACTGGAGGGGTCCTCGAGACCAACAACAGGGTAGGTCTAAGACCATGCTGTGCCAGGAACCCAGGAGGCACCCCCGATGCCCTCCCGCATGATCTACAGTCCAATGGCATGCAAGATGTGCCTAGGAGGCTAGTTAATCAGCCAGGAGTTATCCCATATCACCCATGTGGTTGTACTGTCGTATGTTCGGATGAAATTCTGAAGGAATCGGTCCTTAGCTGCAGTGAGGGAGACTCGTTTTGCTGGTACGATCCCCGCACCGCGGTTTTCACAAATCATTTTACTTTCAAGGCACCGACCCAAGTGTCGGGTTTTTCAAAGTTTCGTAAACCCAAGTTTAATCCATCGTAGTCATTTTTAAATTTGATAGGCAATCACTGGTATCATGCCTGTCGACACGGGTACCGGGATCTATCAAGGGCAATGACAAGGATGTGCAAGGGAATCACAATCAATCAAGGAAGTCATGCAGCAATTGGGTTGGCGGCCTGTCGGTCGTCTTGCGACCGCAGCCGAGAAATCGTCTCTGTGTAGCCTAGTAAATGCGATTTGGCAATTCAAGTACTTAGTTCCACAAATATGGGTTCAAGATGATCAAAGGTGACTTGCCTTGCTCTAAGTCTTCACGAGTCTTCGAGAAATTGCCGCGGAATCCACTCCAGAACGAATTTCCGACGACCAGTTACTATGCGCAAACACACAAAATCTACACAAAGTCCAAGAAACATATCCTATTTAGTACTACTAATAGTGCCATTATATAGATCTCAATTTTAGAAAATTACTGGAGTTGGAACGGAGTCAATCGGAGTTACGGATCAATATATATGAATTTTGGAAGATTAAAATGTATTTTGGATCACTGGAAAAAGGAGTTATTTAATTTTCCAAGGGGAATATTCTAGGAATCTCTCCATTGTGCCAATGACAGTGGGACCTACTAACAGGCTAGGCCCACAGGTCAGTGGAAGGGAGGGGAATGCTGGCTGGACGGCTGGCAAGGAGTGGGGCTCGATGGTCGGTCTCACTAAGAGGGTGCACGGTGGGGGCCAACCATGGACCAAGATAAAAGGGGCCTAGCTGCCAGTGGCTCCTGGTGCATGCACCGAGCGCAGGGAGAGAGAGAAAGGGATGGGTGCGTGGGCGGCTCACTGTGGACCAAGGAATCGGGCCCATATATCGGCGGTGGGATCATAGAGGCCGGGTGCACGGGGCTCGGGAAAGGCCGTCGCTGTCTAAGCGGGGCCACAAGGCAGTGGAGAGGAGGAGTGGCGCATGGCTAGCCAATCCGATGGCGCGCGGCGGCGGAGAGCAATTCCGGTGACCGGCGGCGCTCTGGGACGGGGGATACGTCAGCGGAAAGAGGAGGCCGAGGGAAATCACCCAAGTGGCTCGGATCACGCCGGAGATGAGTGACAGCGACTGGCAATGCGATGCCGAGGCAGCGGGGAGAGAAAAGAGGGGAGAGGGGCCGACGGCAATGACGAGGGAGAGAATGGGGACCAGAGATGGGGCTTGCGCACACGATCCGACGGCGGCAGATTGCGGCGGTGGTGATGGTACCGACGTGCGGCGAAGAGGAGTTACAACGAAGGCGAGCTCGTTCTGGATGTGCTATGGCGACATCGCACGCCTACGAGGGAGGAAGAAAAGGGGTCTCTGGAGGCGCGGCTCACCAACAAGGGTTGGCTCAGTGACGGCGGCACAAGGACGTGGGGGTGGGAGGATCAGAGCCAAGGAAGAGCGGCATTCACAGCGGCTCAAGAGAGGGGGTGCCCGAGGCGGCTGAACGACGACGACAGCCGAGCTCCAAGGATCGAGACGTCCGCGGCTTCCCGGGGCGAGCGAGAGACAAGAGGTGGGTGGAGAGTTCCCGAAGGGGATTTTATAGGCGAGGAGCGGGGTAGCTAGGTTGCTTGGGGCAAGCTCGGAATTTCTCTTGCTCAATCATGGAGGTGAGAGGGGCAACCAGGCACCGCGGTCGGATTTCTTGCGGGCGGTGAAAATTCGCCGACGGCGGGGATGCAGGGAATGGGGATGGGCGACGTATCGGGCGGCTAAGTTTGGAGTCCCGGGAGGAGCAGCGTGGTGCAGAAATGATTGAGAGAGGGGGGGAGATTCAGCAGGGGACCTCGTCGACTCGGTCTTCGGTCAAAAGGAGGAGAGGGAAGGGAAAAAGGAGTGGCGAGGGGCAGCGGCGTTGGCCGTCATGAATTAGTGGTTAGCGGCGTCGACGGGGCCGGGCGGGGACTGGAGTGGCGCGGGCGGCCGGGGTGGCATTAGGCCGAACACTGTTGGGGCGTGAGCGGGAACGGAACGGAGGGACGAAGGAAGACGACGCTACTGTGCACGGGGTGATCGGACGGCTGCGCGGGCGGGAAGGCACGTGGCGGCGATCTGTGGCGCACGGCGCTCCGCGCGCAGGTGAGCACGCGAGGGGGTAACGGACGGCGGGTGTTGAGAGTAGGCACGTGGCAAGCATCGAGTGGCGGCAGGCGACTCATAGATGTGCGGGCGTGCAAGAGAGATCGGGTGGTGGGGCGCGGGCCTCGGGGACACGCGGCGCACATCTGTGGCTCGGCGCGGCTCACGCACGATTGTGCGCGAGCGAGAGCGATGGAAAGGATTAGACGATGAGGGGCGGGGAGTGGGACACGTGTCTGGGATCCGACGACGCTCGGGTGGGGGTGAGCTGCTGGTACAGGCCTTGGGCCCTGTGGGAGAGGGTAAGGAGAGGAAATAAGCCCAAGGGAACAGTAGACTCTTTTTATTTCTGTTTGGGTATTTTGAAGAGGTATTTGGGAATTTAAATTCAAAAGTTGATGTTTGAACTTACCAGAATTGGTATAGGTCCAAGACAAAGAAGCCAATGGGGAAAATTGGTATTTTGGAGGAATATTTTGCACTTGGACCTTTAAGGAATATTTTCGGAGTGATTCAGGGAAGGGGAAGATTTCCAAAGTGAAATACAAATTTGAATTTGTTGATGGTTACAGAGGGTTTGTGGAGAAGCCAAAAAGGGGGATAATCCAAAGGATTTTAGATGCACAAAGGTGGAGGGTTGGCACACGTATATACACATGTCTGTATATGTATGTATATTCCATGTACATATATTCTCATATATTGGTGGAAGAGTTTTGGGATAGGGATTGGATGCCCAAGCCATATAATTAAAGTCGAACGTTCTTAGGGATTTCAAGGGGAGAGGAAACAAGGGGGAAAATTTAGGGTTTCGACTCAGAACTTCAGAACGGATATCAAAACGAGATTTTGGTACATCGGTTTAGATTTCAAAGCAGGAGATTTCTCAAAAGAGAAACCGAGGGAATTTTATCGTCAGGGTTTTGGGGCGAACTCGAATGCGGTAGTTCGAACTCGAGGAGATTATTTCTGGAACGGAGATTTTTGAGAGGAGGGGTTACGAGATCAAGGGTAGAGAGACAAACTGAGATCCATGTCACAATTTACGATGCAGCACACAAAGAGGTGAAATTTTCACGGGTAGGTTTTAGCAAAAACTTGTTTAACGTCTCACTGAAAGCGGGGCGTTACTGTCAGAGCCCATTTTTTAGGAATTAAATAATTAATTAATAATTGATTTTCCATAATTTATATTAAATTATAAAGCAAACTAATTAAGTAAAGTAAAAATAGGGAATAAAAAATTCTTTAATAAATCATTGTCGAAGTCATTTTTAATAAATTATCTATGTGTAATTACACTCTCTGAAATTTTCTCGGATTTTTCGGAGCTCCAAAATTAATTTTAATATTACAAAGATCAGTTCAGCAATTATTTAAATAAATTCTTTTCCTCAATCTCACGTCGTTCTTTGCTCAGACCCCTTTCATCTTATCTGTTTTGCCGGACTCGGGTTGCTGGACATCTTTTTCGAAAATCTATTTGCGAAAAATTCTCCTCTCATCTATGGAATTCTCTGCAAAGTTTTTATCTATCCTCCCTCTCTCCATCAACTGGTTTAGTTGTTAAACCTGGTGACTACAACAATAAAGATGCTAGAAGTTGCTAATGGCATCAACCTGTTGAGGCCGTTTCAAGCATCGGACAAACGTCAAGGAAGATTTTTGGATCCAAGCCGTCGCCATCTACGTGGAACGAAGATTTTGTGCAATGAACCAATCCTGACCCAGACCTCCCTTGTGACCTTTGCAGAGTAGTAACGTTAGTAATAGCACGTGTGTTGTTTGCTTGTGTGTAGGTATGGCCTACATCTAGGGGTGTAACCATACTAGGTTGTTTGCCTAATCAACTTGAACTATAACTACTTACTCACATCACATCAGTAGTACAACATGGTTAAGGTCCTTTCTATAGCGTAACCCTCTTCTTTCTCTCTCTGGGCCCCTACAACAGATGGTCGACACCAGGAACGGAAGTTACATAGAGAACAACAACAACAGGGGTGGTTCCAGCACACAGAACGACGAAACAGCCGCACATATCCCCAACATGCCGGAGAACCCCACGCTTGCTCAACTCTTAGCTAACCAGACCCAATTAATGGCCTTGATGATGCAAAGGATGCAGAACAACCAAGCTCAGAATCAAGCACCAGCTCCTCCACCCCACTCCAAGCTGTCTGAGTTTCTTCGTGTAAGGCCACCTACGTTTTCAAGCACTACCAACCCAATGGAAGCTAGTGACTGGTTGCACGCTATTGAGAAGAAGCTGGAGCTACTTCAGTGTACGGATCAAGAGAAGGTCGCCTTTGCCTCACATCAACTTCATGGACCTGCTTCAGAATGGTGGGATCACTTCAAGGCAAACAGAGTAGAAGGTTAGCAGATTACCTGGGTAGAGTTCACTAATGGTTTCAAGAGAGCCCACGTTCCTGCTGGAGTAGTTGCTTTGAAGAAACGGGAGTTTCGCTCTCTCAGACAAGGTAACCGCACTGTGACGGAGTTTCTCCACGAGTTTAATCGCTTGGCACGTTATGCTCCAGAAGATGTGCGTACCGACGAAGAAAAGCAAGAGAAGTTCCTAGAAGGTTTGAATAATGAGCTGTCAGTTCAATTGATCTCCGGGGACTATGAAGACTTTCAGAAGCTGGTAGATAAAGCAATTCGCCAGGAAGATAAGCAGAACAGGATAGAAAACTGCAAGAGGCGAATGACTGCTTACAAGGGACTCCAGAGCAGCAACCAGAGACAGCGAACCATGCCGCTTCAGATTGGTGGATCGTCCTCAGCACCGCAAGTTTCCCAGTATGCCAACCCCAATGGTCACGATCAAGAAAAAAGAAATAATACAGTGAGCAGTGTTCAAGGATCTCAACCTGCCCTAGTCCAGCAAGACCAGCCACAACAGAACAACAATGAAAAGAAGACGTTTGTGTGCTACAACTGTTTTGAGCCCGGCCACTTTGCCAAACATTGTCCCAAGCTAAAGCATCACCAACAACAGGGATGTGTCAATAGCATCGTCATCACTGGAGCCAATGCAGTGCCAGTTACGTCCTCAAGTGATGCAGATAAGCCAGCTGGATCAGAAGAGCAGTAGTCCCCTAGTCTTAGAATGTTAATGGATAGTTACAGAATAAGTCAGCCCTTAGTCTACCTATGCCCTTCTTCTTTCTAGGCGTTCCGAATCTCGGGACAAGATTCTTTATAAGGGGGTAGTTTGTCACAGCCCGATTTTTTGGAAATTGAATAATTAATTAATAATTGATTTTCTAGAATTTATATTAAATTATAAAGCAAACTAATTAAGTAAAGTAAAAATAGGAAATAAAAAAATTCTTTAATAAATCATTGTCGAAGTCATTTTTAATAAATTATCTGTGTGTAATTACACTCAATGAAATTTTCTCAGATTTTTCGGAGCTCCAGAATTAATTTTAATATTACAAAGATCAATTCAACAATTATTTAAATAAATTTTTTCCCCAATCTCGGGTCGTTCTTTGCCCAGACCCCTTTCATCTTATCCTTTTTGCCGGACTCAGGCTGTTGTCCCCGAATCCCTAATTCTCTGAAAAGTCCGACTCCGAAAAAATTCCCCGAAGTTCCAACTCTGACAGACTCGAATATATTCAATTCCTTTATCGAATATCCATATTTCCTTTTTATTTAAATGTCCTTGGTCTCCAAAAAAATCCAAGTCCTCTGAAATAAATCCAAATCCTCAAATACTTCGGAGTATTACCAATTCCTGGATCCCATAAAACATTTCCGAGATTTCTATTCCCGAAAACAATACCAAAATATTCAAAAATATTCGAATATTCCAAATGTTTCCCTAAATTCCAATATTCCAAAATTCCGAATATTTTCACAGTTACCGATGCTCCAGAAATATTCCCCCTGAAACCTTGAATGTGCCCATTCCTTTTTCCGAATCCCGAATATATATATATATATATATATATATATATATATATATATATATATATATATATATATATATATATATATATATATATATATAATCCGATATCGGAATATCCCAAAAATTCTGAATATTACTACAATTTTCAATTCGGAAACATTCCTCGAATTCTTAAATTCTAATTCTCCAAATTCTAGGTTTTTCCACAAAGCCCCTTCCCTTTTCCTTTTTTTCCCCATCTTTCCTTTTCTCCTTCATTCTTTTTTTCCCCTTCCTTCCTGTTCATCTTCCTTCTCCTGCCTTCTCCCTCTTCTGTCCTCTCTCAACAACTGCATCCAGAGCCCAGCTTGGGCCGCTCCGCGCCGCCTCCCCTCGGCCTCGCACAGCCTGGCCTGCGCCGGTCCGCCGCCGCTTCCTCGGCCGCCGCCAAAGCTGCGGGCCCAGCCCAGCGCCGCCGCGACGCCCCGCGCCCGCTGCCACCAAATCCGCGCGCGGCCGCCACCCGTCGCCGCCCCGGACTCCCTCTCCTATAAAGCCAAAGCCGCCGCCAGCCTTTGTGCCCTATCTGCGCCCTAAGCCGCCGCACGCCCGAGCCGCTGCCGCCCCACTCAGTTCCCTGCCGCTGCCGCCTCTCGCGTGGCCTAGCCCGGCACTCGTCGCCACCCACGCCCCTGCGTCGCCCCGCCACTCCTCCCCACGCCTGCGCCGCCGCTGCGCCGCTGCTGTAGTTGCCGCTGCCAGTCCGCCACGTTGCGCGCTCGCCGTTGCCCAGCTGCCGCCCGCCGCCGCTGCTCGACGCCCACGGCCGAGGTCGCCGCTGCCCCTGGTGAGCCAAAACCCCGCCGACGCCTTCATCCTTTTCCCCTCCTCTCCGTTCGACGTCGTCAGACGTCGCCATGCCGAGCTCCCGGAAGACCCCAAAGCCTCAGGCCTCTCCGGTCCCATCCCTGGTGCCGTCGCCTGCTGCCGTCCTTCGTCGTCGCCGATGCGTCGCTGCCGCGCCGCCAATGGTCGCCGTCGTTGTCGCCGATGCCGTGGACGCCGGGCTCGCCCCCTCCTTGGTGGCACTGCCTTGAGGGCCTAGCACATCTTCTCTCCTGAAGCGGACATGTGGGCCCTTCCTCTCCGGCGTTTCTTCTTCCTGTGTGACAGTGTGTATGGTATACGTGGCCAAACGGGCGGGCCGAGCCGGCATGGTCCGATATGGCATGGCCCGTGTAGACATGGTTCCTGTAGCGGGCCGTGCCATGCTGGCTCGTGAGCCTCCCTCCCGGCCTAGGCACGGCACACCAAGGTCGTGAGCCATGCCGTGCCGGCAGGGCCCGTCGGCGGCTCACCGTGCCCGGCGCAGCTCGGTACCGCCGACGGCTGCTGTCGGAGGAGAGAACTCCAACTGCGAGGAGTCTGGGGACCCCCTTTGAGGTTCGGCCAAGGGAGCCGTCCACAGGACAGCTGCGGCGTCGGATCGATGGCACGCAAGGGAGACAGGAGAAGTAGACAGGTTTGGCACGCAAGGGAGACAGGAGAAGTAGACAGGTTCGGGCCGCGCGGAGGCGTAATACCCTACTCCTGTGTGTATCTCCTATGTAGGAGATGAATGTGATTTTCTCTTACAAGATGTTCTTAGGGGTGCTCAAAAAGTTAGCCCTCACTTGGGAACGAACTCAGTCTTTTATTTTCTGGAGCAGCTTGAGAAGCTCGAGAAGCTCTCCTCTCTCTGCTGGCATGGATCCTCCTTTCATAGTTCAAGAGGAGTCCATAGTGCCCAGCACACATGCCCAGAGAAAGCTTTTCTAGGTACGATATGTCTTGTCACACACGTCCGCCTGCTGAGCCACGCCGGAGTTGGTTCGGCACGTCTAGTCGTCACGTTGCTCGGCTGCTGCAGGCGGCTAGGTCATGGAGATGTGACAGCACACGCCATCGCTGCCAGAGCATGAAAAACTGAAGCCCTCTTAGTCAAATATGTCTGACTGCACAGGGAGCGGGCCCACGAGGGGCCATCATGAGAGTCCACGCACGTCCGAGCGGGCGACAGGCGCGATACTGTTAACGCCAAAATTTGGTAAGGCCCTGTATCGGATTCGGTCAAAGAAAGCGTTATAGTCAACTAACGGACATTGATCCGGAAGGGACCGAATCCAGGAAGGAGCCGTGAAGACCGCAGTATGACTGTTATTTACTGTGTCTACTATTTAGGCAATATTAGTTTTTATCTTTAGCAGACTTGATCTCGTGTCCGATCAGGTCCTGTTAGTGTTTCCTTTTGTAATTAGGAAATCTTGTGCCGTGTCCTATCAGGACTGTATCAACTCGGGGTATATATACGTATGCCCGGGTACCTTGTAAGATATCATAACGATCAATACAATTTCGGCGCATCGCTACCCTTCCAACGGGATCTTGCTTCTCGAGCCGGGCTGCATCGGTTAGGTCCGACCTCCTGCGAGAGGGTAAGTCTCGTCACCCCGGCTACCTATTGGCTAGGCGACTTCCTCGTTGGGTCCGATATTCTAGTCGGCTTATGGTAGTCGGCCTTACCACGATATATTTACTTTGTCTATGCTACATCACTTCAGTTTGACCTCATAGATTGATTAGGTATATCACATCACGTGTGCATAGATCGTATCGGCTACTGGAGCGATTTATCATCAGTTTGTGCTGCATCGGTTAGGTCCGACCTACTAAACTGCTAGCGATAAATCGGTCCTGCTAGGCCGATGCTTTATGTGCAAGCGTCTTATCGGAGTGTATAGCCGATAAGTTATCATATACATCACGATTGCATTAGATCTATCGGCCTATCGAGATCTCGCTATTATCAGTCTGTGCTGCAATGGTTGGGTCCGATCTACTAGACTGAATAATAACGTTATTCTTAATAAGCCGATAGGTTTTATGTGATGTTGTTATCGGAGTGCTTAGCCGATAAGTTATCTCTTTTTTACAGCCGATTATACTGCTTGCTTTGTTATATATTCTTGCCTACATTACCGTTACGATCGGCTAAGAGCTAGCCAATTGATTTTCTCCGCCGATCCGAGTGCGAGCATAGGCGAGTTCCCGGGCACGACCTCAGATAATTTCCCGGGCACGACCTCAGGTAAGGACCCGGGCACGAGCATAGATAAGAACCCGAGCTCGGGCACGGACAGCAGATGAAGACCCTGGGAGCCGATGTGAGCAAGGGCCCGAGCACGGGCTCAGGCAGTATCTTCACGGCAATACCAGTAACTTTAAATTATGATCGGCTGGGATTTATTCAATCTATTTACTTATGCATTCTGCTCGTTTATTTTACCAAGTTTATAGCCAGTTTTTCGAGCATCCCTTCGATGATCGGCTAGCGCAATACTTAGTTTATTATTATGCTATTGCTCTTGCCGTCATTGGCTTTTAGCCGATGTATAAGTGCTACAGTGTGTATCGGCCATCGGCCGATGAGATGAGTCCAAGCCGGCTTCCAGCCGATTGGCTCACGAATTTGACATCTTTTCTCCTTGTCAATTGCAGGGTCAAATTGACTGGCACGCCTACGAACCTCAAGACTTTAGGACCTGCACTGGAGTGAAGTAAATCTCCCAGGCCTTCGCGTGTCTCCCAGACGCCGGACGGCCCCCGGCGGGTTTTCGGCGTCAACACGTTTTTGGCACGCCTGGTGGGACACGAAGTTTCAACACGAGGTTTCAACGAAGTTTCAATGCGAAGTTTTCAACAATCAGACCTGCAACATGGCCGGGAAGGAAGTCAAAACGGATAACGTAATTCCGGTCAGCATGGAAGATTTATCTGAAGAACAAAAACAGCAAATTGAGCAAACTATGGCCAACTTTCAGAAGCTATGCTTAGAGTACTTTGGTATGACAAGGCAAGGGCCGATTCAAAAATCCCAGTTTCCGAAGCCAGTATTGGTTGGAGAATCGAGCCGTACGCCACCTGAGAGTCCACCGGTAAAACCCTTACAAGAGATGGTGAATGAAGCAGTTCATCACGCGCTCATTAACCAGTCCGGAATTCTGGTGAACACGTTTCACAATCTTATAAAGAAGACAGTGGATGGATCGATTATTCAAGAGCCTGTTCGGGGTCCTGTTTACCTCCCACCAAAAGTTGAATCAAACCAAGTTGCTTACAACATCAACAGAGACATACCAGAAAACCTGTTTACATAGAACCAGGCTGGGGGGCAACAGGATATTCCTGCTGGGTACCATCGGTCTGCTTACTATGGAGGATATCAGCAAAATTATACAGGAGGCGGGGCCGATCCAGGTACTTACCAGAGGGAATATAATAGACAGAATCGGCAACAGACTCCACCCGTACAGTATCAACAAGACAACCTGAGGGAAGAAGATCTATCAACTAAGGTTGCTGAAATAGTGAGGGAGCAGTTCGGGATCAAGCCTAAGGAACAAACATTCATGTATCGGCATCCATATCCTGAGTGGTTCGACAGGGTTCCATTGCCGCACCGATACAGGGTCCCGGATTTTTCTAAGTTCTCAGGGCAGGACAACACGTCTACAGTGGAACATGTCAGCTGATTCCTGGCACAATGTGGGGAGGCATCGGCTGAAGAGGCTCTGAGGGTTAGGTTTTTCCCCTTATCATTATCGAGATCGGCTTTTACGTGGTTTTCTTCATTACCACCGAATTCCGTTCGGGGGTGGGCTGATCTAGAGAAACAGTTTCACAAATATTTCTTTGCTGGAATTCATGAGTTGAGACTGTCAGGAAACAGTACCGGAATATGTTCAGCGATTTCGGGATATCAGAAACCGATGTTATAGTTTGAACCTGAGCGATGGGCATCTGGCCAATCTGGCTTTCCAGGGTCTCTTGGCGCCGATTAAGGAGAGATTTTCTTCGCAAGAGTTTGAGTCCCTGGCGCACCTGGTATAGAAGGTATCGGCTCATGAAAGCCGATTTCAAGAGGCGAAAAGGGATAAGTACCAGAGAAGGGTTGCTCAAGTACAGGTCTATTCATCGGACTCAGACGATGAGGAATCCGATACTGAAGTTGGATTGGCGGAGTGGGCCAGGAACAAGAAATCAGTATCATGCCCATGGGTCAAATATATCGGCAAGGAGGAGCGGTATGATTTCGATATTAGTAAAGCCGATAAAATCTTTGACTTGCTGTTACAAGAGAAGCAGATACAACTGCCGCCGAATCACGTGATTCCATCAGCCGAAGAACTAAAGAAGAAAAGATATTGCAAGTGGCACAATACTATATCGCATCATACTAATGAGTGCAAGGTTTTTTCGGCAACAAATTCAGTCGGCTGTCGAACAGGTAGAATTAAATTCGAAGACAAGAAGCCGATGAAGATCGATGGGCACCCGTTTCCCGTAAATATGGTCTATGCGGATCGTCGTCAGAAATCAGGCCGATGGACGAGACGTCAAAGGTATAAATCAAGGATTTACTTCATGGACATGATAGAAAAATATTCAAGACCATGAGGACAGAGGGGATGAGCCAGAAAGATATAATCCGCATTGGGACTGCCCGTTCTTCCGGTTCTGCTGGGATCAAGGGATGAGACTACCGTCAGTTGAAAATTGCCCTGAGTGCAGCGGTACAGGGGATCGTCATGATCGCCAGCAGGAGTTTTCACAGGATCGGTTGCTTGTGAAAAAGAGCATCGGTTCATAGTCGATTAGGCCGATCCATGAAGAGTTCTTTGAAGAGGACGAAGAGGAAGTACGTGAGAAACAAGTCCAGAATCCTCAATGTGCCCTAGTGGGATATTTACGAGAAATCAGAAGAGAAGGGCCCACAGCGACTACGACGCCGAGAGCAACAGGAAGACAGACAGAGACAAGGTCAGGAAGAGGCCGATCATCGTCACAAGAAAACTAAACAGTTTGGCGCATGAAGAGAAAAGACGATGGGCTTGATCAATTGGCCCCAGCAAATATGTATTCTTTTTTACCTCGGGAAATATAAAGCACTTACATCAGATGAAGAAGGCGATGAGGAGATTTTTGCTCAACTGACGTTGCAACCCGATCAAGCTATACATTTGATAAGCCTGAAGATAGAGCATCGCACCTAAACCGTTATAATATCAAGGCTATGTGAATGGGAAGCCAATGACAAAGATGCTGGTTGATGGGGGAGCAGCAGTTAATCTCATGCTCATGCCACATTTTCAAAAATTGGGAAGACTGCCCAAAGACCCCAACTGATCAAGACAAATATGGTGCTAAAAGACTTCGGCGGGAATTTTCATGCAGCAAAAGAAGCGAAAGGCGTATTGAACGTGGAATTGACAGTGGGGAATAAGACATTACACCCCACGTTTTTCGTTATCGACGGAAAGGCCACGGTCGTACATAAGTTTGCTTCTCAGCAGCGGATTGGATTCATGCAAACTGTTGCGTGCCTTCGACAATGCATCAATGTTTGATATCAGTGGCAGGGAGATAAAGTCGAAGTGTCCTAGCAGATCGCACCAAACGAAAATCCTTCGACCAATATTGCCATGACCGATCTACCAGTCTACACGGGAAGCCGATGGTGTTGACTGCTTATCCGGGAAATAGGGAAGGGGACTATCTCAAAAAGTCACCAGCCAAGGAATACAGCCAACCCGATTCAGCCAAGTCGGCTCTGAGTTGTTACTCTGATGGGCTCCATTGCCAAGACTTCGAGGGGGAAACTAGGGCAAGGGTTTACGTCGGCTGATGACCCTTTAGAGGAGCTCGATCGACATAGGACCAGGAGATAAGCCAAGGCCCGACGTACATAAGCAAAAAACTAAGTCCTGACACTTCGAGAAGAATTGATAGCACTGTTGAAGTATCGGATTTTTGCCTGGGCAAAAGTACCATAGATGCCAGGATTAAGCCGATCAATTGTTGAAACATCGGCTGCCATTAAACCAGGATATCGGCCATTTAAGTAGGCTCCAAGGAAGATTCAAGGCGGAGTTATATGAACCAATCAAAGCGGAAATCGCAAGGTTTGTATGATGCCAGTTTATAAGGCCATGCGATATGCTGAGTGGGTTTCTAATATCGTCCCGGTGGAAAAGAAAAATGGAAAATTGAGAATATGTATTGATTTCCGGGATCTGAATAAAGCTACCCCCAAGGATGGATGAACACCCATGCCGATAGCAGATTTATTGGTGGATGCAGCCTCAGGCCACAAGATATCAGCTTCATGGACGGCAAGCAGGATACAATCAGATTTTTTATGCCACGCTGATCGTTTGAGAGATATACATAAGACTGCGTTCGGTGTCCAGAGCTATCGGCTCTGTATGAGTGTAGCCCCACCAAAGCCCTAACCGTAATGACTTTACGATTAAAAAGTGCCGGTACCCGACTTAATCCAAAGAGCATGAATTATATATCAATCCATCTACTCATCGGTTTGTTGGTAGAGATTTACATTAATGATGTGGTTCGGTTAAGTCTAAAAGTAGGAAAAAGCCATATCCACACACCGATCTGGAAAGTGCTGGAGAGAGCCAAGAAATACGGGTTAGATGAATCCTAATAGAATGCGCTTTTGGTGTGTCGGTTGGGCAATTTTTGGTTTTATGGTTCATGAGCGATGGATTGAAGTTAGTCAGCGAAGCCAACGAGAGCCATCCAGACTACGGAGCCACCAATGCAATAAGACAGAGCTGCAATCATTGAATCGGCAAGATTAATTTTGTAAGAAGATTTATATCGAATTTGTCAGGAGGAATCTTGAGTGTTTTACTCCATTATTGAAGTTGAAAGCCGCCATCAAGAGTTTGTGTGGGCCCACCGGCACACACAAGAAGGCGGCCCTCTCAGATGAGATCAAGAACTATCTGATTCCCCACCTATTTATTCCGCCGCAGACGCCAGGAGCGCCGCCTTTAGGTTGTCTTGTCAGCCCGAGCTGAGAAATCCATCGGGCGTTTTGATACAGGAGTTGAGGGAACAACAGACGCCCAGGTGTGTCTCGATCCAATGTCAGTTGCCCAAAGCCAAGCGACTTGTTTTATCTGAAATGCAGAAGGCTCTTTGGATGCTGAAAGAGGATATCCGCGGTGAAGACGAAGTTACTCTGCATCCACCCCTATGCTTATATTCTCGGGTGTCCCACGAAGTTAAGGCATTCCCACTATACCCCCTATCGCCAGCTGAGTAGACCTACAGTAGTTTTGCCAGGCACGATGTGGTCAATATAATCGTTGTCGGCTCCATCCCCCTTTGAAGGGCGAGTTGGTAAATCCGGATTCAATTTGCTTTGACGAGTTCGACTTAAGATATGAATCGGCGAAAGCAATCAAGAAGGACAAGTAGTGGCCAATTTCATTGTACCAACATAGACGCCGGGCTCACCGAAATTATGTAGAGCCACCGATCCCATGGACTCCTTTTTTTTCCGAAATGCCAACGCGCTCGGTTGCAAGCCACCCAACCCCATGCACCGATCTGGTATCGCAAGCATTAGAACCATACCAATAAAAACTAGTAATCGTATCGCCTCGGGGGGCAAGCACCTTTGAGATTTGCATTTTTACATTAAGCCTTACGCCGAAAACAACAACAACCCTCGCCAAACTAACCACCAAGCCTCCAACGGACCCAAGAAATCCCGACGCACAGCAGAGTAACACGACTGCCACTAAAAAGGACTTCTCAACTCTTAAAGGACGAATATAGACAAGCCGATGTCATAGAGGTAAAAAAAGAATGGCGACAACACTAACTATTATTAAAGTGGTCAACCACGTTGCAACATGGAAGAATAATGAGTGCAGGAGATGAGTTTTGAGGTCAATATTATGAAGAATGTACGAGAATTGACCGAAATTAAACGATTTCAAATGGTATCAGGTAGGTCATATTCCCAGGAAGCAGAATTTTTAGAAGCCAATGATCACGTTGCCGCCCAGACTTGCTTCCAACCAAAAAGGATACATCGGAAAAAAAAAACAAAAACAACCTGACAAATAGACAACGCGGTTGAGGTTAGATAGATCGATATTGACTATTCAGAGCAAGGCCGATACTAGAGAGCACAGGAAAAATCTGAACAAATTACTTGCAAAAATCCGTCGCAAATGGTTTCCAGAAAAAATTCACCACCAAACGGGTATACCAAAAGAACCTACTAAGTAAATGTGCAACAGCTAAGAATAGATGAGGGAACGTAAAATTATCGGACTTTTGAGAAGGAGTTCTTCTTAGGTGCTTGAAATTGAAGAAGCCAAAGTGCCGAACTTATGTGCGAGGTGCATGAAGCGTAAACTGTGGGACTCATCACATCGGCTCATAAGATGAAGTGGTTGCTAAAGAAAAGAGTAGGATTATAATTTGGCCGACGACCTGCTGGAAGATAAATGTTTCACCGTTTACTATAAAGGATGTCAAGATTATCAAAAATTTGGAAAAACTAAATAAACAACGCAAAGCCACGCGAGCACGTCGGCTATGAATCCTATCATCACAAACCCGTAGGACCGTATCATAAGAGGATGGTGAGAAATATAAAATATAAATCCACAGGTTTTTCCTCCATCAAGTAAAGGACATAAGTTCATCTTGGCGGCAACAGATTATTTTACCCAAATGGGTAGAGGCGATTCCTTTGAAGAAAGTTACCGTCCAGGAACGAGCGAATCGAGTTTGTGAAGAGAGCATATAATTTAAAATCGATATTGGATTCCACACACAGACGATAACTACTGATCAGTGGATCAACTATCTTTCGTATCAATTGATGAGTAAAATCAACAAGAGAATTTGACACAAAAATGCCAAGTAAGGGGAATCAAGTTACTAAAACTCATCACCTATATTATGCCTCAGCCAATGGACAAGCAGAAGCTTCTAACAAGAGAAATTTGATCAATTGATAAGTGGAAAATTCCACCAATGAGCAACCCACCCGCCCACGATGCATGCTACATTAGCCGATTCACTATGGGCCTACCGGATGGCATGTCATAGGTCTACTCGGGTGCCACCAAAAATAACACTCTAGTATATGGACATCACAGGCAGTTTTACCTGAATGGGAGACTAACATCGGCTCTAGGAGAATTTCTTTGCAGAATCAAAGTGACGGAATAACAACCCGATAAATTATTATAACTTAATGACAGATGAACTTGAAGATTTGGCTCAGAATCGGTTAAGGCGTTGGAAAGGATCAAGGAACAATAAGCTAAGGCACTCGCATTGTACAACAAAAAGTGTAAAATACCACCATACCTAATTGAACAACCCCGAACGTAATCTTGTGATGGAAAAATAATGATACTTTGCCGATCGGTCCAGAAGAACTATAATATCTGAAGATAGATCGCCTCAATTTGGAAAGAACCGATACACACTACATCGCACATTAAGTACACTGTGCTCCTCAGGAAATGCAACATAATGTTAAATTGAAGATTCCTTGAAGAGACCGCAGTTTGCTAAAATACAACAATTCCAACAGAAAAATATTCTCAAGAAATAAGAACCTATCTAGCATTGAACAATGCCTAATAATAAATACGAAGTATAAAACACAATCGTCAGACCCCCGATTCTAAAATTAGTCCAGACAGCGATGGGTTAAGACGGTCGCCCTAAAGACAGCATATCGAATCAGATCCATCTTAGTCAAGCCAATAAATTATCAAGGTGAAGAACAAGCACGCAGCAGCAGCCGGATCAGCAGTACTAATACACAGCCAATTAGTTTTCAGCAAAGTTATCGCGTCATCATTATACACAAACTTTGATTCGTTCCGAATTGCATGAACAAGTGATTTGCGTCCATCGGTTGATGGCAAACCCGGATTCGTCTGCATCGGGATCCCGGAGCAAGAACGAATAGTTTTCAAATTCCTTGACCGAACCGACCTGACCAGACCTACGCACTTCGCATCCCGACCCCTTAGCTCTGGTTAACATTGAATGCTTTCGGATAGCCGATTTATGCTGATTTCGTGCCTTCACCAGCCAATCCTGACCGAACTTTTTTCAAGGTTCTGCAGCAAAATCACCTCCTTCTATCCCTCAGTTGGCTCTACTACCCTTAGACGTTGGAGCTCTGGGGAGCAGCCGCCATGTCATCAAGTCTTTTCTTCTCTATCTTGCGACCTAAGCCAGACCACGCCATGCTGGATGTCTCAAAGGTAATCTCTGACTTGATCAGCGCGAAATTGCCATAGCGCCTGTCTCCCAGCCTTGATGTTAACCTTTGAGACTCCAGTCATGGCACGCAGGTTAGCGCAAAAAAAAAAAAAAAGCATAACAACAAAAGTTCTTCGGGCAGATGATGTCAATTTCTCGCAAAATTCCTAGCCACACACATAGAACAGCCCAAGCACATCTAATACACCCAGGCGCATCGATTTTTCCTCCGAGTTGTGATGCTGAGTAAGTAATGCACGCACATCGGCTGTTATGAATGACAGCAGGTTGTTGCTGCAACACCGCTAAAGCGATGCAAGCCGCTAGCATTTTCTTCATGCCCCTCCAGCCCATAAACTTGCTACCTAAAAAAAACCCACACAAATCCCCTATAGGAACGACTGACAAAATTGGCTTCCCGCCGTAAGATCAGTAGGAAATTAAAACAAAATATGCGACCACTGAAGCGCCGTCTACCCTCGCAGAAACCAAGAACCCATCAGCCAGCCCCGCCCCGTCCAAGGCACCCACGGCCCTCGCCCCCAGGAGATGAGCAGCTACGCTTCTTTGGCAGACCGCAGAGACCAACGCCACCCATCGAATACCAACTAAAAGCCACGCTCTCGACGTACGTTCTATCACTTACTTTACCGAGAGTGGGACCCGCACCAAGGCAAGCTAGTTGGAGTAAGCATCGGAACCTCCAGATGCCATTCGCGAAGAAGATAATCGGAGACTGTTGGAGCCCTAGACAGCGATGAACTCACCAAAGAAACCCTCCACCCCGCAAAACAACCTTCGACATGACATCGACAGACCGACCCCCAAACAAACCCAACCAACAGTACTCCACACACTCCAACCACAGACCCTTGACCTATAGCACATACCTGATCCGCGGGCCCCCACTGAAGCGGAGCCCGATGTTGTCTCCCGCGGACGAGCCAGAACCACCGACCGCGTCTCCCGCAACCCCAGGCCATCACCTAACCCGCACCCCGTTTTCGCACTATCGTATACACCGGCACCCCACAAAGCGAACCAAAACAAACTAGTGCCCTAACCTTCTATACCATTTTTGAACCAAGAACAAAAGACAGCTAACGAAATACGTCCAATGAAGAGAGCACCGATGACGACCTGGTGGCGCCCGCCCCTAAGTTTGGGCGGCCGATGAGTTATACAGCATCGGAAAAACGACACGCCCAACCGCTGTGCTTCTTGTACGAAGGAGGTCGACACCCGCAAGTTCGAACAAGACGCAAAATAAAGTCGGAAGATAATTGGAGATGATGGTTAAGGCGTGCCGCGAACATGTTACCTTAACAATTCATCATGACAAACAACGATGTACTCAGAGATCGAACCGAACAAGGAAACCAAGTAGCAGGTGAACCAGAACATACTAATTAAATGCTTCTCCATCTTGACACCATCGGACAAAAAAGCTTGGTGATTCCGCCCAGTGCAGAATAACACCTTGTGGCGGCGCCTAAAAAGGATATGTCAAGGTCCGCATCGAATCATCTAGAGCATGCTGATCATGCCCCGCCTGAAGTTTGTCAGATGAAAAGAAAATAGCACGATCGAAGCTGACCAGCCAAATTGCGAGAACTGACGATGATATTGATAAACTCATAAATGAAAGGCATAGCAAGACGGACCCAGAAAAAAAGCACAGTTAAAAAGTAACAGAAGTGGAAAGGAAAAAAAAACCGGAGCATGACCGATAAAGGAATAATGCATTGACTCCTCGCTTTCCAAGCATAAAGCGATCAAAATGAAGCATCTCAAATGACGGCATCATTATATGCGAACACACGAAATAGTGCCTCCCTGATCACCACTAGTAGAAAACCCCTTACACCACTGACTGAGATCCCCAGTGCGGCTTAAATCTTGAACTCCTGAGAGGCCGATGCACACTCACACCATGGAAGGAAATAACGAAGCGTTAAATGATCTTCAGTCTTCGTGATGCGTCAGCTGGAACGATTGGATTGACGAGAAAATCACCGAAAAGACCTTGAGGGTAAGAAAACATAATGAGCCAGCAACTGTACAAACCACCAACCGAGAACCCAACCAATATGCCAACGGGCTAGAACTCCGCCGATAGCATAGTCGCCCACTTGGTCCAGCAGATGAATAAGTCGCGCCCAAGAGGATAAATGACCCAAGGGAAATCTCGTTAAATACCGAATCAACCAAAGCAAATCTCTGACTAAACCTACCGAAATGTTGATCCCGAATACTGAAACCAGGGTTGCGCCACCAAAAAAACAAACCGCCTCCACATAAGTCAGAAA
This sequence comes from Oryza meyeriana var. granulata, assembly GCA_003991445.1. Classification (NCBI taxonomy): domain Eukaryota; kingdom Viridiplantae; phylum Streptophyta; class Magnoliopsida; order Poales; family Poaceae; genus Oryza; species Oryza meyeriana. The sequence continues at coordinate 2,363 of RYFJ01001200.1, read as the reverse complement.
AAGCAAAACATATTCACCAGGTACATCAACCGAAATCCAGTTCCTTGTGAATTGGATATTTACCACCAATGGAGACCAAAACCACCAATGAATTCTTTAGATTGGAGACCGATGAAGCAGGTTTAACACCGAGCCTGAAACGAGAAATCGAATGTAGCCCTCGTCGGTCCAGGCAAAAAGGAGACATTAATTAAACATCCAAAAAGCAAAAAACTAAAGAGCTAAAACATCGCCGCCCATGCCAAACAAAAGCAAATTGAGATGGCATCGACAAACACAGAAACCTAACCTGAAAGAACAACTGATGCGAGCCCACGAACGGGTTCGTTACAAACTTAAACCAACCTAACAGAGCCAGAGAGACATTGAATTCACGTGACCAAGATTATGAGATTCTTGTCCCAAAAGATAAGTTTCGCTTCGCAAAGCCCTTGCCAACACCACCGAAATGATACCATCTCCATCGAGAGAGCTTGCTCGCCATGACCTTAGAAACCTATTTACCCCAGTCGACAAGAACACTGGACACGACACGCTCTTCTCCCCGAAAGCTATATCTGGGTCTCGGCGCATATGAAATCCGAGATGACACACCGCTACTTCGAAACTACCACGAACATGGCGCATAAGAGGACCATGATACGAAACAAGCTATTGAGGAATAATCGCAGGCCGGGAAATCCAAAGATCTTAAAGGTCCCTCTAATATGCCACTACAGTAAACAAGAACACGCAGAACGAAAGAAACAAATAAAAGAAAACATAGCAGATAGAAACGTATAGCTGTAACGCGAGAAAACCAAATCAGACCAAAAGCAGAACAACCCGAATAGGAAAGTACCCCAAAAAACTCAAGAACATCGGAGCATCCGCATACAAGATGCCATCCACAGAACAAGAGGAAGAGAATCATAATACCAGACAAATCAACGGCACAACCCCGAAAGAACCAGAAGGAGACGCCAGCACGGTTAGTCTGGATTATGCTAGAGCTAGTGAAGCTTTGAAGATGAAGCGGGGTGCCAAATCTACCTGATGAAAAGCCGTATGAAAAAAAAGGCTATAGTAGAGACACGAGAGCCACTGATATATAGAGAACGTACCTCGAAACTATTATAACAGACTAGCCTGCGAGACAATCCACCCACGCCAACTTGCACTATTATCACAACCACAAAAACGAACAAATAAATACTAAGACAACTTCCCAAAAGCTACATTGCGGCTATGCCTCGTTAACTCGCACGAAATCATGGCAAAGACCCAAAGCGACCAAACACGACATACTCAACAGTCCTATAGAAACGAAACTCCGAAATTGAGGGCACAAAACCCAAACGGACCATGGGCCGATCAACCAACCGCCCCACCACCCAACCAAAGAGATTAACGCATTCCCATGCACATCGTTATTATAGCGCGAAACGTAGACTTGAGAGAGATTGATAACCCCTGCTCGATCAGGCTCAGTCCTACAACCCCGAGGCAGAGAGCTCTTACCGTGCCCTCAGCCCACGCACAAGGCGTCCAGCATTGCCCCGGACCCAATGTTCTCTAGAAGCCCCTAAGGCCCAGAGCGCAGACCCGGGCCCAGCACACTTTCCACCAAACAAAGTAACAGTAGCCTCCCACCGGCCCCAATGAGCCCGGGACGTAGACCCCGCGACAAAGGCACACTAGCCCTTATCAGCTGCGGAAATCCACCCACTGAACCAGAGACAGCCTAACCGCGAAAGTGCCAAGAAATGTTCTCAGCGACAGTTCACCGGAGGACCGGTCGCACCCAGGACACCAAACCGACACGCCCAAATCGAGCCCGAAAAACGCCAAAGGCTCAAGCCCAACATTTAGATGGAAAACACGGCCTCCAAGACACATAAGCCAACCGGCCATCACCGTAGCAAAAATACTGAGGCACCCTGTAAGACGCATAACGTGACGACCAACCTCCACCGACACGTTCCCAGGAGCAATATAAGTGAGCAGCACCCCACAGCATACAACTGTATTCGCCTACTACAGCCCCCTGCGACCCCTCGAAAGCCCGCAATCCCCACGCGACCCAAGACCCAATCTCCCACCGCCACCAACCGAGTGACCCATAGACACAGATCATCCCGCGCCCACCCCATCCGCCACCGCCTCCGCCAGCCGACCTCAAACCCGTTGCGACCTCCCAGGCCCTTCTCCACCCATCACACGCGCCCAGCCCCACCTCCTTCCGCCGCCCACCTGAAAGCAGGAGGCCAACCCAACACTGCAGAACCCACACAGCTGGCCACTGAACATGAGTAAAAAACGAACAAAAACACAAAAAAGACTTAAAAATTAAAAAAATAAAGGAAGATTGCGCTAAAAAATAT